>CAMXCT020000754.1:0-214203 GCA_947184155.2 Cladocopium goreaui
GCAGGGAACACTTGGCGTGGATACTCGCGGTTGAGGTCCGGCAGGGAACACTGGGCGTGGATGGTCGTGGTTGAGGTCCGGCAGGGAACACTGGGGGAGGATGGTCGTGGTTGAGGTCCGGCAGGGAACATTGGGCGTGGATGGTCGTGGTTGAGGTCCGGCAGGGAACACTGGGCGTGGATGGTCGTGGTTGAGGTCCGGCAGAGAACACAGTGGATCGCGGTCGCAGTTGAGCAAGGACGACGAGGACGACGAGGACGACGAGGAGGACGAGGAGGAGGAGGAGAGGAGGACGAGGCAGGAGGAGGCGGAGGAGGAGGAGGAGGAGAAGGAGGAGGAGGACGAGGAGGCAACTGACATAAAATCTAACAACCCTCACCTGGCAGGTGGGGAAAAAAAACATATCAAATCTATATCATTCTATATCTATATCATTCTATATCTATAGAAATCGAAATCGATCGATGTTCCAAGCACCATCCCATCCCTGGGCCTCTGGGCCTCCCCTGGGCCTCCCCTGGGCCTCCCCTGGGCCTCCGCACACTCCCCGCGCCCGAATCCGCGCCGGCCTGCGGCGCCGAGTCCGGCACCTCCGCCGTGGCCGAGTCTGGTGGCGCCTGACAGTGAGGGACAGTGAAACCATGGGATAACATGGGGATAACATGGGGATAACATGGAGTAATTTTTGGGTTTTGTTTTTCGGATGAGTTCATGATTTATCATAAATTACCATGATTTATCATGATTTATCATGATTTATAAGTGTTTATGAGGATGGGATTTGAAGACATGTTGGAGAAATCATGATGATATCAAGAAACATTTGGGAAGATAAACCAACATGAATCCAAGATGCACTATCCCACAAGGTCAGGATTTCACCACCTTCTGAGGGTTTGTTTTTGTTTGCCAGCTGCATAGGTTCATGGTCCCCAAAGTCCTGAGTCTAACCAGTTGGCTTTGGTACCTAAAAGTGGAGATTCAACACCCCACAAATGGCAATGCTTTTCAGGAAAATGAATGAACATGAATCTGGTTGGTGGTATACCTTCCCCTCTGAAAAATGATGAAGTGAAAGTCAGTTGGGATGATTTTTCCATTCCCAACTGAATGGAAATTCATAAATTTCATGTTCCAGTCACCACCAACCAGGAATGATTGGCTAGTGGATTTCGGGGCGCCCTATTTTCAGACAAACACAGTTGACCTTCCGAGCAGTGGAAGTAAATCCGACATGGAAGACAACTCATAAATTGATGGTTGGTGAGCATGGAAAATCCAAGTTCATGAATTATGAAGATCCTCAGTATAACCCCCTATTTGTTCCGTCAACCAACCATCCTTATCAAGTATCTCACCACATATTTGAATATATTTGATTGTTAATTATACAAGTCATCAAGTCAAAATAAACATAGATCTATCCCAACTAGTGGGCAAACCCAATAATTATTAAACCGTCCCCAATAGAGGTTCATGAAATTGGATATATCCTATTTAAAGGATGATGTTTATAATTGTTTACATGTATGAGCCCTAAATTGTTGCTTGATATTTGATGGTTCATTATTGGATGTATTACATTATCGCATTTATCTGGGCAAAACAGATAAAACAAATGGACCTGAAAAGTTCGGCCATTTCATTAAATATGATAGTTACAGATAGCTATGGGTTATATTTGTTATAACATAGTTACAAATGGGATAGTTAATATAGTTACTATCCATATAGTTACTATCCATAAATGGTTAATATTACAAATAGCTATGGTTAAATGGGATAGTTACCACTAGCCATACCCAGACTGTCTGACCTCCGCCGAGGTCATGGCGTGCCAGCGTCGTTCAGACGACGCGAAAATTGGGCTTTTGGCTCGAGCCCAATCTCCGCAGGGCTTTTTTTCGGTGGTAAAACGTGGTTTTAAAAAAAAACGGTAAACATCCCATGATTTTTCAGGAATATATGGAATATATGGAATATGTACAACTAATATCAACATATAGAAAAACTACAACCATCCTTTTGGTGGTCGATTTCGGAACCATCCACTGTTGGGGATGTCAATGATTTCATGAGTTCCAAGATATCAAAATATGAATGCACACAGCCCGAAACCCTCACAAGGGTTGGGTCATCTTTACGAACAATTTGGATGCCAGGGGCCCGAGGACCCCAAAAAATGCACTGGGTACACCAACAAAAATCACATTCCCATTTCTGGGAAAATATCCTCATCATATCCCCATGATACCCTCACACCTGCGGTTGTTGAACCGCACATGGGAACATCACCAGCAATGTCGAAGGGTATGGGTGTGGGTGACACAAGGGGTGACACAAGGAGGTTTCCTAAAATGGGGGTACCCCAAAACCATGGATTTCAATACTATATAAAATGGTCTAATTTTGGATGATTTGGGCGTACCCTCATTTGAGGAAACCGTCAACTTGTTGGGAACCTTAGGACCGCAGAGAGAATGCTCGGGGCATGCAATTTGGTTTTCAGTGGTGTGGTTCAAGGGCAAATTTTGGGGTTTCCTACAAGTTTTCCCGGAAAACCAGTTTCGGAATCTATGCTACCTCCATCACTATTTCGGGGTCACCCGAGTGATCCCCCTAATCAAACAGGGTTTATAAATCTGCGCCTGAAATCCAAAACGTTTGAAATATTTGGATCTCTGAAGTGTTTGAACCTTGCCGCTGGGGTAGTTGTTCTAATAGTTACACCATGTTACGCCATAACTATCACTGCAAGGTCGTCAAAACTGAGTTTTTGGCACATACGACGAATACTAATTAATACCCATCCCCTTCCCAACCAGCATCAGTTCCCACATGCTTCGGAGTACTACACACCACAAGCGCACCGAAAGATCAGGAGACTGCCAAGAAATTAAATTCCGGTTGATGGGAATTGACCTAACATGGCCTAACAATTTGAAAGTACTGTAACACTGTAAGCACCTGCAAAAATTGGGCTGTTTATGGTTGTTTCCTAAACAAAAAAGCATTAGATGTGAACTTGGTTCGTCCTTTGACTGCCAACTCAGCCAGGATACCGGCAGCTGTTGTTGTGATAGTTCATAACTGCTCACCCTTAAACAAGATACGTATTCTTCTCGGAGCCAACTATTCAATCTGTGAATACAATTACCAGCACCACATATTACCACATATTGCCATGTTCAAGATTTAACAGGTACTAACCCATCTCACTGTCACTAGTTCGATGCATCCACCATAAATCCGACAGTTAGCCTAGTGAAATAAACCAACTGAAGCTTATCGGACTATCGGGGCCCTTCCTGTACCCTTCCTATGGTTGCTGGCTTATGGTGCCACGGGTTACTGTTCACCACCATTCCTTGTGGTAGCTACCAGCTTCCAGAACGAAACCTCACTCCAATTCATAAAGGCAAGCGAGATTTCTTTTTCGGGACACAGCCGAAAGCAAGTGTCAAAATTTGCTTGCTCAGTTTTTCGCCTGAGAATGTATAAATCTATCTCAATCACCGGGTTTGTTTAGGGGAACAGAAAAATCTTACCACCGGTCATTAAAAGTGACGATTTCTGGCAAAATCGACAAAATCATTCAACCACAAAAACCATTCAACCACTGAGAGGGAATGAACATCTCATTTACCAGGTGCTGAACACGGGATTGACAGCTAGTCGTCCTGACCCATGACCACTTTACATAGTGGTCCACAAATGGGTGATTTTCCAGCACCTCAGGTGAAATTTGTGGAGGATAAAATCATTGGTTCCACAACGAGTCATTGTGATACAAATGTGTACCCATTAGGTATCCCTAATGTATCCTGGACAGCATCATGGCTGGGAATGGATTTGATCACAGCAGACATCCAAAGTCACTCATCCCATCAATCTGCGTCGTGCTTTGATTTTGGTAAATGAATGAATTTGTATCATCTTGGGTAGGGATGGCACTAAATAAAACCACAAATCAGGGATTCCTCATATCAATGGATTGGTTTAAGGTATACTCTGTAGGAAACCACGGTGTTTGCCCTGTTTTTCTAGAGATTTCCTGCAAATTCTCCATACTTTCTCAGACCACCAATGGCAGCGCCGAAAAACGACATCCAGTGCCGGTCGTCGTGAAGCAGTTTCTCGTTGGAATCCATACAGGGCAATTTTACGGAGAAATCAAATTACCCACCTGGTAATCAAAGGTGAGTGGCTGGAAAATCCCCTACAAATGGAGGTTTCGCGACTAGTTTCTAACTGGCAACAAACTAAAAACATATTCTACAATGTTGCGTGGGAATCCTTACGATAAAACTCCTGAGCATTTACCATCATTTACCATCATTTACCACCGAAATAACTAAAATTGACCCAACGAATTGTTGGAAAAGTAACAACAACATACATCAAACAATGGCATCCACGGGTTTTTGGGGTTGCTGGGTTGGAATCCTAGGACAGCCGGATGCCATTGATCACATAGCAGTTCCTATAGTTATTCTGGGTGATTTGTCAATCTTCCCTAATGTAGAATATCAATGAATATCATGGATAATAAGTGGCTTATGAAAACCAGTGGATTCCGAGGAGAAAAAACGCCAACCGTCACCGAACTGAGAGCTACTCGACTTTTGCGCGCACAGATCGCCACCAGGGTGGGTGAAATGAGAGGAAGATTCTGTCTGCAAATGATAATAATTCATAATAATTCACTAACCCGAAAAGTGTGGCTCTATTGAGTAATTCCCAGTACGAATCATTATTCATCATTATTCCAGTGAGGTCGCAGTGACGTCGTTATATAGTTTACCCAGGTTTACCCAGAATATTCTGTCTGCAAATGGGTTTCTCTGAGAATCGTGTAATCCAAGTGACGTCATTTTCATGGGGATAGTCGTGATCCATTGGAATTGGAGGTACCTCATCATGGTACCCTATTTTCAGACAAACGCTTAAATATGGAAAAACAATCCTAGTGCTGACTAGATGTCATCCATCACATTTTTCTCCATTGGATTTCTTTTTGTGAATTGTGGCAGGCAATCGCCGCCAAAGTCACCCTGGCACCATCCAAGCAGACCTAGAATCAGCCGAGTATTGAAACGGCCAATGGCGTGCCCTGCCCAGGGCACCATTTTGGGTATTCCACGGTCATTTTGCAGGGCCGATCTGTGCAGCGTGGAGGCTGTGAAAAACCCATCCAATCACTGGATTACGACCGATTGCTGTCTCTATCCTCAGCCAAGTGGTTTTTCAGGAGGCAACCATTTAAGATTCCAAGAGTGATCAGCTGTTGATCACATTTTCTCCAGGAGATTGTGGTCCTATGCTATGGAGCTGGCCCTAAACCAGCCCTAAACCAGTCTCACCCATCTCAAATCCCGCAAGTTGTGAATCATTTCCTTACAACGTAAGTGGTTAATAACATTTAATAACTATATCTCTATAGATACCACAGTATAACCCAGTTGTATGTGGACTATCCCCAGCAATGTATGGGTTATTTAATATATGCGGGTAGCATAGTCCATGGTGGGTTTTAGATGTTTTTAGTATGTTTTTGGCGAGATGTCCATTACAGCTCCCTTGCAACTCTGCACAGGCGACCCGGGTAGCGACACGGGTGGCCGCCGGCAGGGCGTGTCTCAGTTCAACTGGCCATCTGAAAAACCAAGGAGGGGCATTCCAACAGCCACACCAGGGTTTATGGCATATATAACTACAGATAACTACAGTATTCATGGGGGTTATATGTTTATATGGGATTATAAACCAACAAACATCACGTTTGAGGGTCCCACCTTGTAACCACTGATCTGCACGGCCAGTTGAAGTCAAATTGGTCCTATTTGAGACAAGCCCTGCTTAGGGCATTAGTCCATCATGGTGCCCGGCCGGGCCATCAAACTTCCAGGCATGTGACAAGGGCCTGAAGGGAGATATCAGGGAACAACTCTTGAATTTCAACCCCCCATGAACATAACCTTTCTCTGGTCGAGTATTATTCAGCAGTTCCAAAAACGTGTCTAAGCAACAAGAGTAGAGAAATGTGCCAAACCCACCAATCAACCGTCCCCAATTTGGATTTCTCAGATTTGCTTAAGGCCCCAAAAAATATCAAAAAATAACATATCACCCATAGATTCCCCAAATGCTGTATTTCCGTTGGGAAAGTCAACAAATCACCGACTAAACAAACCCATGTGACAGTTTGCTGACTTAAAAGTAGCCCATAAATGGATGATGTATGATGATTTACCTCTTAAAACAAGTGATGTTCCAGATCGCAAATGGTGAAATTACCCACTTACGTGGTATAATGTGGTATACCATAGCCCTTATTTGGGATGATGTAAAATGACCCGCCGGTCCGTAAGGAGATCTTTCACTGGTCCCAAACCTTGTCCACACCCGTTAGGACGACGCCCGGAGAAGACATTTTCGCATAGGCATACCTTGACAGGCGACACGTGCGATATACAACTGCCCAAAGAAACACATAGTAACCATGCAATGGGTATGCTCATGGGAAAATTAATAATGGGGGGTATAATGGATATATGATATATAACTTATATTAACAAACAATTAGATAACTTATATAATTCCTGATGCAATCTATAGACCTTATGGGCTGTATAATGTGATGAACAGATTGTGGTTGGCACTGCAGTTTATATAAGTGTAACTGGCGTGTAAGCTGATCGAAATGGCTTAGGGTTTTTAAGATGTTGCCAGACTACATGATTAATGACCGATGCAGATTGAGCAGTGCCCAAAGGTTTCTACCATCCCTGCAACTATTGGTTGATTTCCGTATTGTGGAGCAGAAGAGACACCATGAAACCAGTTAGTGTAAACCAGGATTCAACCAGCAAGGGTCTGGCCTGAGCATTGCTCAAAGTCTGCAACTGGAAGTGGCAAAATGATGCAAAGGGAAACTGTCCCCCAATTCTGAAATGAAAAACAACAAAGTGTCCGCCAAAGTAATATCACAGTAATATCGTTGAGGGCAGATGTCTAAAATATATCTAAAGCTTGGGCACCTAAAGCGCTGTCAATTGGAGTCTTTGTGACACCATCCATGAATAGAGCCTGCAAATAAGGATGCCTCTAGTCAAAAAAGAGAGTTTCATGAGAGTTTCCTGCCGTTTCAATTTGAGTCCACTTTAATGGGGGATTTAGCCTGAATGTATGGTTACTCTAAATTGATGGTGAATGAGATTGTGGTCTTTTTCCATAAATGTTCAATCAAACAGCTCGCTGGTGAATTCAGCCCCAACAAATACATGGCTCATCAACCTTCACCCATGTTGTCCCAATCACAAATAGCTTCTACTCCACTTTACCAAGACCAAGAAAAACGGCAGGTATGTGACAATGGCTCCATACCACTGGAAAATCAACCCCGGATGATGAGCATCGGGGCTGCTTTTAACATTCAGGTACCATTTGGCAGCAAGCGACACAACTTTTTGGGGGTATCCAGGGAGTCTACATCCAGGATTGGTGCCCCGCCCCATAAGTTGGATTCTGTTCACCCACCGAACTACTTTAGATAATCACAATCAAGCCTATATAGTCAAAGTATGTCAAAGTCAAAGTATGTCAAACTATTGATACATCAACTTAAGCTAAGGGTCCCATCTTATGGTACTGTAGTCATCAACCCACCTCCCTGAGTCAAAGGGACAGGGACCAAAAAAAACACGGTCTACCTCGGACGCTGCCGGGATACTCAAAGATGAGGAATCCGGACATCGTGTCGACTTCACCCGAAATTTCCCGACCCAGTTTTGAAGATCTTTTTCTTTGGAAACTTATTCCATGCGTGAAAGGGATCACAACCAACCCACTTTCGGGATGAAGAAAATACAAAATGTCAAGTTACTACTGTATACTGTATAATCGATCCATTTTAGGTCGGAATCTAGGCCAGTTTCGGGTTGCTATAAACATAATTCTTCAGTGGTGAACCAGTATCTAATGGATCGCAAAAACTGATAATTAAAGTACCAAAACGGGGAAAACTGTTATGGGCCATAACCTTCAAAACCGTGGTATCGTGTAGTTCACATCCAAAAAAAGAACGGAATAGTCGGCATTTAGCTTGTGGTGGTTGCTTGGGATTTCATGTTGTTGCTTGTGGCAATACATTTTTGTTGTTGACACATCTCCAAAATGTTCGCCATTTGCAGCACCTTTTCCCGTTGCTGGTTTACACATATACCCTATTGAATGAAAAACAAGTCTACTGGGGATCACATTCCATTTTCAGGAAATGAACGCAAATATAAATATGTATATATATATATACATATTATATATATAATGTATCATTATATATATATATACTGTACTAATATGTGAACATAAGCATCAACGAGTCTTATGATGATCTATTGGCATCTGACGAGGAACATCTCAACCCCTCGCGTGAGGAAACGATGCCATCGGACGCGTCAAGTCACTGGCCTTGGAGTGAGGCTGATTTAAGCATCAAAAATGGAGATTTAAGCATGAAAAATGTTGATTTTATACCATATGTTTAAACATCAACAATGCGAGATTTCTGTAAGCATGAAAAAAATTGGTGATTCTACCATCAAGAATTGGGTTTACCATCAAAAATGAAGATATTAACATCACGGTTGCGGATTTAACCATGAACAATCGATATCACATCACGATTTTAAAGGCTTAGTAGGTAAATGATCGAACGAAATGGGTTGTCTAAACCATAGCAAACTCTTGAAATTATCTGAGGATAAGGATGGATAAGGAGGTTACCTAAAATGGGGGCACCCCCAAATAATCCAAGTCATTAGACCATTTTAGTATTGAAAGTCATGGTGAAATGGAAATCCACCATTTTAAGAAACCTCCATATATAGACATCGTCATTGGTTAAGTCATCCAATTGCTGCTCGACTAGATCTTTGGTAGTTAAATCCATTAATGATACGTATATCAATTTATAATATATATATATATGTATATTATATATGTGTATTATATATTATATCAACTATATTATAGATTAATAGAGGATATCATCATCAAATCCCCAGTTTCTATCATCCCCTCTGGGTTCCCCCCACAGTGCGACAGTTGCGCAGTGCCATGGGAGGAGAGGCTCCGCCGACGCAGACGCCGGGAGCCATGTTAATGCCTCAGTGAGGTGGAGGTTGATGGTTTAAGCTACAAAAATGGAGAAAAAACGGAGGGGAAAAAAACGGAAATGGATGGGAAATGGTAAAATTGGTAAAGGCATGGTGAACAAACATATGGAACAATTATGAACAATGATGGATTTCACATGACAAAAATGGCCGATTTCATGGGGATGTCATTCCGCGTCCAACATGTCCAACATCAACCAGGAAGACAAACATGTTCAAAAATCATCAAGAATGATCAAAAATGATCAAAGCACGTCATCCCCCAACTCATTGATTCGGTGGGGCAAAACTTCGCCACGACTCCACGGTCCGGTTGTGATTTCCTGGGCTCACCCCCACCTGGAGAGGCCGCCTGACCACCGAAAAAACATGGCATGATGTATCCTGATTCTTTCACACACAATAGATCAATGAGATGGGAATCTGTTATATATATTGAAGATCAAGGAGAGAAATGGGCGGAATCATGGAGAATCCAATATAATCCAATTGTCTGATTTAATCATAATACCCTCTGGTTATTTAACATAGCCATGGAAAATCACCAGTTTTAATAGGTAAACCATCTATAAATGGGCCATTTTCCATGGCTATGTTAAATAACCAGAGGGTAATCATATAACACAGTAATTCATGATAATTCACTAATGGGAAAGTAGTACTGAAACTTGCAACTGGTTGATTCCGCTGAGGAACAAAACCGGTGACTGATGGTGACTGGCATGCCCCGAAGAGCCCACATCTTCGAAAAGATGAAGATTCCACGATGGGAAAGCATTTCAGTGTCCACCAATAAAAATCCTCAACCATCCATGTCATTTTCATTTTCGCTCAAAATCATGTTGCCTTGTCATTTTCAGGATCGCATCAAAAAATGTCTACGATATCAGCTTAAATTCATCCACTCCAACCCCCGCCTGGGTCATCACACGCGCGGGGAGCATCCCTGGAATGGTTCCGATCCCCTGCGGCATCGTCTGTGCTGCCACCGCTGCCACAGCATGCTGCGGCACCGGGGGAGCCTAGCGGCTGGGTGTTCGGCAATTCGCGAAATCCAGGATGGTTCCGTATGACAGAATTGATGATTTGGACACACTTGGGATAACGGATAAAGATATGGATTAAAGTATGAGTTGTGGAAAATTTGTTTGACTCTTCTTGTGGCATGAGAAAGAGCTTATGTTACTTTACTTGTTAGACTCTTGTTTTTGATTGAAGTCCCTTGTTTCCTCCTGTCTCTGATTGATAAACCTTCAGGGTGTGTTGGTGGTGTGCATAGGCCAAGGCTGTGTCTAGATGAGGAACTTACAGCTGGATAGTGGCTGGGTCTGACGCGTTTGGATGTTTTTTTTTCGGAATCCACCAGTGTCTCATGTTGGAGAAAAAAAAACAAGCCACAAGAAGTCGTTTGAGGTATGTAAAGTTTGACCGTGATGTTGGGCATCAAATGGAAGGGCCTGGCCCTAATCAGCCCCAATCAAAACATGCCCTTACGGCAGAACCAGGTACACTATGGTTCAGCAATTACCCGAAGCAAGACTTTGCGTGAAATCAGTCGAAACATGTTTCAAAACATAATGGAACATAATGGAACGCGCAAAGCCTACTCCGGGATGCCCCCGGAATCGTAAGTGGGTCGCATCACCATATAAGTTGGAGAGCTGTCTCAAGGAACCATCCCAAAGATACTAGCCGTTCCGATACTATAACATACTATAACCCTCATAACATCTTCTAACATCTTATAGCATCACTTATACCTGGACTATCCACACTTCGTCCACCTGTAGAGTGCGAGTCATCAGCATCTGGCATGGCTGAGATAAGCAGCCAAACATACAGAGGCTAGAGGGTTAAAACCATACAGCAGGTGCAAGACCCACCATTTTGGGATACAATGGGGATACATATATATATATATATATATCTGGATTTGCTTGAAGGGCCTACCCAAACAAAAGCATCAACAAAAACTATGAATTCACCAAATTATGGATTTTCCATCGGGGGAAAAAAGAAACACCATTAAGCAAACCCAGGTATATATTGAGGATGGTGGTATATTTGGGATTATTTGGGTGTTTTCATCTCACTTATACTTATACCTGTTTTCATGGTGAATCTTAGATACCTGGCAAAAAAAAATGCTGGTTAGTGCATTTGATCATTGATAGCAAGAGAATGCAACAGATTGAAAGTACTAAAGTATCTAACCAGTTGCCATCGGTTACCCAGTTGTTTGCCATCGGGCCATCGGCTACGAGATGTACATCCACTCTGCCGCTTTGTTGATCGTGAACCAAACAGGTGACCAGTGCTAAACCTGACGATTGGGAGGGCCGTTTCGCCAGCCATCTAGTTTTTGAATGTTTTTGACAAACCCATATGTATTCCACCCTGTATGGTTCGTCATTATATCCCATGATATTCCTAGATTCTCATGATAGCAGCAATCACTCAAAAGGTGTGGGTTTTGTTGAACAACAAATGAAAATCGGGTATTCCAACAACAAATATGGTCAGCTTGGTAGACAAGAACCGCTTGTACAAACGAACATATCGTGAAAGAAATGCTACAGTCACATTTGAAGTCCAATCAATGCACTCACGCACTCATAGTTGCATACTCCTATGACCAAACAATGTCCGTCCAAACTTGTTTCCTAGTGATCACCATGATGTTGACGAGAAGGACCCCACTTTTAGTTGGAGGCAGGCAGCCGCAACACGCCCAGTCGTGACACGACGACAACACGCTATACGTACTAAAAGCAGAACAAAAATAACACGGTGCGAAGCTGAGCTTTCTGTTCCCAAACATCGACTATAGTGACTAGTCGACGACTTCTGAATTGGGGGAACCTTTTTTTTCGCGGATCCGAAATAATCCAATCATAAAATGTAGGGACTTAACATGACTTAACTTACAATCACTCGTGCCACAAGCTTTTAAACACATCTGGAACACAAGCGACGGCCATGATTTTGGAGGTTGAAAAGATTTTTATTGTGGGATATTGGGGGTTAAAAATCATTGGGATTGTGGGGGATATTGGGATTGTGGGATACTTTTTTGGATATTAAATTTTGGGTACACATTTTTGACCACTACACTCACATTTCTGATTTAGGGCCGCTTCAAAAAACCGCCTAGTTAGTTGCTAACAAAGGCACCGGCGAGACAACCGCCGCAGTCTTGTTTGGGCTGGTTGTCCTCGCATTCCAAATGAAGTTCAGCAAGGTCTATGCAGGAATGACGACAGGAAAAAATTCATTGGGGAGAATGGGATTTGACCATGAAAAATTGATATGTAACTACCAAAAAATCGGATTTACAGTAATAAATAAATATAAATGTCTATGTTGACATCATTCGAACTCCTGATCATGTTATTTTGAAGCATCTTTGTCCATCGACTAAGTCAAAGCACTCTGTATATTCCGAATTGTCTTCGAACATCCTTCTACGTTGCCGCACATCACCTGTACACAAAATGTTCACAACCAATTCATAATAAACCAGTCGAGTTTCAGTCTGAGCACGCTGGATTCTGTCTTCGAAGAGGTTCCCAATTGGAAAACCACCCATCTCCAAATTTGAATGATCCAAACCCGAAAAGTGAGAAAAGTGAATCATGATGAATCATGGACCGTGTAAGAGAAGGTGCAAGACAATTTTAGCTAAGTAAACTGACTACATCCTGCAAGAGTCAAATGGCATTAATTAAATTTCCTCATTGTCATCTTATTGAATGCTCCGGTCACCAGCTGGTCCAACCCCCAGTCCTAAATGCTTGAAGTGGGCTGCCAATCTGGCGTTGGTTTTGACGCGAAGCAAGCGATGGGCTGGCCCACGTTGGGCATTGGTATCCCAAGATGTTGGGAGATAGTAGCCAAACCTGCTTGAAGTCTTTCTGTTAAAACATGTTAGAACATGTCAAAACATTCTATGAGTTGGAAGTGGAAACTGTTTGAGACCTAGGGATCCATTACAGGGCTGCAAAATGTCCAAGAGAACTGTAATCATGCAAGTCAGATTGAAAGTACAGCTTCTTGTTGGTTGGGGCCGCCATCGATGTTCGCTGCTTCGCTCTTTTGATGCTTATACTATACGATATGATATACGTCGCAAGATGACCACCAACTAATCCTGATCTTTAATATGCCTATAGCATTTGTTCATTCTCCATCACAGAGACAGAGTAATATGCTTGTCGGTAGACATACAGAACAGAACATGATGCCTTGAGAATTACGTCATCCCAGCTGGACAATTTTACTATGGCCTGACTACCGGAGCTCCATTGTGGTTGCTTTATTCCATCCAAACGTGATAGTCAAATCCAATGGGTGTAGTCCCATTGGGTGCTAAATATCATGTGTATATATATATATATATATATATATGCTGCATTATATCATATACAGATGATGATTAATGTGTTCACCATTATATCCCATATTATATATATATTATATCATATATCATAGAGGACTCTCTCTGCAGCGAGGAATAATATATCCCAGGACATCCCAGGACCTCGGCCGCACCGGCCGGCGCCTGGCACATCATGCCGGCTCCTGGAGTGACATCAGCCGTGGAATCCGGGAGTGACATGCATGATTTAATGGGATTTAATGGGATTTAATGGTGATTTAATGGGATTTTATGGTGATTTAATGGGATTTTATAGTGATTTAATGGAATTTAATCAACTAATATCAACTATCAATGGGGAAAATCATGATTTTCATGGGATTTTACTATAGTTGATGAAGGCATGGACTGGTCCATGTAATTAAAAAAAAAAACGAAGCGATCAGCTTGAAATCGGCGTCAAACCTGGATCCAGCAATGGCAAGATGTGGATTTGAACCACATGGATGGGGATTTACCAAGAATCACAGGGAACACACTGGGATCATATAAGCTGCTTTTCAAACCTAATGTAGGCTGCACAACATCATAGTCATCATGCCCAATTGGAAAAATCAGAAGAGGGATCCGAAATGAAAAATCCCCAGAATCGCAGTATACCGTGTAGCCAGACTCAAAGACCACGAATTGGGCAATGTTTTCTTGCGGTGGATCCCACATTTCCTCCTTTTTGTAAATGCGGGTTGTGAAGGCGGTACAGTACATCTACATATTCATATGATTTCATACTATGCAAAGACATGGACCTGGACCTGGAATGACATATGTCCAAGACATCTAAAAGTGAGAGATATGCAGCACCTTGTTGGTTTCCTGCAATGAATAGTAGACTGTGGGTTTGGACGGCAGTCAATACGTCTCAATCTTGTATCTATTTTGTTGTCTAGCCTGATGTTTGGAACCAACAGCATTCCACACATTCCACTGCGTATTGACTTTCTGCCGGGGATTAAATTCTGCAGACTATATTTAGAAACAAACTGTTCAGGGGATAGTTCTGTGGGGCTTCTTGAACTATCAAATTGCAGTGGATCAAACAAACAAAATGCATTATTGTTTTTGATTGTTTTGGATGGTTTCCACATGTCAACTGCTAGCTGAGGTCATTTGAGGTTGCGCTCGAATTGTCCAGACAAAAACTCATAAGCCATGAATGCTATACCCCTATATCCTATGCAATCCCATGAAATGTCGGTTTGTTAAAAACGGTACCACGTAAGTGTGGATATCATTATCAACCAACCGCGCAGAGTACTCTGGCTAAAAGAAAATCAAGACTCACCTGAAGTCGGTCGGCCAATGAGGTCGATTTATCCAGATCACCCACACAATTTTATTGATCATGATGATACTGTATGTTATTATTATGTGTATATGACGGTTTGACAAAATGTCTTTTCCTGGTTTGGTTGATAAATCGCACTTCCTTGCATGCCGCTTCTTATTCGGGTCTTTAAAACCATGACGTACCTATTAATAAATAATCTGAAACCCTGAATCTTAACATTCATGTTTGAAGCCGTAGCTAAAACCTGCAGTAAATGCTAGTGCGCGTCTATATGAAGTGGGTGCCGCTGCTAGTGATTAGTGGTGGAACTGGAATATCTGCAGGGCTTGTCGTTGCCTTTGCTCTCACTGTTGCTTGTGTCAAACAGACAGGACAAACTAACTACAAGTTCTTTGGTGGCGACCGCGTCACGGGTCAACCACAGCCGTTTTTTGAAACTTTTGCTGGCGCATTGCTAGCGGGGATCTAGCAGGTAAAATTACGTACAAATTCGCAAAATTGAGCCACAACCTCGAAAATATAAGAAAATTGTTGAGTAGCACAGAAATTCACGAAGACATCCTTAGGTTTAAGGAGCTAAGAGATACATCATGACTTTTCTTCATGTTGAAATAACAAGCAGACAGAAACACAAAAGATAAATCTTGAACATGGGAGTGAAAAAACCACTAGCGCAAACCTAGCGGGTTTGCTAGCGCTGCCTTGCAGAATTGGTGAATTTAGTTGCGTGCCACCTCATAACGAAGAGGAAAAAACACTAGGTCCACACTAATTGTCAACAACTAGTACAAAACTTCTGTCAACTATTTTTGGCAAATGGTCATATGAGTGTGTATCAATAGTTAATAACATGATTTTGATCTGGTAATTGAATCGATATAATATAATCATATCCACCATTGATAATAGACATCATAGGTAATAACAGTAACAACCATCAATAACAAACAAATATCATCAGGTTGCTAGCTATTAACAGCTATTATATCTGTTTGTCAATTATGTCGATGATATATTCTCATTTTGATGGCTATATTATGGAGTATAGATGATTATAGTACGTATGTCGATTATTTATGATTATCCTGGATAAATTATCCTGTATATAGATTATGTATGTCTCTTAATAGTCATTACCACACAGCTAACCACACAGCTCTTATGGGTCTTCGGGCCCCTTCTGTGCTCCTGGCCCCACAGTCATGGAACCACCACCAGGACCTGGTTTGACTCAGCGGAAAATTAGGGATTCAAGGCTCTATCTATCAGGGACTCAACGTCATTAAGCCAACAGAAATGGGAATGAAGTATCAGAATTGGGAAAATCTCACTTTAACCAACACAATGTGCTTTGAAGCATCGAAATTGGGGACTTCAGCATTGAATGGAGCTTAATAGTCAGCCGGACCAGCTTTAGCTTTATAATACTCTGTGGTTGGAACTCTTCAGTTTTGCTCGTGAACGGGGTCAATACCTTCTGGATGATTATCTGTGGAGGGTAAGTGCTTGGTAGCTCAATGTGTTGTCGTCTGTAAGTTGGCAGTAAGCATTGTATTAACAAGCAAAATGTCCTCCACTAATATCACTTGATTGGAAGAGGTCAGACCAACACTCCCTATGAATTGTGTTGAAGTTTTGGGGATCCATTTTGGAGGCCGAAATTGCAATTTACTCTCCTTTGTCTAAGCTGCTCATAATGTACTTTAGGCGTTCTTGTCTTACAGATGCACTTCACATTTTATGTTCCTGTGTTTTACATGGTCAAGTACAATTTGGTACCATATAATGATTGTGTAGGTCCTCTCTCCTATGTAATTATGTAGTAAAATATGCCCCGTGAACCATTTATGTCTATAATATATATATATATACACAATATGTATATATAATATATATATATATGTGACAACCCCCCGTAGACATGCATTGCAACTTGCACACGTTGACATTAACCTCTGTCCCCTATCATCATTTCAATTCCACTCATGAACCCCAACAAATCAGAACGGGTTTCTACTTACACCCATGCTTACTGACTATTCATAGCCCTATATAGTTCATTATGTCGCATCACCAATTATTGAGCTGATTCATCCCCGAAAATTCAGATCCAGATCCCAGTGAATCATCATGAATCCTCTGACCATGGCCCTATGGGATCTGTCATTTCTGTCACCATTTCAAAACCCAGCAAAACTTGCCCAGCTTCCACGCGATGGTCCTGAAAAATGACCCTCTCCCGGCCCGGCACCTTGCACCGTGCAGCGGCCATTGGTGTGAAACCTCCCACACACGTGCCAGGGCGATGATCGATCAACATGAGTCATGACATGGAACGCCTGAGCAGTATGGTAACCCCCAAAAAGATATGAATTATAGTGATACATCTATGATCCAGTGGGAAACCTGTTACTAATTGTTACTACAAGTAGTTGTTACTCCCCAAAAAATTCACTGGGAAACCTGGAAAAATAAAGTACATAGCTAGGAGTGCCACTCTTCGGCATCTTTTTGGGGGTTGCTATACACCAATTGACATCACCAACTGTTGTCCTATGGACATTTTGAGGGACCCATAGATTCTTCTTCTGATTTGCCAACCAGAACTTCTGGAGGGGAAAAAACACCAACACAACTGAGATCTCTTTTTGTGGATTGATGACCATCTCCCAGTGTAGGTTTTGAACCCCATCCATTTAACTTGACCATGGCTCATGTGCCGTCCTAGAAAAACACCGCCACTTCCAAGCGGAGTGCCTTTTTTACCCAGACCTTACATCAAAGGAACACTCTGATCTAAGTGGGATTTCTACATTACTGGGGCATTGAGGGTTTCATTTTCCCAGGTATGATGCAACAAAAACATAACCTCCAAAAAGTATGCTGATCATTTCTATTTCATTGGATAAATATAGGTAATCCATCAAAAAGGTCTGAAACCATGAACAAACAGGGACAAATTTGGTACATTCCTGTAACCAAAACAGCCAAACAACCAGAAAGTAATCGTGGTTGCCAAAGTTCCAACCAAACATGTTACGCACGGAATCTGAGTATGAAAACAACGAACCAAATTCAACTGAAATGACGATGAATAATTACGTCTAACACTGGAACCTCATTTCCAATCATACTAAAGCAAGATTAACCATCTTCATGTGGGTGTGTTTGAAAAAGGACTACAGTACCCTGAATACCAAAGAAATCAACGAATTACCATCAATTACATCAATTACATCAGTTACCTGTGGAAATGGCGTTGAGGGTGAGTCCGCTGTTTTCATACCCATGGTTTGTTGATTCTCTCCTATTTTTCCCTATGGGTGGATCTGAAAACTCAGACAAACCCCTTCCCGGCATTTTGTTGCTTCATAAAAAACAAAAACAACAATACAACGTGTTGATTAGACAATCATGGCCCATTTTGGATGCATAAAAATTCATTTAAAAAAATTACTTTACTTCGTGTGATCCCCACCATGACATTTATACATTTTCTTACTGGCAAATCTTCTGGCATTCTATCTGACATATCTTCTGACATTCTATTTGGCATTCTATCTGGCATATCTTCTGGCATATGATCTGGCATCTCTTCTGGCATATCTTCTGGCATATCTTCTGGCACTCTATCTGACATATCTCTGGCATTCAATCTGGCATTCTATCTGGCATATCTTCTGGCATATATTCTGACATATCTTCTGGCATTCTATCTGACATATCTTCTGGCATATATTCTGACATATCTTCTGGCATATCTTCTGGCATATCTTCTGGCATATCTTCTGACATATCTATCTGGCATATCTTCTGGCATATTTTCTGGCATTCTATCTGGCAAATCTTCTGGCATTCTATCTGGGCATTCTATCTGGCATTCTATCTGCATATCTTCTGGCATTCTATCTGGCATCTATCTGGCATTCTATCTGGCATTCTATCTGGCATATCTTCTGGCATATCTTATCTGGCATTCTTTCTGGCATTCTTTCTAACTTTCTTCTGCACTTCTTTGCACATTTTATCTTCCTACATGAGGTCCGGCAGGGAACACTTGGCGTGGATACTCGCGGTTGAGGTCCGGCAGGAAACACTGGGCGTGGATGGTCGTGGTTGAGGTCGGCAGGGAACACTTGGCGTGGATACTCGCGGTTGAGGTCCGGCAGGAAACACTGGGCGTGGATGGTCGTGGTTGAGGTCCGGCAGGGAACACTGGGCGTGGATGGTCGTGGTTGAGGTCCGGCAGGGCACACTGACGTGGATGGTCGTGGTTGAGGTCCGGCAGGGCACACTGACATGGATCGCAGTGGAGCAGGAGGAGGACGAGGAGGACGAGGAGGACGAGGAGGACGAGGAGGAGGAGGAGAGGAGGACGAGGCAGGAGGAGGAGGCAACTGACATAAAATCTAACAACCCTCACCTGGCAGGTGGGGAAAAAAAAACTTTCTCGATGCATCACCTGAATCCCCCTTTGATCGAACAAAGCAGAAATTCCCCGAGCCTGGGCGGCGACGCCTTGGGCCGTGAGAAATTCCCAAATTCAATGGAGGTAGTGGGAAAATGATTAGAACTGCAACATGTTCAAGCAAGCCGTGTTTGATATTGTTTGATTAGAGAGAAACCATGATTTCAACGATGTTTGTCAACTGTAGGTTCGGCAATTTATGGCAAGAACATGGCAAAAACAAAAAGAACAATCCGAAGAAAGTTCCATGTTTGGAAGGATTTTAACGACGTTTCTGGTGAACAAAGAACTACCATTCACATCTGTTGACCAGGCCAAGGTTGGAGGTCAGCTATGCACCAGCTATACGGCTATACGTATAGAAATTGCTACTCTTGGATATGGATCTATTGAAGAAAGGTGCTAGCTATACCATGCTATACCCCCAACCTTGCAATGGTGCGAAGAAACAATATGAGTAATGTTGTATCCTGATTAGTGTGGTGGGTCGCTTTTGTGCCATTTTTTTCCAAAGTATTCTGACCCAGGGAAATTGATTGGGTGGGTCGGTTTTGTGTATGTTTTTCAGTTTTTTTTCATGTTTTTTATTTTTAATTTGTTTTGAATTATTTTTTAATTTGTTGTTTAATTTATTTCAATTTTGTATGTTTGTTGTGGTGGTCCTTTATTGTGTCCAAATGTTGTCTGAAGAATTGTTTATTTCAATTGTTTCAGTTTTTTCATGAGCAGGATTGATCCTAAATAATGTGTTTGTTGTGGTGGTCCTCTATCGTGTCCAGTTTTTTTGGATGTTTTTTTTTCCAAATTCATTCTCTCCTTTCCTTTTCCTTTCCTGTGCTAATACTTTTTCTCTTTGTTTTTCTTAGCTCCATTCTTTTGGAATTCTCAAAATGTTTAATTTCCCAAAATATAGGATGCCTTATTAAAACCCCAAAAAAAAAGAAGCACTCACACAATTTTTCAAGGGAGTAGTCCATGAGCAACCCTGATCCTCAATAGTGTGTTTGTTGTGGTGGTCCTCTATTGTGTCCAGTTTTTTTTGGAAGTAACAATTCCTTTTCCTTTCCTTTGACTTTTCTCTCTTTTACTTTCTTAGCTCCATTCTTTTGGAATTCTCAAGATGTTTAATTTCCCAAAATATAGGATGAATCAATTGAACATCAACTAAACGTAAATTAAAATCAATTGAAAATCAATTGAAAGTAAATTGAAATCAATTGAAAGTAATTGAATCAATTGAAAATCAATTGAAAGTAAATTAAAATCAATTGAAAGTAAATTGAAATCAATTGAAAATCAATTGAAAGTAAATTGAGACCAATTGAAAATCAATTGAAAGTAAATTGAAATCAATTGAAAATCAATTAAGAGTAAATTAAAATCAATCGAAAGTAAATTGAAATCAAGTGAAAATCAATTGAAAGTAAATTAAAATCAATTGAAAGTAAATTGAACCCAATTGAAAATCAATTTAAAGTTAATTAAAATCAATTGAAAGTAATTGAAATCAATTGAAAATCAATTGAAAGTAAATTGAGACCAATTGAAAGTAAATTGAAATCAATTGAAATCTATCCTTTTTTTTCATTTCCACACTATTCAGACCCGGGTTCATGATAATTTCTACATTAAAGAGGCTCTCTGAATTGTTTTAGGGGGGGTCCCCCCTACACTAATCAGGATACAACATTAATTATGATGATTCTCTGGAATTGGGGTATCCCATGTTCAGACACACCCATATTTGTTGGCTAACTCGTATCCCCATTATATTCATTTTTAGCTATTTTTGGCCAATAACTCAACCATCACACGAGCATACTCAGCACGTCCATTTTTTTAATAGCCAAGAACAATCATCCCAAATCAAAACATGAAACCTTTAAGATCCTTTAATCATCTTTAACCAAATATCACTACTCCAATGCTCGGCGCCGCCTGCATGCCGAGTTTGGACTCAGATGCCACCGCGGTGAGGCCCGCAGCGAACTGGCATCCCGGAATCCCCACAGAAGTTGGGATAAAAAAGCAGTAATCACATATACTGTATATATATATATTATTATATATGTACATAATTAGTGTGTGTACATATATATATGTATATATATACAATGATATATGATTATATACAATATCTTATATATATATACACATATCCCATCATATCCCTAAATTCATGGCCATTCTTCTTCGCTTATTGGGTGGAACTACACGAAGTACTGGGATGAAATGGAGAGGCAAGGAATCTGAATATGTGGACCATGTCATTAGGTGCCTGACCCAACTTAGCAAGCTGGTCAGAAATCGCCCTGTGTTAAAAACTGTTAAGTGGATTCACCACATTGAACTCTACCCAGGACAATGTTGAGAAAGAAGTCGCGAAAGAGATGAACCAACAAGTCGGTCGTATAGCAACAATCATCCCGCTATTAACAGGTGTATTATGGTCATCCATCTGTCTGCCCTGTGATATCAACTACTGTGAGTGATTGGGCGGGGAAGATTTAGATCCAGTGACGCACCATATCCACCTCGCTATGAATCAAAATCGGGTACACTAACTCCAACACTGTCCAAAATGGGTTGGTTTTTCATAAGTTCAATACAAGAACAAAATAAAACACCATGGCCAAAAAGCAAACGAAAAGATATTTTTAACTCATCCTGTTTACCTATGCTTCCCAGCGTTCCGATGTTTTTTTTTTTCCAATGGCTACCGGGCTACGCCACGAATCTCGCCTTAGGTGCCACCTTCACGGATCCAACCTCAGGCATAAATTCCCAATGACAAATCCAGATTTTTGGTGGGGAATCTATAGGGAATCTATGGGAATATCATTAATATAATCTTTTGGATGCCGTAAAAAGCAAATGCAAGAATAAAATTTGGGGGATTCTAGGGTATGTAGGGGTTATGCATATGATGTACACCATTTATTCTTATGATGGCTAACTGTTAGGAATATGTGTAATTGTTTAACTGGTTACAATAGGTCCGATACGTCTTAACCATCAAACATGATGGTTGAACATGGTTTGACAATCTTGAAATTAGGATATGCAGCCAAAACCAGCATATATATGCATATATGCTCTGCTCTACGCAATGTATTTGAAGAGCTCATTGGGGCTTGGGGTTGTCCAGCATTGGTCGTCCTGGGTCAACTCCCATGGACCCGGAAAACATCCGCAGCTGCCATTCATCTCTATGAGAGTTTGGGGTTGGCAAAGGTGTTGGCATGGTGCTGGCAGCGTATCTATATGGCAGTGTGTCAAAACCTTGTACCCCTGGTGAACATCAAAATAGCTGGTAAATGGATGTTCATCCCCCTAAAAATGGTATTAATAGGTATTGATCCATACCCATATCTATTCTATATTCATTCTATAGTTGATTTTTCTGGAAACTTCTAATGACGACATATGACCAATTAAAGCAACGCGTCTTCTCTTCCCGCGGAGTTGCAAAGAAAATTTAAATGGCTGCGCCAGTGTGATCTTCGGTGCTGTTCCTTGCGGCAGGAGCGTTTTTTTCAACTCGACAACAGGGTCGATATTCGACTCTCTAAGTCAGAAAAACTTGATAAGATATCATATAGATATCACAAGGATCATATTTCCATCAAGTCAATTGAGATTTTGATCTTGCATCATTGACCATTCCTTCACTCGCGCCGCTCTAGAGTCAGGAGAACTGCTGGATAGCACAACCGAAAAGGCGTTGAGCCTAGCCGGAAGCGCTATCTTCAAAAGCTCAGAAATCCAGCCAAAGGGTTCCGCAATTTGTTTCTTTGAAAGTCACCTGCAAGTAAATACCAGTCGCATCGAGTCGCTGTCTTAAATTTCAACATTGGGATTAAAACCAGAAAGAAAATCCTGAATCATGACCCAGCGGTGTCAACAGATCATGATTTTGGAGAACCTTTTGGCACGTTGCCGTTGCCACCGCGCTCCCAAAACCCTCAGCAGATCTATGCCTCCTGCAGCATGGCTGACTCAGGGAAGGTGTCGTCATAAGTGCCCGCTGACTCTTGGTGGCCAAACCATCCCCAAAGTCTGTGGATTGTCTCGAAATCTGGACCAAATCCCATAGTTTATCATTCTGGTTTCCATCCAAATTGCCAAGGACAGTATTCCCCTGGCAACCCAAATCTGGCACTGGGGACGACTTACCATGCACCCAGCAAAACTGCCAGGCAACAAAATGTGTCCAACATCATCCAAATATATACATTCAGCTGGGTTCATGTTGATTCTAGTCCAAAGATAGGATATACGTAAGTCGCAGGCTTCATGATCATGTTCATTCATCTTCCTTAGAGTGGCCATAGCGAGACCATCCATCATAGTGTCGGTTCTTGTTATTTTTAACCCACTATATATATATAATATTAACCCCTTAAATAACCCCTTAAATCCTCTTGTAATGTTAGTGAAAATAATAGTAATAAACCACACATATTTTGATACTTTATACCATCCATTTATGGTACAAGTTGGGATGGTTTACTCTTGTTTTACCAACATGATTCCCAGTATATACTGTGGATCGTTGCGAAATCCTGCACCACTTGGTAACTATTGGGAACATAGACACAGTAAATAATGGGATACTTATATTCATAGAATTGGATGATGGGAAAATTTTAACCGGAAAGCCCTATATTTGATGGAATCCAATGTTATATATATATATATATAATTATAATAGGATAAACATGGATCAACCATCTACTAAATGGTGCAGGGTTACTCTTCCTGCACCACTTCCTCTCCTTGCCAGTGATCTTCTCGTAGATCTCACGGACCTCGACGGCAGGCCATCCATGGAAGGGCATGCCGAACAGGGCGATTTAACCAACAAACATGGGAAGAAAATGTGTGATTTATGCAAAATAAATAAATAAATAAAAATAAATAAATAGATAGATAGATAGATAGATAATCAACTATAGTTATATATAATTGATATACTGGGATAATATATATATATATATATCTGACTGTAACAAACACTGCAGGAAAGCCTGGCTTTTACATGATTTCAATATTTGACATGGACACTTTAAAGATCTTTAAAGTGTTTCAACCTTAGGTGTTCGCTTCATCCAAATCAGGGGGATGAGCAATTAATAGGTCAACTTTAGGATCTAATGTCAACCCCGGATTAATAAACCATGGTTTATTAATTAGGGGGGTATTCCCCCAATAGTCATGATTTGATACTTAAATGGTACCTTCCCAATTAAACAGCCTAGGGCCTAGGGGGTTATTAATCCAGGGTTGACATTAAATGCGATCAAATTTGGGATGTTCATCTTTACCATTCTTTTCCCATACATACGAAACATTGACAGCGGGATTTCACATTTCGCCATCTAAGATAGAGGATCTAGACAAGAATGACGTGGCGAATACCGAATAACCATGAAGAAACGGAAACAAAACATAGGAAAGGAGGATACAACCAACGATAGATGGTGCAGAATTCAATTAAGTCAAACTTGCTGCAACCCTCAGCGGTTTCATAAACTGAGCAGCTTGTTTGTCATCCTGATGTTTTGTTCCCGTTCTTGTCTTTCTAGTAATGTGAATGGTCTGTGGGTTAACTATGCCATGGTGGTCATACGTGAGCTCTAAACCAAGAGCGAAACAAAGGACTGCTCATATGTTTTTTGATCTTCCCACATTGATTTGAAAAGAAAGTTCACAGGAAAACCGATCAGAACCTGCTACATTTGGATACATCTAGATGGGTACGACAAACTCTTCGTAAGTTTGTTCCTGAAATTTCAGGAACAAAAGTGGGATTTCAACAGTTTTTGGGACACACTACGTTTGGATACATGTGGAACATCATTAAACATATGTATATATATATATATATCAACATACATACATATTATACGTAGCACTCAACAATAAACATTGTATTATGTGTACTATATTATAGTAAATATTACAATATGGATCAATATGTAATAATATATATATATTCCAGTATGTATTATATATCCTGGCAAAAAAAATAAAAATAAAAACAACATAATCATAGTATCATTGATATAAAAGTATATAAGTATATAAGTGTATATATATATATGTATAAGTACATATATATATATATATGATATAAATAATATATATATATACATAAGACCTCCATACATGACACGGTATGTTTTTGAAACGTCCGGCCCTTGCCTTCATGGCGATGACGGTCTGCAGGAGCCCGGTGCCGTTCTGGGAGCCGGGGCTGCTCTTGAGGCCCACCATCGCCTGGTGCCATGGCTTGGCTTAAGATTTTAGGGATATATCTATCCCCACAAATTGTGATAGATATATATATATATATATATATTATATAGAAATGGTGGATTTATTTTATGCTGGATTTATGGTGGATTGATGGTGGATAAATGGATGATAAATGGTGGATTTATAGTGGATTTTTATGGATAAATGGCTGATTTTAGGGTTGATAAATGGATGATGGTGAAATTTTGTAGTGTATCTTATGATGTCTGATGATTATGATTGTTTATAGTCTTTATAGCCAATTTTACTGTAGTTTGATGATGTTTGATGATGTTTTGTGGCAGGTGCGGCTGATGCATGATGTAAATTCCAAATGGTTCACCAGCTGGAAACACTGGGGTTTGACATGGTTTGACCAAAACATGGGAAGATTTGTAGGTCGACTCGGAAGAATCCACATGAATCAAGCAATGACTCGGATGCTGACCTCCGTTGAGAAAAGATGGTAAGTTGTACGGTCAGCGAATGCTATGTCATGCTACGCTCTCAAACAAAGCCCTCTGCAATCGAAGTCTTCAACCATGTGTGTATATAATTATATATATATATATACATATATGAAGGATTATAAAGGCAACGTGAACATGTTCATACATTTTCAACATGGACATTATAGACATGAACTTACGATGCATCAACAAACACCACAGCACTAACTCAGTAAGTTCATCTTCCACACCTCCGTGAGCTCTCCATCCTTCTTCGCTCCCAGACCCTCCATGTTCGACTCGATTTCCTGCCGCAAGGCCGAGGATTTCGGCCGCAAGGCCGAAGCCTCAAAAAAAACGTGAGGAAAACGTGTGATGAATACATCTGATTGACCACTGCTGGAAAAAAAAATGTGTCATCGTGTTTAACTGTTTCATCTGTGTTCATCTCATTGAATTTGAACTTTTGGACTTTCAAAGATCAATCTTAAAAGATCTTGATCAATCCCCGAGCTCTCTTGGTTGTAGGATCCCTCCTAAAATCCCCCCCAACATTCCCCCCGGTTTCGGGCGACGCGGGATCTCCTTCAGCTGCTCCTCCATGTTGTCCATATCGATCTCGCCATCCATCTCCACCACAGTCACCGCACTGCCGAACCTCGAACAGAAAAAATCCTCCTACGCTGAGAACATCTGAGAACTACCCGACTACAGGAAGGGCCCCCTATATAGGTAGGATGGTTTATAGCTAGGCTCACTAGGAATTATGTTGGTTTTACAGCATCTATAGTTGGATGGGGGACCTGTCATAAAACAACTTACAACTGCGTTGTGCCATTCTTGTAATACTAGATTGAAACACTGTACCCCTATGGTACAATGATTACTGGGGGCGTAACCACCCATTGTGTCTATAAATATGTCAGTTTGGTGACCTTGGTGAAATCAACCATGAACAAAATTAAGACTTTATGGCTTAGAATAAATACATGTCCATAAGCCAAATTCATTCGATTCATTTTGTTTCCGGGGGGATCTAAGATTGATCAGCGACAATCAAAACTACCTGTAGTGGATACCGCGTGGATCAACAGCACAGCATGCGGTGGTTCCATCATGCCAGGAATAGAATCTCCAGGGGACATGGCAAGTTTCTCTTAAATCAAATCTGGGAGATTGGGCGGCAAGATTGAGGAAAGCATCAGGATCTCAAAATCTCTCAAATAAGGATGCGTATACGTCGTAGAATTTCTCCAGATTGTATTATATCCATTATATCCATTATATCCATTATATCCATCATATTCCATCATATCCATCACATTCATTATATTATATATATGTATATATATGTGTATATATATGTGTATATATATATATACTGGTTGGTGGTTTCAACCCACCTGAAAAATATTAGTCAGTTGGGCTTATTATTCCCAATATATGGAAAAATAAAAAATGTTCCAAAGCACCAATCAGATATTATATATATATATCCAGTATATATGCATGATCCCAGCGATCTTTTTTCGTACCCAGTGGCCAGTCGTCATCGTACATCTTCAAGGTCGCTCCGGGCCTCAGTGCGGAGCAAGAGGCGCAGGGCCAGCTATTTGGAGTGTCAATGGGGGGACCCCAAGTCACCATGGTTGTTCCAATACTAAGCCATGCTCATGGTCATCCATGACTTGGATGCTAAATGGGTACCCCAAATTTTGGACTTCCCTATATCTTGCAAGATATGAAATGAGATCCTATTTGAGAGTTAGAAAAAACACTAAGTCATGGTCATCCATGACTTGGATGTCAAAAGGCTACCCCTATGACTTGGGAAACCTCCAAATAGCACTAACATGTCTAGACAGTTCGAGAGATATAACGGATATAAATGGATATTTCATGAAATATACCAGCAGTGTGGTATAGGAAACATACCAACCACTCTAATATCTCAATGGATCCATCGGCATCCCTTCTGACTCGGTGCCCCCGTCTTGCTACCAGAGAGTTCCAGGTCCTTCTTCAGGGTCATCTTGGGGAACTTGCCATCCTGCAACAAAACTCATATTATTTCAAGGTGCTGGAGGAACCACTTTTTTTTAAAAAAAAAAGGTGTTAAGTTAGTTAGTTGTTCTTCTGGGTATTGCTGTTCCTTCTAGTTCTTGGATAATGACTCTGGATTCATGATCATTACATCTGGATGAGAACGCTTCACCAACTTGGCGATGATTCCCAGCAATCCTAACCACTTTTTTTCTCGTTGTGAGGTCATCAGATCTACCCAGATTACATAATTACTGACGATTTGAATATCCTGCGGCCAAGATATATGATAGAAATGGATATAAATGGATGATATCCCAATGTATCCCAATGTGAATCCCATTTTTGAGAGTTAACCAACCCACATCCACCACTCGTCCTTCTTCTGGATCAGCTTCACCTGAACACTCCGCATTCGTCCAAGGGACCCAAGGGTCCACACTTTGTCCGGCAGATTGAACGGTTGATGGTTGGTTGGTAAATGGAGGGTAAAACGGTCACTTTCACCAATAATCATGTGGAGATACGAACAGGCAAAAGGACATTTCATATATAAAGAATTCTAAAGATGTACTATGAGCAACAAACATGGCTTCAAAATGCTGACAAGGGTGTGGAAATTACAAAACGACCAGACTTGGTGCTTGCAAAAGTTGGGTCTGTGTTCAAGAGAATCTGCTGTGGAAGACTTCTCCCAAAATGACTGCCGGTCTGTCCGAGTTCGGCTCACATCAACACCTTAAGTGCCTGGTTGTAAGTCAGGTAAGATAAGATCATCTTCTGATTTCATAGGGGAGGAACATATTAATATACATTTTGAAAACAACCTCTATGCGGAGCCTTCAAGAATGGCAGGCCCTGATCGGAGGGCTCATAACCTCAGGCTGGGTCCCTAGGCTGATCAAGGATGGCTAGGGTGTCATGCGGAAATGTTGTGGTTTGTTTTGACATCGGGAATATCATGGGACCAAAAATTTCCCAAGATCAAGGAATCAAGGATGGGAATGTGATCATATGTCTTCAACGTTTGGAAAATTTCCAAGTGGACAAATTTTCGACGGGACACCCTTGGGACACAAATTATGGAGGATGCTACTGACCACCCTGCCTCCAAACCACCACTTAATCATAGGTTCATCCATGACCATGCTCCAATAGGTGCCATGATGAAACCCATAATGACGCACAAATTTGGATGGTTTATCCCCCCACTTCATAGCTTACCCTCCTGCAAACGAACCTTGATGTGGAAAACAGAAATATTTTTTTGTAGATTTGTCCTAGGGAAACCATGTCTTTTCCACATCTTGTTGTATGTTCCCAGGATCAACAAATCTGGGTAAATTATAATATTTCACTAAACTGAATTAAGGCCATTTGGGGATGATTTCCCTTATTAACCATGATTCCACTGAGGTCGCAGTGAGGTCGTTATAATTTACCCAGTTGGATGGTACCTTCCACCTGAGCTGTCCGGCGCAGCACCACATCAGCGTTGGCCTCGGCCGTTCATGACTGGGGGTGGTGGTTCACCTCGCACCCTAATTGAGCCATGATGGAATGGGGATGGTTTATGAAATTGGGTTTACCAAAAAAAACATGCATAATATACAAAGATATTGATAATATACAGTATAAATTGATTTAGAATGTCTCAATCTTTGATATTTGGATAGGATCTAGGAGGATTCATGGAGCATGTGGGTGTGGCTCCAGCATGACCATGCGGCTTAAACCGAGCCCAGCCCTGAACCCATTTGGGTTTGTCCGCTAATCATCAGTTTTCCTCAGATTCTCTCCAAAATCCAATGGTTGAACATGTCATTCCTATCGGTGTCCCTAAAGAAATTGCCATCCATTCGGGGTCAAATATACTGTAATTCAGGGTATCTATAATTTCATTTCAGAGACATCGAAAGATCCTTCGGTAGCCTTTTGATGGTTATATCCCTAGTATAGTCCTATCATGATTACCCTCTGGTATATTCACATAGATGTGGAAATCCCAAGGTTTCCTTAGGATAATGATCTAGGATTAGTCTTATTAGTTTACGGGAGGGTGTTTCTCCCTACTAATTTGATGAACTTAGAAATCAGATATTTCTTTATGAGGAAAACATCATCTATACCGTTACTGGATGGTTCCCCAGATCCTTGCCCATCGTTCCTGTCCAGTGGGCCGATCGATTCCAGCGGACCGGGACCTCGCCTTCTGCGGGTCCACATACTGAGAGAAGTCCGGCAAACGCTTCTCAATATCCTCACGCACCTGAGGGTTTTTTTCGGATGGAGATGGATTTGCTACCTGAAAATGGATGAAAATGGGACATTCTGAGAAAAAATGGTAGTTTTAATGGGGAACATCTGGGGAATTGGTATTAGGGTATAAAAACGGGTGTTAAACCATGCTGGAAATAGATGGATTTTTTCATATTTACCAAGAAATTATGGTCTTGCTCTTGGGGATATAGGAACCCTGGTACCTAGTGAACCCCAAAATAGCTGGTAAATGGATGTTCATCCCACTAAAAATGTATCTACAGTATAGGTATTGACCCATACCCATATAGCTGTACATTGATGTTATGAAAATGACTCACCTACTGCCCCAGGCCCCAGAATTCAGACTTCGCACCTGCTCCTCGGTCCAGCCGCGCTCTTCCACGTCGCGCTGCACCTTCCAGGCGAACTTCACGTCGTTCCTGAATAGTTGGGATGCCTAAAATTGGGATTGTCCCATGCTTATATGATGAGTTTGATTGGCGTGTATACATACATATATATAATATTATATATGCATAATTAGATATATAATTATATATATATATGCGCTAGGGGGAGTAGGTTGGCCGAGAGGAGGCAGATCATGGGTTAAATTGATAGACAGTAACAATTTATTGTGGGAAACTGATGATTTTGTATGTTTTTTTTGCATAAATAAGTTGATACTTAGTACTTATGGACCTTTTTTTTGATGCGTAGAAGTTGAAGTACATAACATACGATCAAGGCGTTTCATCTTTATGTGTTTTTCCTTTCCCCATGGGAATTCCGAGATACACATGTTCTGTGTTTGGAAATAACATTCAGAAATGCTTGGAAATTTCTGGGTTTTCCGCAGGTATTTTTGACCAAGTCAGTTGAGTCAACGTTTTTTCCAAGCCCTGGGTAACATTGACGTAAAAATACCCTAACCCTCCACCCCCCGCTAATCTCCTCCCCCTGTATGTGTATATATATATATATATCTACTGTATATATATATATACACACCACATATATATACTGTATATATATATATACTGTATATATATATATACTGTATATATATGTACTGTATATATATATATACTGAGTTACTGTATATATATATACTGACTGAGTTACTGTGTATATATATATATACTGTGTATATATATGTATATATATATATTTATATTCATCCCAACTTAGAAAATTGCGGATAATCTCTTGTAATCTAGTTTTTTTTCGACAGAGACATGTTACATTTACATGTTGTTTAAAACAGAACACCAACCCTCTAACCAACATAGATTGTGACAACTGTCTATGTTACTTGGAGGGTCCAGCAAATCGGGATTCTTTCACTATTCAACAAACATGCAAATAGGTTTAATAGATGACTGAAAACATGGTTTATGTTGATCTATTCAATCAGAATTGCTGTCAAAATGGGATGATTTGATCACAATGGTTTCTCAATTATATAGATTCCGATGCGTTTTTCAAAATGGATCCAAACTTAGGCAGGGGATGATTTAGCGACAATACAAAACATGCTAATCATATCATTATAATTGTTAATGAAGTTGGCTTTCCACAAAATTGTTCAAATGCCAAAGAATGCCAATACAATATACAACAATACGTTGAAATTTAACTACTTTTGTTGGCTAATGTGTTTACCACATATGTGCTTCACTGCCAGATATGGGTTGACAATTCCCAAGTGCTGAGAAATGCTGACTGATAACAACTAACAATTGAAGATATCGATCTGACACGACAAAAACAGGATGGTCGACCCAGTTCTTTGGTTAGATCCATTCAAATCTCCCTTTCTCGTTGGAGATGTATTTGAAAACCTACAGAAATCCTATCTGTCCAAGTCCATATATCCACCATAAATCCACTATATATATATATTCATATCTATCCGCCATAGATCCAGCAGTATTAGCCTAGTGCAATAAACCAACTCACCTATCTCCGAAAGGACTTTCTGATGCAGTTCCAAGCATCACAATGTCAATGTAAATGGCAAGGTCGAGCTGCGAGCGCGCCTCAGGTGCTCCAGTTCATCCGATATGTTGATTAATAACGAGCAGTAACTATATATATTGTATGTATACTGTATATTTATATACATATATGAATGAATATATATATATATAATTAATTATATATATATATATTCTGAGTATATTTTAATATTTCACTAAGCTGAAATGTGGGGCCATTTGGGGACCATGATTCCAGTGAGGTCACTAAAAAATTACCTTGATATGCGTACCATGAACATCCATAGATATTGGGGTTATAAGATGTGATGGTTACGTTACAATCAACCAACCTAGCGTTTTTAGGTTCATAAGAACAGTCTAAGCGTTTGGTTTACCATCTGGTTATTTAACATAGCCATGGAATATCACCATTTTTCATAGGTAAACCATCTAAAACTATAAATGGGCCATTTCCCATGGCTATGATGAACAACCAGAGGGTATATCCCATTCATATCCCATTAAATCACTATAAAATCCCATGAAAATCATGTTCTTCCCCATTGATAGTTGATATTAGTTGATTAAATCCCATTAAATCCCATTAAATCCCATTATAATAGGATAAACATGGATCAACCATCTACTAAATGGTGCAGGATTTTACTGTTACTGCAACAAAACAACCGCGGGGAACGGTTGTAGCGGCGCCCTCGCCGTGGCCTTCTCATCGTAGATGGGGTGCAAGCCTTCGAAGACCATGACCTTGTTGGGCTCGATCAACTCAGGAGGATCCTTCGGAACGCAGCTTTTGGCAAGGCAAAAGGAATCGATATTAATATAATATATATATATGTATATTATGTATATCATGTATATTATATACATCATGTATATTATATACATCATGTATATTACATATAATATATATTATATATAGGTATATATTATACATATAGGTATATTATATATATAGGTATATAGGATTATATAGGTATATATGAACTGTATATGGTATCATTATCATTTACTATAATACTATAAAGGCACATGATGTTTGAGCCATACCTCTACAGAATTGAGGCACCTTCAAGGGATTCTTCCCTAAAAGAACAAACTAAGTTTCGCATAGTTTAGCTGTTTCTGATATAGATGTGACCCAATCATACACGAAGTCCATCCCACATCTGTTTTCTCAGGTTCTCCTTGTTGCCGGTGTCGTGGTTGTAGATGGGCTTGTAGACAGCCTTGCCTGGATCCCGAGTTTATTTCACGGCTTCAGGGATGAGCTTGAGAAAATTGCCAAATTTCATAAGAATTGCTGTGATTTTTCGACCGTGTTTCCAATCTGATGGGCCATCACTTTTATAGGTGGCCATGATTTTTACTGCACATCATTGCACCATGTTTACCGTAAACTCCACGATTTTCAGCACTATCCGATACCCCATGGTATCGCCACCTTTGGTGAGGGATCAACTCCCTTCCCAAAGCCATGAATTTCAGTAGTCAAATGGTACAAACAAATCAAACAAAAGGTATAAAGTCGGGTGATTGGGGGTACCTCCATCTTAAGTAGCAATTAAATCCCAATTGATTTGGGCCTAGAAATTTTGCCATTTCTATCCAACAAGGAGCACCTGGCAGTGGGTACCCATAGGAAACCAACCCATTTTCTCAACATTTCTCAACCTGACCGACCAGGGCCTGCAGGGCAGTTGACATTTCGATTTCCCCTGCGGCCCGCGCCTTGCTTCAGGGCCTCGATTTGCACGCCCATGAGGTCGAAGTCGTTCTCCCGGGCATCCAGAGCGGTGAGCCCAGTGGCCTGGCAGTCGGAGGTCCCAGTGGACCGGTCCTAGGAGTTATGTGAAATAAATTGGATATATGGATTATATGATAGGATATGATATAATATCACTAGCATATATGGAAAATTTTAGGATTTCTGGACTTTCGAGTGGTTGATACATTATTATACATTATTGTTTGGCCAAAATGGATAAGAAGATATAAGATGATATAAGAAGAATCTTGGTGAAATCCCTAGGATAGGTCTATAAAGCCAAAAATCTATCACTGGGGTTTTGCCTGGTGGGTCGCATACCCCAAGTGACCGGATTTGCAATGCTTTCTGAACATATGTGAATGTAAATGGCATATGATGATATATGATGGTCACTTGAGATATCTTGAGATTTTAATGGCCACCAGGTGTTTTTGCCATTGGAACATTGCCAGAAAGCCAGGTTTTTGCCATTGAAACAGGAGTTTCCTGTGAACCCTTGATCAAAGTCAGAGATTCGTTATCAAATATTCCCCAGTCTTTAGTTCTTCTAAGTGTAGGAACATGGAACATGTTCTTTTCTCCCCTCCAGGATTCAAACATGGCTAGCTGGAAATTTCCCCCGTGTATGGTGATTTCCCAGCCACCCACGGAGCTGATTTCCAGATCCTGGTATCCCAATCTATGAGAATGACTTGGCGATGATCATGTCCATAACTCATAAAACTTGCCCCCACCCCCGCGGATTGATACATCAACTTAGAATAATCAGGATGGGCAAACCCAAAAAAAATATCTATCCGAATTCTAATCAACTGTTTTTTTTTAATGTATACTGGCTAGCACTAATGTAGTAATCCGGAACATGTTTCACCAAGTGATGAAACAGCTCAGACGCCCCTGGTTGTAAGTTGTAAGCTTCATGCTTTCCTTGACAGGAAGATCAACAAAAAATCAATGTATGGTGTACCGCAGTAGCTCGAACTGAGGAACTGGATAACCTATATCTACTTTTACAGTGGGGGTTCATGAAGCTTCAGAACTCCACAATCTTTGCTGAATCAGTAACAAAAAAAATATCAATTCACCAATTATGGTATAATATGGATTAATCTGGTATAATGGTAAAACTCAAGTATCAGATAACTCATGATGTACATCGCCTTTTTTTGGCCGTGGGATCTACCGGCCAAGTCTTCCAAGTCTTCCAAGTCGAAAGGCCTTGCGTCCCGCGCGGTCGTTGGTGTGATAATCGTCCAGGCAGATGACAGTCATCATGTCACCGATGGCAGTGTGCCTTAACGACGGATGGCAGGACATGGCAGGACGGCCGAAAAATGGGCAATGGCTAGATCTGCCATCCATAGAGGTGCAACAAATCGGTGCCATCCATTTTTTGGTGCAACTAATAGAGGTATTTGTTTATCCAAAGTTTGGAATAATATTTCATATGATATATATATATATGATATAATCCAGAATTTCTGGGATGGGTCTGAAAATGATTCATCTACCTCGTTTTTTACATATGGCTATGTCTATGGGATTGCGTGATGCACCAACAGATTTTTACGGGTACCCCATGGTACCAGGTCCAAACCCATTGAACCGACCAAAATTGAGGCAATAAATATTAATAAATCATCCATTTGTGTTTATGTGTTTGCTGGAAAATGTGGAGATTTGAAAAGGATAGCTACAATCATAGGTTTGATTTGGGAGTCGTAGTAAACGAATTCAGGGTACGATGGCCAGGTGTACAAATACTGGAACGACTCACAACCACAGTTTGCTTGTTGAATCAGTATCATCATGCTAGCTGTTGAATAACGATTCCAAGAAATCAACCCCAAAAACACAAAAACTGTGGTGAACATCACTTAAAATAAGCTGAAATGTCAGTGAATACCGTGAATCCAACCACGTTCCAACCACGGATTCCACGGTGGGTTCTGCAATGTTCATTCCACGGGGATTCATCCAAAATTGGCCATGGATCATTTCACCAGAAATCGACACCCCCTACGGATGGTGGTGGCCCCCCTACCCTCTGGTAATTTAACGTAGCTATTGAAAATGACCATTTATAGTGGATTTTCCCATTAAAAATGGTGATTTTCCATAGTTATGTTAGTTTACCAGAGGGTAAATATAGTTGTCACTATAAACCCAACAATTATAATAGTTAGTCAATGATTAATGTCCACCAGAAACCCAACAGGTGTAGTTAACTATGACTATGATAAATCCACCATAAACTCTAGTTGATCAGTGTCCACCCCAATGGATTGTCAATTGTGACAATCCCAATTAATCTTGGATAGTATGACATAGTATACCCAGATATAATCAAAAACCAACAAGGGTTTAGCAGCCTCTCCTCATTTACACAAATCCCTTGATTGTTGGTTATATATCATATTTTCCCGTGAAATTCCAAGTATATCTCCTATAAGCCACTAATATTCCTGTTATAATCCATTATAATCCTATATTCCCTATGTCCATCTACTATATATAATCCTACATTCCTGTATATCCTATATATCCTATATCATTACTATGTATATAATATAAATTAATATAATATAATATATATATATATATTCTGTATATCCTACATATCCTCTATATATATATACATATATCCATGGAATAATCCATTAGTCATAAGGCATGTCTCCCAACGCTCGTACCAGCGCTGTTCCATTGGACCCAGCGGCCCAGGCTTCACTTCAGTGCCCAGGGCACCCAAGATGCGTCGCAAGAAGGTGGACCTTGGAAACTGGATCGACGATGATGTACACATTACTAATATGCGAAAAAAAAAAAACATAGATATGAATATGTACTTAGATTTATATAGATGTAAATAGAAACATCTAGATGTATACACATCATGTATAAATACATGATGTACATACACAACTAAGGGGAATGAACAATACACCATTCTGACCATGTTGGAATAAGGAAATCCCCTACAAGTGACAGATAGTTTTCTTTGCCACGATTTGTTTTGCGAGAGGCTTTCAAGGCATATCCATGATTCGAAATTCATATTATATATATATATATGTGTGTGTGACATTTTGACACGTGTAGTGGGTATGGATCTCAACTTATAGGCTTATGACCTCTCTAGTTATTCAACCCTGGCTTTCACTATGGACCACGTGAGAGTGCTTAAGTACATTAAGTGCACCAAAATTGTCTCCTAGTTATGTCTAGTTCCCAACATAGTCTATGCTCACGGGCACGATCTCTGGATCTCTGGGGTCCCATTTCAACGTCAGCCAGCCTTTACGGGAATGATCAAAGTTTCTGGTTTGCGGTGGATGTACCAGGTAGTGTAATTCTGAAAAGTTAGTCCACATATCTAACCCCCAACTAGGTTTTTCATGATTCTAAATACATTTTGCCAAATCTGCATTTTTCACAGCGTTGAGGCTTCACACTTGCCGCATCCGGAGTCTGCAGCCACGCCAATGATCACAGGTTTGTCCTCTCTCCGCTCACCCATAAAATTACTGGGATGATACCCTCTGGTAAACAGCCACATAAAGCTATTGAAAATGGTCATTGATAGTGAGTTTTCCCATTAAAAATGGTGATTTCCATAGCTATGTTAGTTTACCAGAGGGTACATGGGTTTGTCTAAAAATGTGGTATACCGGTATACCAGTATATTTCCAACATGGCGATTTCAACCGGAAAATGAGGATGAACAATAAATCAATAACATGTTGGGGTATACACCAAGTTCAATCAAAATCATATAGAATATTATGTGTTGAATTTAAATGGTAAATTCAAAACACCAATTGATCACAAATAATTAAGAATTGAACACCTCATCATTATTATGTAAGAAGTTGCAAAAAAAATGTTACAATTAATGCAACATCCCCACTTTATATAGTGGTTGGTTGACTTACTAGTCCAGGGTTGACATGGTCTGGGCACTGAACCTTCGTGATGGGCTTGCAACACATGAATTGGCCCACAGTTTGATGGTTTCACAACCATCAAGTGGGGATGTCGCAGCTTACATTCCCAACATTCAAGATGGAATCCAGGATAGTGGATTCTACAATGATGTTGGCTGATGGATTCACTATGGAGTCTACACCACACTATTGGCCCACATAGAACCAGCGAAAATGGCGTTCCATGCTTGGATATAAACCAGGCCATAAACGACCAGTGGATGGAACATCTGACATCTCCATCTATGGATTTGAGATTTGAAATCCAAAATTCCTGGCTACAGTGCGTCCAAGTGATAGTTTCATCGGAATTCAACCACCGGTGACTCGGACAAGAATGTTTGAGTTTGCGTTTGGGGCTAAACAACCACTTGTACAATCGCGCATCTTTACCATATCCTTCCGACATATAATATTGGGCAATAAGTCAGTCTATCTACTCATCACCAAATATTCAGATATGTTGTACCATAAAGAAAACTTTTACCACAAAAAATAAATGATGGTACAATGGTTGTTTATTAAGATGATACATTAACTCTTAACTATTAGATTGTAAATGGTTGACTTCTCTCCAGATCTGTTTTTGAAGCGAGAACCATCTTACGTAGAAAAACTACTGGGTTTTTGGGTCTGAAATGTTGACCCATAAAAACATGCCAAGATGGTCAAATTTTCCAAGACATTTCTATCATTCCGCTATTAAAAAAAAAAAAAACTATAGTATACACTGTAATATAGAATAATGTAGTATAATATGGTATATGTCTGTATTTCGTAATACCACCTCAACAATATAATTCTACTATTAGACTATAGTAGTTTTACTTTTCATATAGTATCGTCACTATATTAGAATAAATTGCTACTAGTATCAGTTGCTATCATATAGTAACACTAATGTCGCATGCCATATAGTAATAGAATAGTAATTGATTCCCATGTGTCTATCACTATAGTGGGTTATGGGTTCTGGTGAAACCCAAGTATAATGTGCCCACGTTTCATTTCCATACCTATAGTCATGCTAGAGCAAATAGAATATAGACATTTCAAAACAATCATCACTAAAAATGGGTTTGTCTTTGAAAATTCCACATTTTATCGACTTCAGGATGACTATAAATATGTATATATATACCACGTTTCTGTTTTACAGCCGTCCTCCAGCTTCATGGAGCTGTCCAAGATTGGCACCATGTCATCCTGGAATCGAAAGGAGAAAGCGTTGGTCTGCCCGTGGGGGAAAAAACTATAATATTTTGAAATTGCACTCATACTAACACATGTATGATCATGTATGTATATATGTGTATTATATAAAGAATATATTGATACATTAACAATACAGCTTCTGTACATACCAATATATATATATGCTACCCCCACCCCTGATACCCACCTTGAGCGGCCTGCATGCGTGCAGAGCGAGCATTGACATGAATATGTTGAAGACATTTGCCAGCAGATGATGGATCAGGAAGGACATGAGAATCAGATTATTGAAGCAGATGATTGAAGCAAATAGGCGTGAAATTTACATAGGAAGCCCACAGATATGCGATGGCAGCAAAGTCAAGAAGGTTAGAACACAGCAGAAGGTGCTAGCAGCGACGCGCTGATTCTTTTGAACTCTGCCCCGCTGTGGTGGCTGGGCTCTCTAGGCCTTCAACAAGAACCACTGAACAAGAGAACCCGTTGCCAACCACAGATCGTGCCCCTATGCCAGTACTCATACTGAGCAGAGCGCAAACGGGTGCGCAGAAGACTGCTGCCAACTTTGCAGTTCTGGTTGATGTTCAACCGGTCTTTGAGGAAACGCCAGCATCTGTCAATGATCTGGGTGCCCTTTTTGACTGTGATTGCCTTCTTGCTGCCGGGGAGGACATGCTTGTGCAACTCCACATACTTTGGAGTGAGCCATTTCCATTCTCCATTGACTTTCACCCGCTTCTTTTTGTGGATGACCCGGTCATGGAGGACACCCTTGACTTTGATGGCATAACTTTTTGCCGAGTCGGTGTGGAGAATAGTGTCACGGTGTTGAAGCCATTTCACAGCCAATGGTTGCCATTCAACTTTTCGAATAGCACCGGGGCCTGGAGCGCGAAGTTTGGAGATGACTGGCTTCAAGCGATGGAGGACAAGCGTCTGAGGTTTACCTCTTTGGACAATGCCGCACCACTGCTCCCAGTGCAGCTGTCCATTCACGACCTTCTTGTCAAACGTGGCTTCATCGGCTTCCACGTCCTGCCATTTTCCACCTTGCCCAAATTTGATGTCCTTCTCCTTGTTCCTGACCCACCTTTCACGTAGCTGGCCTAATCTCTTCTCCATATCCTCAATGCTCTTATGGTTCACATGCAGGAGGCGATGGATGGTGGGGTGGGAAACACGGTTGAGCAGGAGCATCAGTAAACATGCCTGGGTGGCAAGCGGTGTAGAAGAAGAGCCCCAATGATCCACAAAAATGGGGTGAGCATGATGCGGGTTGATGTAGGTGTGGCATTTCTTGGCACTGCATCTATGCTTTAGTAAACCTCCAAGTTGTTGAAGGCCACCAAGGGTGCCACGGCAGCATCGCGGACAGACATGCCCTTCCCATTTATGAAGAAGTCCATCTTCACGAAGCATCTTCACCAAAGTAGATGGAGAGCTTTGCAAAATTTGTGCCAAGGAGCGCTTCCATTTGCAGCGGTCCATGCGAACTTCAGGAACTGCATCAGGGGATCGCACATACTTCACTTGCTTCCATGCCTTGGTCTTCATGCTCGCAGGCCGTTTCAATACAGCACGTAGCTTACCTTTCTTGGGCACGGGAAAGTTGTTGAACTTGGACATGGCAAGGCGCAATTTCGGAGCTAGGCGGAAACCAAACAGCTATAACGAGTGACAAAATTGAATCAGACACTGAATTTGAATGAGCAATTAGGTTTGGTATGGTGCTGGTGGACTTGGAGTGGAATGATTTGCAAGCGCTTGCAAGCATGAGGGTAGACAAACTCAGTTCCGTTGACAAAAGAAGCTGTGGGACAAACTTTTTTCCCCAGATATGATCAATGCGATAGCTGTCTATCCGGAACGACAGCATGTACGCAAGCTATTGCACGTGAAGTACACGCACAATAAATTGGTGAAGCTACAGTAGCTACTCCTAAGCATCAAGAGTGCCTAGCGCATGAGCTGCCTCTTCATCTGCAGCGGTGTCTAGCAGAGCAGCTTCAAAGTCCATCTCATCATTGGTGCCATCCTCCAAGACAGCAGTCTGTGCCTCGGCAGCCTGAGCCAACTCTTCCAGCTCTTGAGACACAGGTGTTGCTTTCCTCCGCACACGGCGGCCAGGATAGACAAATGGACCAACACGACGACCAGAACAATGAGTTCCAATGGGTGGCACAGGACGAGCAGCCAAAGGCACCTGGTCGTCGTCATCCGACGATGGAGAGCCTGGAAGAATGCGGATGTCCTGAGATCGGAACAGTGCATCTTGAATCTTGCCGTTGACGAACTCAATGTAACCCTGGACTTCCTCATACTCTGCCATTGTGTTCATTGCCTGCTCCAGCATCCTTTGCTCTCGACCTACATCAGTATCAAAAGAGGGGCCAGTTTCCATGGAGCCTGCCTTGTACTTGCCATAGAAGGGCTTGTCTTTGTCAGACAGCAAGTCTTTGTGCAAGTCGTCTACACAGATGCGGTGGATGATGGCCTCCTTATTCTCACTGGGCAAGCGCAAGTATAGAGCCATACCGGTGAAGACGAAGATGATGGAACGTTTCAGAACAGCCAGAACATCTTTTTCCTTCTCCCCGGCAAACAAGTCATCCAGCATGACCAGAAAGCGTCCTGGAGGGAGAGTAGTTCCAATCTTTTGCTCTTCCTCCAAGTCATCTTTCAGATCATTGGAGGCATAGGCCCGCAACTGATTCCTGATGAGGCGGGTATCATTGTAGCGGGACTCAACAGTTCCATCCTCATCCACAGTCAGGAAACTCTTCAAGTCAGCCATGCTCACTTTGGCGCGGCAAGGGTCATCAAGGAACAAGGCTTCTTGAACGCGAGGAGCGCGGTGACGAAAGTTGTCCAAAGACTTGGCCCTACGCCACCCAGGTTTCAAGTTTGTATCACCACTCAGGCGTACATGATACCTTCCCAGGGCCATTGCCAAGATCACAACAAAGGGAGTCTTGCCAACTCCTGGACACCCCAGCAACAACACGCCAAAGTTGAGCATCAAGGGGTAGAGGAGAGGCAAGAGGGCTGAGTGTAAGAAGGGCTTGAGGCTGTAGGTAGTCAAAGGGAACTCTGTCATGCTCACGGCTCCCGCTTGTCCTCGACTTTTGTTCTGGCACATGAGCCGAACCTTTGGCTCGGGCCAGCTGGCAATTGGCGTGCCGGAGTCGGACTTGATGTTTATGAGGATCCACAGGGTCTGCTCATTTTGTGCGTCACACTCTGGTGCATGCGCGTTGATGAACAGAACGCCTTCCTCAAGTTCAGCATTTGATGGGGACCATGAAGGTTTTGGTGGAGCACTGTCTGCAGTCTTCTCTTCTAAGACATGCCAGCGGAGCTGATAACCACCAAGTTGACCTAGAAGCCATTGGGTGGCTTTCTTCACTTTCCATGGGCCTGCTCGATGGACAGGTAAGTGCATTTTGCCACTGCAGAAAGAACTGGCTAGTTGGGAAGAGATCGGACGGGACGTGTAGATCACCTTCAGGACGTCAACCTTACCATCGTCCTTGCTGACATGGATGAAATCAACCTTGGATCCTTCAGGAAGAGGGGCTTTGAATTTGATGGCTGCTGGAAGGCCTTCCACATCTGACTCGGAGAGCTTCTTGGAAGTTTCAGCAGGGTCTCCACAGGCTTCCATGGACAAATGGACATCAAAGACGAGCCTAAAGGGCTGGACCTTGACACATTCCCGGCAAGCCTCCGCAATGAACTTGTCCATGGCCAAGGGTGTCTCACAATCAATGGGACTGTGGTCTGGCTTCTCTAAGAGACGTAGAAGCATCTGTTTGCCAGCCAGGTCTGCTATGGCCTTGTCCATCAAAGCGCCGGACATTTTCGTCAGATTTGAGAGCAACGATTGCGGGACAGGGCTAGAAGGCCAGGCTGAGCCAAATGTCACACAAGAAAGCAGATGTGAGGCAAGCAGAAGGAACCAATGTGCAGCAGACAAGCGCAATGTTTTGTTTTTGTTGTTTACGTTGCGGTTTTGGATATACAGCTAGGTTGGAGCTATGCACTATCTTACTTTCCCTGTATACCCTTCCTTTAAAGACAGCATACCTGCATCATGTCACCCTAACCCCAACTAACAATACCATTGTCACGCTGCAATAAGATTCCTTTTGTTCACCGCACAGCCGCTATCTAGAGTCCAATGCGAATCTTCAAGGCAGCGATCTCGCCCTTCAGCTTCGCATTCTCCTTGGCCAACTTGTCTCGCTCGGCTTTCACACGCATAATCTCTTCCTCGATTTCCTGGTGGCAGGCAATGGCATCGGAGAACTCCAAATTTTCGGCTTGAAGGCGGGTGATCTGTGCAAGAAGCTTTTCGGTGGTGGTTCCAGAAGACTTGGCAGATACATTGGATGACTTTGATGCCTTAGATGCTCTGGAGGGTGCCTTGGATGACTTCGATGCCTTAGATGCTCTGGAGGATGCCTTGGATGACTTCGATGCTGTAGAGGACGCCGCGGACGCCTTCGAAGAAGATGACGAGGACGATGATGATGAGGAAGATGACGACGAAGAACGCTTGCGCTTGGGCTGAGGAGGAAGATGCTTCATGTCCTCGAGTGCCAGCTGAGGAGGTGATGAGGGATGTGCTTGGGCTGCCTTCTTTGGTTTGGCGAGGTTGGTCTGCAGCCTGCGTGTGGCATCTTGGGTCCATACTCCACTGATGCCGGTGTGGATGCCCAACTGTTTCTGGACACAAACCATTGCTGAAGCCAAGACCTTTTTGTTCATAGGGAGTCGTGACGAGTGAACATCCCAGAGCTGAACATCCTCAACGGTCGGGCGAGGAGCCTGAACGTAGACCACCTCCACGCTTGCAGGTTTCAAGCGCAATGTGGCTGAGCCATTGCTCAAAGAGACGCTGCCCTCGATTGGAAATTGCATGTTTGTGACCTTTTTCTAGTCAGAGACTTTTTTCGGATGAGATAGGCGGCTGCAGAGATGAACAGTGATGTGCTGAACTGAAAGTGTCTGACTAGAGTAACTGTTTCTCAGACCAGGTTTGACACCACCAAATCCCAGGCGCCTCTGCGGTGGTTTGTAGATGGCTTTGGAGCAGTTTGCCTGAGCAACTTGTTTGTGTGAGTTTTTTGACAGATAAGTTTGCACCTTGAGGTACTGACCAGGTTTGACACCACCAAATCCCAGGCGCCTCTGCGGTGGTTTGTAGATGGCTTTGGAGCAGTTTGCCTGAGCAACTTGTTTGTGTGAGTTTTTTGACAGATAAGTTTGCACCTTGAGGTACTTAGGCAAATTGCACGCAGACAAAAATTGCAATTTTTTGCAATTTCCAGACCCCAAATTCAAAGATTCAAAGATTCAAAGGTTGAAAAGAAGTTCTTTGAATCGAAGCCCCAGACCCCAGATTCAAAGATTCAAAGATTCAAAGGTTGAAAAGAAGTTCTTTGAATCGAAGCCCCAAAACCCAAATTCAAAGATTCAAAGGTTCAAAGATTCAAAGGTTGAAAAGAAGTTCTTTGAATCTTTCACTTGGGGTTTGGGGCTTCGATTCAAAGAACTTCTTTTCAACCTTTGAATCTTTGAATCTTTGAATCTTTGAATTTGGGTTTTGGGGCTTCGATTCAAAGAACTTCTTTTCAACCTTTGAATCTTTGAATCTTTGAATCTTTGGGGCTTCGATTCAAAGAACTTCTTTTCAACCTTTGAATCTTTGAATCTGGGGTCTGGGGCTTGGATTCAAAGAACTTCTTTTCAACCTTTGAATCTTTGAATTTTGGGGGCTTCGATTCAAAGAACTTCTTTTCAACCTTTGAATCTTTGAATCTTTGAATCTTTGAATTTGGGGTGTGGAAATTGCAAAAAGTGCAATTTTTCTCTGTGTGCAATTTGCCTAAGTACCCAAATTATTTAACCACATAGTACCAAGTGACGTGCAAGTGTATATATATATATATATGTATACATATATATATATATATACATACATTTATTTATATATATATATACATACATTTTTTACATACATATACAGTAGATCATTAAAAACCTACTTCTTGAATCAATGTGAGGTGGGTATCAGGGGGGGGGGTACCATATATATATATATATACAGTACACTGTGATATTATGTATATAGATATATCATTATTTAATATGCAGTATTATAATATATATATATATATCCAGTGACAATAGCATTATGTGTACATTTATATAGTCGCTCTTCCATGATGATCCAATTGTTTGGGATGGAACCTGCACAAATAATGCTTGCAGAAGCCACAAATGTGGCAGGTGAAGCCAACAGAAGTTCGGGAAAAGAACGAGGTCGTGAGGCCAAAAAAACGAAAAAAAATACAGTAATATTGTAACATATCATTAGTGTTTGAGCAATATGAGTAATATGATTCATTAGTTTCATAACTTACAACTATAATTTGTCTGTGATGTGGCAGTGCAATATGTGTGTTGGAGCCTCAACTATCTCATCCCAGTGGAGATAAAATGGGCCCAGGATGCTCCATGACGGCCGTGTTCAAATATGTTAAACCCACCAAAAAAAAAAGATTGGTTCCATGATGGTAGAGATGATCTTTACTTCAAATATCCATTTAGGGGGGGTGCTATGTGGTAATTATGTACCCAACTAGTGGTTTGATCGGTATTTTTCAATAGGATTTGAATGGGACGATGGCATGAGACGGAAGATGATGTCGTGTCTGTGCTGGACATGGTCATTAGGGGTACCCTCTGGTTATTTAACATAGCCATGGAAAATGACCCATTTATAATTTATAGATGGTTTACCTATTAAAAATTGTGATTTTCTATGGCTATGTTAAATAACCAGATCGTACATGGTATTCGGTTGTTGTCTCACCTGTGCCCGCTCTATATGACAAGACTTTGATGGATCCTGAAACAACAACATATACGATGATTGTGGGAACATCCAGTATTCCACTCTTGTAGAAACAATCAACCAAAACAACAACCTTGGACATAAGGACATGGTCGGCTGTCAACTGTTACCAAAGTACTTGCACTCGGAAGAAAAAGTCATACAAAGTGTGCAGCTTGCCTTTCCCATCACATACTTTTTTTTGGTCAGGTTCAGGTTGTCACTGTCAAAATGATCATATATAGATATTTTATAGTATATATATATTATAATGTGTATATATATATAATACCATATATAATTATATCCCTCAAGATGGAGGTTTTTTTCAATCCTAAAATGCTCCCCTTGTCCTGCTATCCTCCGGCAATTTCTCAGGTGGCTAGCTGGAAAATCCATGGGATTTGATCCATGGAAAATCTATCACCCATTGATAGATGAATTTCCATATAGGTAATATCCATATATGATATCATATATTATAACATATTATAACCATTATATATCATATATCTAACATCTCTCTTTAGGATGGTGATTGTCCATTGCTCTGTTAGGCAACATCGACGGAAATCTATAGAATGTATCACCTCTCTGATCCATAACATCAGCTGCTGGTTGGTGGTTGACCTACCCCTCTGCAAAATATGAAAGTCGGTTGGGATTATTATTCCCAATATAATATATGGAAAAATAAAAAATGTTCCAAACCATAACATCAGCTGTTTATAGTACATTGCCTTCTTTGATTACAGAGTCAACAGGTACCCCAAGGACTTGACTCAGTCCCATCCAAGTTTCCTTCCAAGCGTGAGTGGGGTAGAGTTTGATGCCATCCACCTGGGACTTGTTTGGCACTGAGCACTCGGAAAAAATGCCATGCAGTTCATTGATGTTCATTGTATTTCTCTCCAGAATTCAAGCTAAATTTGAAGGAAACACAAAGAAACCATGTTTTTTTCCTGTCAAATGTGAAGTTTTGCTCAAAAATGTACCATCGAAACCAATTCTGGAATCTCTGAGGCATCTTTGGCATGGCAAATGCCCAAAAAATCACCACGAAGAGTTCCTCTTGATCAAGGTTTGTCTGAAAATGGGACCGAAGGTTTGATGATTTACCATTCGGTACTAAAACGTGGCAATGAGAAATCACCTACAAATACTTATAAATGAAGGATTTTCCAGCTAGCCACTAGCCACGTTTGATTGCCAGAGGTACTTCTTTGGACAGCCGGGTCGTTAGGATTCACCGGAAAAGAAACACGGCTGTTCGACCGTTGAGTGTATCTCGCCCGCCCAATTTCTCGAAAAAATATCCAATTAAAGGCATCAAATGGTAATCTGTTTCACTTGCAATGTTCCAGCAATAACCTAGTAACTGGAGGTTTCCATCCAATTGTCCATCATGTTCCAAAGTGTCCTGTTGAAGTTTCACATGTGTTGGTTGAATCCCCTAAGGTGAGGGTTCAAGCCCAATGTAGATACCTACATCCTAGTTTGGATGCCAAATTTTATGTTGGCAAAATAATCGTAAAGTTGCCGTCAAACATTCAAATGAACTAAAGATGATAAATACGAAAAAAAAACAAACAATCAACCAATACAAATCCCGACAACTGCATGAACACGTTTCTCATTGAACCACAAAAAACGTCTGAGATTTCGTCATGTTGTTTCCATTAAAGATCCCTGGAACAAATCCATGGCCAATTTCAGGTTTTTCTTGTTTCAGCGGGGTCATCTCCCAGGAGAAGGACCACACGAATCTACCAAACGGATCTTGATCCCAATACTATTGTTGTTTTGAAAGCAACTTACCCACAAATATCCCATGAAAATCAAAAAGAACTGAGTAATTGCCCATTGAAAATTTCATTTTTCCCATGATATTCCCGAAAAATTGTTGGTTGTATACCCCACTTGTAAGTTTGTGTACCCAATAAATACCGCTGGTTGAATCCCGGAGTTTGATTCTTGAATCCCAATTGATGTTCAAATAGTTTCCATATCTATATCCATCAAAAAACCCATTGCATATTCTGTTTATATTACACATATCCCATTTAAAAAAACCCATCAATTGTCCATAATCCATGAAGATCATCGACGCAAATCCAAGCTCCCCATTATCCTGAGAATCCCAATCATATCCCTATAAATCATAAACCCCTATGGTCGTTGGGAAAAACAGCATTGAGTCATCCCAGTTGAGTAAAACATTATATAAGTATCACAGTGTTATCACATGATTATCCCATTTAGTTCGATGAATTTTCCATCAATTATATTTAATTGCAATCAACTATGATCAATCTTTAATAGTGGTATAATTGATGGGATATGTATATTCATCCCACCATTTATATATATAATATCAAAATTAACTATGTTATGTTAAGTCATATTAAATCATATATTAAATTGTATTAAGTATGTTATTATACATTATAGGAAAAATTAATACCTTATATTATATACTTTATTTTTATTTAATTTTATATTATATAGTGTATGTTAATTAAATTATATATACTGTATATTAAATGATTTGTTGTATATTATATTGTTCTAATTACATTATATTAAATTATATTATACTATATTTTATAGTATAGTTTTCATTATGTTATACATTCTATTTAATATATTATTATATATTATCTATTTTATGCTGCATTATATATATATATCATTTTATACTATATTGTTATATTACATTATATTATAAAATAAGTTATCTTATATTATATCATCATATATTAAATAATATTATACATTATATTTTACATATTAAGTTGTATAATATTATATTACATTCTGAAAAATTATTCATATATTAATCTTATATTAAATTATTTTGTTTTAAATTGACTATTAAATTAAATGTTAAATATTATATGTATTATATTAAATTTATGATATATACAATAATATCTTTTATTTTTATTATATATTAAATTATATGTTGAATATTAAATATTAAATCATATGTTCAATATAATATCTAATATAAAATAGTTTTAAAAATATTTTATATATTATATATAAAATTAAATTATATAAATCATATATTATTAAATTATATTTTATTATATTATATTATTTTGTATTGTACTATGTATTAAATATTTTATGTTATATTATAAAAAAAAAGAAATTTTGAATTATATTGTATACTATATTATATATAATATGATATATATATATTATATTCTCAATTATTTTAAATATTATATTAAATATTATATGATATATGATATTGTATGTAATACATTTTATTATAAAATATATTAAATATTAAGTATGAAATCATATTTTACACAATATTTTATTTAGTATATTATATCATATCATATAGCATCATACCAATGTATTTTATATTATATGTTGTTATGTTATGTTATATTATGTGTCATAATCCCTTGAACATCTCACCCAAAATTGCAACCCGCCTCGCGGAGCTTCTCCTCAGCCTCCGGAGAAGGCCAAACCAGGCCGGTGGGGACGCTCTCACCACCTCAGTCATAGAAATTCGGAAGTTGAGGCTTCAAAATTTGGGGAAGGGGATCTCAGCCGTGGAATTTGGGAATTTAAGTCTTCCAGGGGTTGGTAGGTCATCCCATGTCATCCCGATGCGCCGTGGCTCCCCACCACCTCTTCGCAAGGTGCGAGGGGTGAGGCGGTTGGTGTTGGAGCTGGGTCCCACGAAGGCCCAGTGGCAGGCGGAGAGGACGCTGGCAACCTCAGCACGGAAAAAACTGTGAGCTGAATTCAAGTGATGGGCCATGTTTTTGGGGTGGGGTGGGGTGGGGCATTAATTAACGTCTCATGTTTACTTGCACGCATAGGATATAGGCTACGTCATGATATCTTCTCTTGCACCTGCACACACTTGGATACACCCCGAAGGGAGAGGATGAAATGAGACGAAATGACGTCATGTCATGTTATGTTACATGTCGGCAAGGGTGGCTTATGGCTTAGCGACCTGGCCATGCCCGAAGTTAGAAAGTCGCAGGTACGTTTACAGCTCTCATCATTGGCCTCTTCGTTGGCCATCCACCAATGATGAGAGGGATGGCCCCCTGCTGATACCGTTTGATTCAGGGCTTTCCACACTCACCAAGCCGCTGGGGCACGATTTTGCGAACCAGAAAAATTGTCCTCAATGTAGTGTGCTGCTTCCCATGGTGTTGTGCTGTGACATGGAACATGGTGCTCAAATGTCTGTGACGTTGTGTTGCTTGCTCCAACATAAAACCTAGGGAAGTTTCACGGCGTTCAGTGCAAGTTCCACGGAAAAGGCCGATAACACACACACACACATGATGCTACTTTATGATATCTTCTGTTCCAGTCAGATGAAGAACCGCAACCAACTCCGAATGGTAGATTCTGGGACAGAATCTACCAAGGGATTTTAAGGATGTTTTAAGGAGAATTTGGCAAAGTGACAACCAACTGAGCGACAACATGAAAAAAGGATGAAACACATGCAGCTTAAACTGTCTGTCGTCAAATGATCCAAACACATCATTCCTGAACTAGCAAAACGTGATCCGTTTTCGTACATTGAAGTAAAAAACGTAGGTTTGCTAACAGCCGTGTGACCATGTGGTTTTGTCGCAAAATTGCACGGTTGAAGTATTTACACAACAAAGATCATGTCACAGTGTGTTTTACCAGGTCGCAGGTGTAAGGACCTTGACGAATTTCACCAGGTCGCAGTGGGGTATCACCAGCTAGTTTTGGGCAACCTGCATTGACTAATCATCTTGGGGCAATTAGAAAAAGGCAGCCAATTTATGTAGCAATATCTATGTGCCATATATATGTACCATATATATATATATACATAAAGCAAGAAAAAACAATGTAATATACATATATATATATATATACGTATGTTATAGTCTCAGTCAGCAGAGCGGGATATGCTATATCCTCTGTTGCCGCAACTATCCGAACCACACATGCTGAATAAAACCACTTCTGGCTGGCCAGGCAAAGTTCTGCATCGTTTTATCGTGGATGCATCCGTTTGAGTGATACCCCAAAAGAATGGGTGTTCCCAACAAAACTGACCAAGTTTGGATGATTTGGGGTTCTCCATTTTTAGAAGCCACCATTTTTCTGAGAAGACTCCATCCGGCATTCTATGATTCCCACCTTCCTATTTGCCTTGCCAAGCAACAGCTGCCAGCTGCAAGAGTCCCGAAGATCGCGTCTTGGCCATTTTGGATATGGCTCTGAGTCACGGCACCTTTTTGTTTCAGGCACGAGCTCGGAAAAAAATAACTGCGGTCAGGAAGTGTGCCAAGAGCTTTTTTGTTTCACAAAATCTACCGCCGAAGTCCCAAAACCATGATGGGTGTCCTCTCAGAGCCTATATGTTCACCATGGTTCACCCCACCTTTTGGGTTGCTATCGATGGCCTTTTGAATAGAGATGTTGAGGGACTAAAAACTGCTATCGAGGCATGGTGAAAAACCAAAACAATCATTTCTGTACTAAACATTTTATGATTTCAATGATGTTGCATGCATAGTAAGATATGGTAGGGCAGCAAGGCATTGTATACTCGCCAAGTCGAGTACTGTTGGACTTTGGGAGAACTGCTCCAGGAATACTGCCACCAGGTCTACTTGGGGGTCCAAATGAGTAATAAGCATATCACAACCCAGTTATGTGCGGCAGTTTCCCTAATTCATATAATGAATAATCTATATTATATATGTATGTGTATATACATATATAACATGTATAAATTATATCTACGTATATTATGTAAGGTAAGGATTATACATGTGTTACATAACATATACGTATATTATGGGTTGCTAACCAATTGGTACTTGGGATGCCGCCTCCCTATACCATCCTATACCCACGACCCTCCACTTCTTTCTTATCCGGCGACTGGCAACGGGTCGGATGCCCGTGCGATTTTTGGGTCGCAGAACCTGGTCCCAAGCGCCGAAAAGAGGTACCTGACAATTCTTCCTTCGGGGGAAACCAGCCTAGTGATATCATATATATATGTATATATATATATACATATATATTATAGAGAGAGAGATAGTCATATATAAAAGCATTTTTTGTGAAAAAACGAGCACCATTGGACCAGGTTACGACCTGGTTGCCATGGGCGAGGCGAGGGCTGGCAGCGTAGTCGACGTAGTGATGCCAACGGAGCAACTACTGTGCCATGGATATTTTGGAATAGTTTTGGGAATACTTTTTGGAATAGTATTCGGAATAGTTTTAAGTTGTTGTTTGATGTTTGTTGCCAGAAAGGGAAGATATCCAAAATGTCCCACAAATAGCTTGCTGTTTTTAGTAAAGTGATGAGAAACTTTAGGGTACCCACAGATAGACAAGCCCATGTTTGTTGATGGATGTTGATTGGTGGCTTGCTCCCTTATTGCAGGATGTATAGTATTTGGATCCCGTCAAGAATGGTGACTTAAGCAAACCTGGTGGTATAATGAGATATCATGGGGATGATGATAAATTATCAACCCCCAAAGAAAACCCTGATATAGTGCTGGATCTACTCGTGAACTGGAATATAGGGGAAATATTTAAATGTATTTAATATGATTCCAGGATGGGATTATTCAGAATATTTACCTGTTCGGGGAATTATACCCCTCTGCCTGCGGATCTGCACACGAATCTTGATGGGGGTGTCCCTCAATGTTGACGATGCAGACCCTGAAAAAAAGTATTCAGTATTCAGTATTCCTAGTTTCAGCTTTGACTCAGGAGAAGTCACCTAAATTGTCACGTTTACCAACTTGGTCTGGCCAAATTTATTGGATCTGAGATTGCCACGAGGGCACTGGCTTTTGCCTGCGACATCACTAAGCCAACGCACCAGGAGGCTTTTGCAAATTGTAACGGTTTTGGAGAATTGCATATGCTGACCGCCAACTGCAGCAGCATGCGGCCAGTACAAAAATGGTATAAAACGGTTGTTTGTGTCTTCTGCCGGCTTGTCTTGGTCCGGTGGCCCTTCAGCAAAAATGCCTGAGACATTCAGGATACGTTCCTTTCTGTTGTTTGTAGCAGTTTGTTCCCTCCATTCGTCCAAAATACCAGTCTAGGAAAAATATGTGTTTGTCTGGGTAACCCTAAATTTGATATTTGATGATCATCTTCCCCCTTAAAATGAGCATTTTTTTTCGGGTATAGTGCCATTTTGCATTTTTTTTCGGGTATAGTGCCCTTTTGGGGTACCTTTTACCCATAAGAAGTTTTGCTCCATCTTCATGTGCCATGAATGAACTTGGTATCCTCCCATACACAACAGTGTTTTTAAGCAGCAGTGGCAACAACCCCAGAAACCATGGTTTTGTAAAAAGAAACGTATTTGGGACCATTTAGGGGTTTGCTGCTGGAGGGATGGGATTAGCACAGGTACAACAACTATCACTCAGTGTAGCCGTGTAGCCACAGTATCTTCCCATTATCCCACTTTAACCCCACCATAATCGTATGGCAGCCCCGCTCTAACCACGAAAAGAAGCTCCCCATGAAGAACCTTCAACCCCCGAGAAAAAAGATTGCATATGCTGCATATGTTTAACATGCTATGTTTTTCTGAACAAACATGTACTCATGTAAATCCCTTATATATAACCCCACTAAAATATACTAAAATATCATTCAGATTCATAGAGTACCATGGTAACAAGCACCAGCAGCTTCCACATTTCACAGCCTCACAGCATTGCTGATCAGGCCGCCTCATCATGGGTTTCTCTGAAAGTGGGGTACTCCAAAAATTCATGGTGAATCAATGTTGATCATTTTCCGCAAAATGGGCTATGTATTTGGTAAAGCCAAATTTTGGACTCCACAAAATGTGGTGAACCAAGTAATGAACCAGGCCCATTTTATGTTTTGAGATGGTATTGAATATGTGTATATATATATATTTATTATTATTATTGTATCAAACATTTTTTCCCGGGGTTTACCACATCAATGAAGTCTCAGCCAGTTTGCCCATGCCTCACATGTTATCACAAAAAATTATCAAATTGAAAGATTCTTTGTGTGTGTGTGATGTGTTTTGGATGGTTTTCCAGTTGTCTAATGTTGTTTAGGCATGTAGGTAGGTAAGCCAGTCAAGTGCATATGGTAACACGCAAATAAAATACCTGTGCTACGAAGTATACACTATATGTATGTATATGAATATGTGTATATATATATACATACATATACATATACATATACATATAGATATACATATATATATATATACACATACATGTATGTATATATATATATATACATATGTATCTGTCTTGCACATCAACCAGTTGACCTGCATGCCTTTGGGACACATATCACATAGAAATGAACAATCCAGCCTGCAAACTCCAAGTCAGAACATCCAAATCCTAGATGGTGGATTCTCTTCATTTCTGAGAGCTTGACGCGCACCAGGTTTGACACCGATATTGACATATTCATTCTTGCCGGGTCTGAGGCAAAATCTCAGACCAATCCACAGCCCACTGTGATTCTGCACAAGATTTGACTACCCGGTCCAAAACACCATATCTTGTTCATCTTGACATATGGCTATGAGTTCCCAACCCTGGCACCCTAGGTACCCTAGAGCTGGTTAATGGATGTTTATTCCCCAAAAATATGGTAATTTCATAGGTAACTTGACCCATCCCATCCCCATATCTTGACATCCAACCGATCTAACCGTCCCACCTTGCCAGTGATCTTCTCGTAGATCTCACGCACCTGGACGCAGAGATCTTCGAATGTGGATCAGGTGGTGATACTATGTGATACCGAAAAATATCTTTGAATCATCCAAAGAAGTCCAATTTGAATAGATGTGACAGATGTGAATATGTCATCATTGCTTTGATTCTACCAAACTTTGGGTCGACTGCGTATGAATAGTCACGTGGAATTATACCAGCCAAATCTGGTTGCTGGTTGAGTCTGAGTGCCAAGAATGTGGTAAACCTCGCAAAGTGGAGGAATAAGGACCCCCGATGAAATACATCATTGGTCAACCTTCAATACCTGTAAAGAGCGTGTTGCTTAGCTCGTACATGTCCCATGTGTAGCAAAAAAATGTAACCCACCCTTACTTTGCTGGTGAAATCCCATCTTTGATTTGCTCCAGCTAACTAGCGCAGACGACATTAACCCATCATTTGTATACATCTAAATGGGAACCTATGGGGGCTTCCATTACGGAATACCTCAGGCTAAATCCCAGTCGTACCATTGGTTTGGTCAGTCCGTTGACCCAGACATTGCTAGCTTTCGGAATCTCAAAGGTCGGACAGCACTCAGTTTTTGATCAACAAGATCAACATGCTTGGACAACGCATTTTGTGCGATGTCACTCAGCCGGAAAGCATCCCGGAGTAGGAGATTTCGGAGTGGTTCACTCCTTTGTACTGAGATACCCCTTTTTGTAATCTCGTGAACAACCTGTTGCTGTAGCAGCTGTAGCAAGACATCTAGCATCATCCGGATTTTCTTTAATGATCCACCAACCTGCCACCAAGGTTTGCACAGGATTGACCCAAACAAATCGCAATTCTCCAATGTCCATTACAACATATCGCTTTTTCAGCAATAGGCCATCTCTGCTTGGGTACTCAAGCAATGGAAAGACGGTGGTTCATGTTGCTGGCTTTCATCTACCAAGATCAGAATGTGTGACAATGTTACAATGTTATCTTTATATTTTGTTCACATCTTTATCCACATGTGTTTCAAATATTTTGTCTACAGCATCATCTCCACTCCAAGACTCCAAGCGTAAGGATAAGGGGAATCATCTGTTCCTCGTCAACTTGGCGTTCTGCATCCAACTCAAATCCTTTGCGATCACAACGTGAGGACGACAGGCCGCAATGGGGACACGCCCAGGGCCGCAAATCATATGTAGATGAGGTCCCTTTCAACAGGGCTGCTGCTCCCACCTTCACCTCCAACGATAGGCAAGTTGTTGGTTTATGACTAAACTAGGTGAACATAATTTGAACATACTCGAAATATGTCATATCTTCTATAAACTAGGTAAGTTTGTACTGTTATGGTAAATTTGTATGGTTCTGAACCATGGTAAGATTGGAACCAAGGGTGAAAATATGAGACATCAAATGATATCCGGCCATGGTTTGGGGACATACACCAACACAGAAAAACACCATCCAAGTTTTGGGAGTTCTGTCATCACTGCCCCAGCAAGACCCAACCTGTCATTCAACAATCCGAAACAATCTTAATGCATCATGAATCCTGGTTCTACAACCAACCATGGGATACGTTGCCACGTTTGGATGCGTCCATATAATGGCCGTTACATAATCACCATCAGGAATCTGGGGCATTGCTCATATGAGCACAGCTCTGAATGACGACTCTTGGAACCAATCATGTTTGGAATTGGGCCAACGAAAGATAATGTACGTCGTATAATTGTATCCCAAACATGTACACATAAGTCCCTGCTTCAGGCATGATACCTGTTGGTTCAAACCATTGTTGTTCAAATGACCCGATTCTATTTCCCCTCGGTTTTACTGCCATCATGTGGCTGGAAATATGCAGGATGCAGAATCAGAAGTATACAATAATTATATGTACAGTGGGCCAAACAATGAAACCCAAAAAGTCTCTGGGATTCAACATGGGCATTGAAGCGTTGGCACAATTATTCGATCCATGTTGCCAACATGTGCCTTTCCCCGGCCCTTGTTGCGCGCAACCCTGGTTCGTTTTCCATGAAAGTTGCCTCTCCACCATCGGGTTCCCCCAGAAACTAATGTTGTTCCTACGGTTTTTTTTAATCACTTGCCATGTCCTTTTCTCATCTATTTTTGCACCCCGTATGTCAAACCTAGGCATATTGTACAGGTTAAAATCCTTGTTCGTCATGTTTCATAGTTGAATTACTCCGTCATCGTATCTAAAAATAAATATATCATACTCATATGTCATGGTTTTGATATACCATTCCAAAAAAGATATTCACAGAACACATATTGTTACATCTTTCAAATGCCATATGTCTATGTATGTCATATTCAACCTGGCGTTTATATATCACAGTTAAACGTATTTATATATGATGTGATATCACATGTATATGGCATATTTATATGTCACATTGAGATTTCATATTTCTGTATCATATCGTTGCTATACCAGATTTGTATTTAATATTGGTATATCCATTCATATCAATTCATACTATATCATGTCATGATGAATTACTAATGTATCGTAACCATAAAGAACATCACTATCACCACCAACTGACATGGTCAATGCTGATATCAATCAAAATCAAAATCTGATTACAAAAAGTATTTACATATATGTATATATATATATATATATCGGATACATTTATATATATATATATATGTAACTATAAATAATATATAAATAATATATATATATAGTTATAACTATATATATATATATCCCTCACGTGTAGAGATGTGTATATATATAAATATATATGTAGTTATAAATAGATAGTTGTGTATATATATATATATGAATATAATACGGAAATTACATCTAAATATACTATTTTTGTTAATATACAAACTGGTATTTTAGACTAGCTCCGGGAAGGTTTTCCTTGGCCCACCCAGCCATTTAAACATACATACGGAATCCAACTTAACATATATACATTTAAATATACGGATGGAAATGGTGTTTTATACTACCTCCGGTGCCTTGTATTCTGGCCAGCCCTTCACATATCTACATGTTGTTACCGTACATGTTCACACCCCCACCAGAACCTACCTTCCTCATTTTCTTTCAGATTTTGTTTTTTTAACCATGTAAACCCTATTTCCAGCGCCACATTTCATCCAAAGGACTGTCGTATCCCCAGGTCACCACCGCTCCATCTGCCAGGATCGCCGCGAAGGCCGTCTGAGTCGCCTGGATCTTCACTACCGGTCCACGAAGCCGGTGCTCGACAGCACTGCTGTCACCACCGTAGCCTGCATTACCCCAGGTGACCTAAGTCGGAAAGGGCCAAAGATGCTGGGAACACGGCGGTTTTTTTTAGGAATTCACTTCTAATGCCAAATAAAGACTGATGGGAAAACAACCGTCCAGAATATTTTCGTGGAAGTTATGGTGGTATACCAGCAAATCTACCACGTCATTTTAATGTTTCTGGTGGGTTCAATACCCCGCCAGGTGACCGCCAATGAGTTTCAGCCAGGCAAAAATTGGGATTAAATTTGGTCTTAATTCCGCAAACAGTGTGTCCACAATGAAGGGTTCTTGCCGTAAGTGTCAAAGGCCAGGGTTAGATCAGGGTACGCTCTGTGGCCCCTGGTTTTTTCATTGTGAATTCTCGCACAAAATTTACAAAATTTCCCTTTTGAGATGCCCATGTGTGCAGCCTCGCACAAAACGGTTCTCGCGCTTTGCTCGTTTCCAAAGGTGTAGTTTTGCTAGCATGCCGCGCTCGTTTTTTGAGCTACTGTATGTCCATTTCGTCGGACTTGGGCTCTTTCTTGTAGACCTCGACAAAAAAGTCGCTTTTGACATGTTCAATGTTCATGTTTCGTGGTGTGCGCAATGTTTTGTGAAAATCTAACATGTGCTCGCGCAACCCTCCCGGACTTTGTGCGTGTCAGATCGCTCTCGTTGTGGCGCGATGCGAATTTTGACATGGCCCGCACAGCCCTCTCAACACTTTGTGCGTGTTGGATCGCTCTCGTTGTGGCGCGGTCATGATTTTAGCTGATTCTCTTGGATCCTGGGAACGAGATCTCATGGATTCGCTGGAATGTCCTTCTATGACGGGTTTCATGGTGCATAATATAGGAAGATCTTGACCAAGGTCTCGTAATGAAATCCTGTCGGATGTCCTTGCGTGATCTTGTACAGGTCCTTATCAGAAGATGTTGTGAAGATCCTGCTGACATCCACTAAGGGGTTCTTGCATGATTTTGCGCAGGCCCTTATGAGAAAATCTGGTTGAAATCCTGATAAATTCTCTCTAAGAGGCTCTTGCGTGATCCTGCACAGGTCCTTAACAGAAGATCTTGTGGAGATCCTCATAAGATCCTCTCTAAGACTAAGAGGTCCTTGAATGAAGATCTTGCAGATGCCATGTCTTAGGGGCGCTTGTATGAAAGCTCTTGTGGGAGGCTCTTGGGAGCAAGATCTTGTAAGATCCTCTCCAGCAGCAGCAGGTCCTTTTATGACGGTCGTGAAATTCTCTTAGGGGCCCTGGCATGAAGATCTTGGTCAAAATCTTTTACAATTCTTTGCGAGAAGATCTTGGGGAAATCCTAGCGAAATGCTGTCAGAGGACTTTGCATGATCTTGTACAGGTCCCTGTGGGAAGCTCTTGAAAAGGTCCTGGTGAAATCCTCTAGGTGTCCTTACATTATGATCTCGCACAGGTCCTTGTGAGAAAATCTTGTGGAGATCCTGTTGAAGTCCTCCTCAAGAGGTCCTCGCATTGAGATCTTGCAGATGCTCTGCACTTGTGCTTAAAAGTTCTTCTGGGATGTTTATAGGGAAGTTCTTGTATGGAGATCTTGTGAGATCCTCTATATAGATCTATGTGGAAGGTACTTCTTTGACGACTTTTTAAAATTCTCCTAGATGTCCTGATATGAGGTTCTGGCATGAGGTCCTGACAAGTCGACATAGTGTTGCTTCTTGTGCCAAAACAAGTTCCTAAGCTACTGCTGCTTGTATCTGGTACGTTGACTTCCTACCCCCCACACTGTTTGGGGTCTCTTGCCAGTGGAATTTGACAGGGGTTCAATATGGTTGAACGCTATGAATGGCTATAAATAGAGCTTTTAGCAGCAACCATGAGGTATAAACGAAGCATCCTATAGGGATGCAATGGGATGTAGGATGATTTCATGATTCGTCCTGTTGGGAACAATAGGTTTGGGCATACTGGGCACAATCGAAATGGAGGGGACCACTCTCTATGTTTCCAAAAGTATACACTTGCGCACTCCCCTAGTGGCCTGTTCTGGGAATATATAAGGGGGATACATTTACTGCAATATTAATATACCCCAACACCTTCAGGAAAGCTCTGCAGAAGAAGGGAAAACATCGCCCAAGGCAGAAAAGTCGAGCACTATTGGATCCAGCCACAACGCTTCCGTCTCCTAACAGCGCAGCAAATGCAAAATTGTTGGATTGAATCTGCTTCACATCCTTCAAGCGATCTTGTACCTCCCAACTGTCCCCGCCATGATCTGGCCAACCCCAGGACACCACTGATCCATCGGCCAAGATTGCGGCAAAGGCGGACTTGGTGGATTGAATCGCCGCCACATTTCGGATCTCGGAAATCGAATTGGGGTCCAGAATGCCGGATGTGAAGGATCCACCATGCTGTGGATCCCCCCAAACAACAACTGTCCTGTCGGCCAAGATTGCAGCAAAAGCATAGTCGGTGGCTTGAATCTCTTGCACATTGACAAGAGATGCTTGAACTGCGAGACTGTTTCCACCACGACTTTGAGCTCCCCAAGTTACAACAGATCCGTCTGCTTTTAAAGCAGCGAATGCATACCTGGGGTTGAGCCACCCATTCAAAAAAGAATCGTTATTGCACCTTTAGGGAAGGGAAAACGACAAATTACAGTATGCGAAACTACAAACGAGCCACGCTATCAGAATTCTTGGTGTGGCCATAAAATAAATAACTATATCTTCAACCGGTTCCAACCGATGCTACGTCCTCTCTGAGCTGCCTGTTCGATTGAATCTTCTTCACATTGTGCAGCAAAGGTTGAACGGAATGGCTGTCACCACCACACATTTTGGCACCCCAGGTCACTACAGACCCATGCTCTCTGATGGCAGCAAATGCACCGTTGGTTGATTGAATGTGTGTCACCTGCAGGCGGCGATTCACAACCTGGATCTTGATATGGATTTGACTCACTTGACCCATTCATGCGTGAGCAAGTGGAAACATATGGTAAACTAGAGGATATCTGAGATATGTCAACAATTATGTTTTGTCAAATGCTGCTAGGAATCGTGGGGATTTTTCAGCCATAACCACCCAAATGGGATTCTTATGCTGCCAATCACATCCTACTGCAAGTAAGTCCTAGACAGTAGATGTGGGCTCCCTGTCATAGCTAATAATGTATGCTATATTAATCCTCAACCAGATACCCGAACATCTCAATCATTTCGACTGGCACGCCATCTCACTTTTGGGGTTCTGCACTTAATGACTGGACCCATCCCTACAATCGCACCAATTTCAGGAGCGTTCTTGAGATTGGACTTCCAATTTGAAGGGTTTAGAAACCATATTTTTGCATTCCAAGAACAATGTGCAGGTATATGGTACATCCAAATTTTACTATGTTTACCCGGAAAGCATCCCGTGACATCTCCACTCCCACAGCACCTTCTTCAGATCGAACTGCACCAGCCGTGTGTTCCCTCCACAGGCATCATCACCCCAGGCCGATACGAACCCGTCACTGCGGAGGGCGGCAAATGCACTCTGGGTCGCTTGAATTTGGGTGACGTTGCGCAATGCCTTGGAAGGGTCAATTGTAGATATAAAATATGTATATATATATATATGTGTATATATATGTGTATATATATATATATGTCTGACAATGGGGAACCCTATCTTTATCTGCTAGTTGCTCTTCATTTTCGTGCCTGCACCGGCTATTTTGGAGGATAGCTCGTTTTCAGACACACATATATATATATATATAGTGATATATATATATATATGTATGTATTATCATTATATATATATTATATTATATACTATATATATATTATTATATATAATATATATATATATGGGTTGTGTCTGAAAATTCCGTCTACCTGCAGGGTATATACCCAAAATGACAACGTTCATATAGTTCGTATGGAAAAAATGAAAAATTATCTTGAAAGGTCTGAATGTCCTTTATTCTATTCATTCGGGGTCCCTTATTGAGGGAATTTATAGATAAGAATAATATGCCAGGGGATGGAATGATATACTGTAGATGATTATGGTGAATTTATCAAGCTATTTGGACACCGTAAGATAGGCCAACAAACATTTCACTGGGGGGCCCGTCCTACATGTCCCTCCCTACTATTGAATACCCCCAACGAACCTCCAAAATGAATAGACCCAACACATTTCACCAGGGTTTGATTTTGGGTGGTACTTCATATCAGGTGTACGGGACCCAACGATTTCAAGATAATCCAGAACTCAGAGCCACAAAAAACACGTTCATCCGCAGCGAAAGAAAGCCTTGACCCTTGTCTTGATGTATCATCTGAGGTATGTGCTGACATTTGACATGTAATCTGACACGTATGCTGAGATATTACCTGATGTATCTTCTGCCTTGATGTTCTGACAGGTCAAGGTACTTTTTCGCAAATATGACACATCAAAATAATATATGTAATCTGAGGCATGATCTGACAAACCAACACAAAACCGATCTAATTATACCTGCAACCTGCCCACCGCGAAAGGCTACAGGTAGTACGGCTTGCCATCGCCAAAAACCACAGAACATCTGTGGACCCCTGTTTCAACCCCAAACCTACAATTTAAATCATTTTAAACCGTTCTATTCACAACTTAAGTATACCCCAAAGATATCTCACATATGTTCATAATTTTTCCTAGCTCCATGGATCCAGAATCGTGGCAAAGGGCTGGAAGGACATCTAGCGAAAGGCCACCATGTCTTTGAGATCCCCATGCGACGACTTGTCCATCGGATCTGAGCGCGGCAAACGCCTCGTCGGTGGCTTGGATTGCAATGACATTTGTCAAGCGATGCCGCACCAAACCTAGGAATGAAATGCAGAGTTCCAGGCAACTGCAGCTGATTGACATGTAGGACTGGTTTTTTTTTGGATCATGTTTTTGCCAAAGCTTTCGAGATTTTTTGGGAAAGGCTTTGGGATACAGTTTTGGGGGGTTCATGAAGGTTACACTAACATCTGCCGATCCCGGATCGAACATGATCAGCCCGGCAAAATCCTGGAGTAGAAAATGCAAAGTAGACAATTTAATCCCCAGGAGGGAAATATCAAAACAAGTCAAAATACAAAACATGAGGGTATCCAACGCGAGTACAAACAAACAACAGGACCAACAAAACCGAAAATCAATGAAATTCATGAGAATTCATCTATCTATATAACTATTGGAATCATCATCTGAATATTTTTTCAAAGATTCTTGTGAGCCCCAGGAACTGTAGTCGCCCCCGGCTCTAGGATCACCCCAGGCAACCACTGCTCCGTCGTCCAGGATGGCCGCAAAAGCACTCAGATTGGCTTGGATCGCAGTGACATTCCGCCCCGAGCGCTGATCGCCCAGCACGGTGCTGTGATCATCTGCACCGTAGTGGACATGACCCCACGTTACAACCTCAGTGGCAAGTCGTGAAACCACACCGCAAGTGCCTGTTCAAGAAACTGGAGCCAACTGAACAGGATTTTCAAAAAACATCCGAGCAAGGGAGGAAATATGAAAAAACCTGGTCCCTGAACCTGACCCTGTCCCTGTTGAGGCCTGCGTTTGACATATTAGAAAGTGTGGTGCTGAGAGGTGTATGAAGTGCATCAACTCCTACAACAGGATCATGATACCAATACATAATCAGCAGACCGTTTCTGGACACTGGACGGAAGACTGTTTCAAAGATGTTTTAAGCTCAGTACGCCCACTTTCTTCAAGTGAATACCCGTCCCTAAAGCAGAAAACTATCTATTCGATTCACGTTTCGAAATGACGAACCGCTACATCGACATAACCGTGGCTGAGACCTAGGTAAAATGTCGTTTTTGACATGTTCAATGTTCATTTTTCCTGGTGCGCGCAATGTTATGTGAAAATCTAACGTGTGCTCGCGCAACCCTCCCGGACTTGTGCATGTCAGATCGCTCTCGTTGTGGCGCGATGCGAATTTTGACATGGCTCGCACAGCCCTCTCAACACTTTGTGCGTGTCGGATCGCTCTCGTTGTGGCGCGGTCATGATTTTAGCTGAATCTCTTGGATCCTGGAAACGAGATCTCATGGATTCGCTGGAATGTCCTTCTATGACGCTCTTGCAAGGGTTTCATGGTGCATATAAGAAGATCTTGACCCAGGTCTGGTATAGAGGTCCTTGTGAGAAGATGCTGCGCAGATCCTGACGAAATCCTGCCGGATGTCCTTCAATGATCTTGTACAGGACCTTATCAGAAGATCTTGCGACGATCCTGCTGACATCCTCTAAAAGGTCCGTGCATGATCTTGCATAAGTCCTTATGAGAAGATCTTGCGGAAATCCTGGTAAATTCCGCTCTAGGGGGTTCAAGAGGTTCTCGCATGATCCTGTACAGGTCCTTAGCAGAAGATCTTGTGAAGATCCTGGTAAGATCCTCTCCAAGAGCTTGCAGATGTGATGTCTTAGAGGTGCTTGTACGAAAGCTCTTGTGGGAGGCTCTTGGGAGGTTCCTCTATCAAGATCTTGCAAGCAGCAGGTCCTTTTATAACGATCGTGAAATCTTCTTAGGCTCTTAGGGCTCCTGGCATGAAGATCTTGGTCAAGGTCTTTTACAATTCCTTGTGAGCAGATCTTGTGGAACTCCTAGTGACGTGCTGTCAGAGGACTTTGCATGATCTTGTACAGGTCCTTGTGAGAAGTTATTGAAGAGGTCCTGGTGAAATCCTCTAGGTGTCCTTACATTGTGATCTCGAAAATGTCCTTGTGAGAAAATCTTGTGGAGATCCTGTTGAAATCCTCCTCAAGAGGTCCTCGCATTGAGATCTTGAAGATGCTCTGCACTGGTGCTCGTATGAAAGTCCTTTTGGGATGTTTATAGGGAAGTTCTTGTATGGAGATCTTGTGAGATCCTCTATATAGATCTATGTAGAAGGTACTTTTTTGACGACTTTTAAAAATTCTCCTAGATGAGCGATCGGCAAAACCTCAATTTAAAAATGCGATTTAGGGTCAAAGTTATCGTTTTTGGGACTTCACTACATCGTTTTACAGTATATCCTGATTGCATCATCCGCATCCCCTGGCAAACTGCATGCGGAAAGCCTTTTTACACCTCCACTTCAGCGTCTGAAGCATCTTTGACTGCCCTGCGCTTTCTTTTGCAGCGCTCCAACTGTATGGTATGGTATGATACCTGTCAATGCAACTGCAAATCACAGTTGCACCATCCTTTCTCAAGCTCAGAAGCAAGTTTGAATTCAGTTGTTGGAAGAAGCCCGGATGAGCTCTCACAGCGACATGCTCCATGCCTTTCATTCACTCCCCAGCGTCTGGGTAGCAAACCATCAACATGGCCCAAAGCTTTTGGCTTGGCTATCTTCATCTTGGATAAAGATCGCCAAACCGGACCTGCAGGTGCGGGTGTGCCCGAGATGAACCAGGATTGACTAAAGCAATGGAGCGCCGCAAAAGAATATGCATAGCAGCGAAAAGATCGCAATAAGCAAGTGATAATATTCAACGGCAAAGAATCATCTCAAGAATCTTTTCACATCTGGGCCATCCATCAGCGAAGGACATTTTGTCAAGAAATGGTTATCGTTTCGTTATCGTTTTCGTTATCATTCAAAGAGGGAAACATTTTTGGAAAGTTGCATGAACCAAGGAATGTTGGAAAGGAGCATGAAAGCGGGAAAATACAAAACGCTCATCCGGAAGGCTTGAACAATGGCGAGACAAAAAGAGCATCCAAATCCAGCTAGTTACCACATACTGTAGCAATACGTGCTTGGATACAAAACTGTTTGCAATAATCAGAAAAAAGAAATTGGCCAAGATCAAGAGTGTCAGCATACTTTTGCACATCTTCCGTTGTGTGAGCTGGGCATGACGTATACCCCACAACTGAGAGCCTAGATGATCTAGATGCTTCTAGAACAGGTATCCACCATCATGTCATGTACACCACCCCTTCATATCCCAGCATGCTTTCACACATGAACTGATTCCCGTGCTATCGTTTTTGGGACTTCACTATAAACGTCGTTTTACATATCAAGATGCATATTTTTACATGATAAATCGCTCGGATACATACCTCCTACACGGAGAGTTTAGCCTCTTGCTCAGATGTCCTGATATGAGGTACTGCTATGAGGTCCTGATGAGTAGACATAGCGTTGCTTCTTGTGCCAAAACAAGTTCCAGCTCCGAAAATGTCCAACTTGACTAGCTACTGCTGCTTGTATCTGGTACATTGACTTCCTACCCTTCACACTGTTTGGGGTCTCTTGCCGATGTTGTAATCATTATGGCTCCCCTGGTGTCCCAGCAACGTTCACCGCGGGGTTGTGGCAGTGGATGGCAAAGGCGCGACTGGTGGCCGCCAGCTGCGCCTCCTGAACGATGCCCGTCACACAGTCGCCATCCTTCAGACCCGCTTCCGCGGCCTGGGGGGGCACGGCAGGATGGGGAAACATCTCGCTCCTGCAACAATGGATTTCTGGGAAACATCCCAAAACGGAAAACTTCTTTTTTTGGGGGGGAAGTTAGGGTGTTTTATGCAAAATGTTCGCTCGAAAAAAACAAATTTTGGACATGGATACTGGGCATAATATTTTAGAATATGGGATATAAGCTTTAATATCCATCTATCATAGTCATGTTTGAAAATGTGCACCCATTTGCCTGCTTCAGCGGGACCCAGGTGGAGCAAGTGGTTTATGACCCATATCATATTATATATTATATTATATATATAAATACTTACATTGACATATAAAACTATATAAGCCGTATTTGGCTGGTGGGATTCCATATAGTGAGCGATAATATGGTTGCTACTCACTTCCGGAATGAAATGCACCCCGAAGTGAAAATGATGAAGAAACAGAGATAGTTGGTGCAGATTTCTGTTTGTTTCTTTTTCCCAGGAGGGTTCTGTTGAACAATTTCTCCCAATAAAGTCAATTGGATTCAAGTCGTCTGACAATCCTGAATCATAATTCCAGTGGGAGAGATGATAATTGTGAAAAACTAGTTGGAAGCCATGGGTTTAGGCGATATTACAAAATGATAGTGCTGGGAGAATAGCGACAAAACGCCAGGTCAGAGTGCACCAAGGGAATGGCAAGTGGTTCCAAAATTTCCAAACTTTTCAAAACATACCCCAACGTTACCCTCGGGTAATCTAACGGTTTGTGATGAAAGCCTTGGCCATTTAGTTTGATTTTCCAAAGCTGTGAGATGGTATAAATATCCCTGTACGAGTTCACCGGGTCAGGTTGGGGCCTGTGATTTTCTAGTAGAAAATGTAGGTTGTATAAATTAGGGACCCAAGAAAATCAAGCAACAAAAGTTTTGAAATTACGAAATCAAATATGTTAAAAACCACTTCAAGTTACTGCTCCCCTTTTTCTAGAGCCCAACATCCAACCCATCGAATTTCCATCCCATTTCGATAAAAAATGGGTACCCCCGAATGCCCGAATGTCATGGTTTCGAACCTCGTTATCCCCATTCAATTTGCCATAAATTGGGTATCCCTGTTTTCAGACGCACCCAAATACATCCAAATATCATGTTGTTGGTTGTAATGACCTGCCAGTGCCTCTCTAGAAAATCAAGGACCACTAGAAAATCTATGCACGTACTCCCAGAGATGCTAGAATTATGCTTCTGGATTTTGGGCACATAAACTACCCAGAAAACCAGGATCTTACGACTCAGAGGTCTCCAAAAGTTGTTCTGTAGAAAATTGGGGGAACTTCGAAAGCATCATTTCAGCAAATTCGAGCTTTTCGAAGGACAGAAAATCAACCCTCCTTAGGGGGGTTAACCTCCCTGAAATCCTAGAGGAAACTCATACCGGTATGTATAAATAGGTTCTGTCCAGTCATGGTTTCTCCGATGATGGGGCAACATTGGAGGCAGGACCCACAAGTGAAACAGGAGGATTCCAACTGTCGAGCCTCTGAAAATACAGATAACGTTCCATGCTGGGGCCAAACATGGCGTGTTTTCGACTGTCTCAAGGAAACTGGAAAGATGCTGAACTCTGCTCGGAACACACGAAAAACTAACATGTGATTTCAGAAAGAGAGGCCAGCGTCCCCAGCGCCCAAAAAAAACGATATAAAATGTTTTTTGCGACCTGATGTTTACCTTCTTTCTCTCTACTCTCCAATCTATATCTGCCTCTGCTTGTCTCCCCTCATGAAAAAGTGTGAGCTCCATGAAAGGTGTTCCTTGCCTTAGCGTGATGTATTGATGTAATATGGAAAAACCGTGATTGACTTGACCCCAAAATCGTTTCTTTAATCTGTATGTAACAGTCCGTTCTTCTTCTAACTGTATTCTTTGTGCCCGAACAGTTTGCTAGATGCGTTGATCTGATGAGAAAAATGTGCAATAAGAACAGTCTTGCAAACATGTTTCGATATATAAGAAGGCCAATGGTACTGCAGGTACCGTAAGTGAATATCTCGTGCAGTCTGCCTTTGCAAAGCTGTCGTTTTTTCTAGTTCGTATTTTCAAGGCAGACTCTAGACACTGACCTGTCGTTTGCTACAGAGCAATTGCTTCAATGTTGTAGGGCGAATGTTGACAAATTCCAACGGCGCTCTGAGGCTCTAGACAACCACCTTGGTCTGGAAATGAAATCTAAGCAACCAAGGAGAGAAAAACATGAAGAACAGAACATTTAGGTTGCAAAATTTGCGAGTAATTAGCAATCATATTGATGCAAATATCGCATTTTCTACTTGATTTCATGTCATGGTGAGCTCATGACGAGCATTTACAAAGAAAATTGCATGCTAAAATTGTACTGTAAAACACGAGGAAACTAGCTCCTCCTACAAAATCGCTGCTCATCTTCGTGAGCGTAGCTCCGAAGCTCCTCTTTGCCGAAAGCCCGGAATTCCGGAATCTGATGGGGTATGGGAGGGGGGACCCCCAAAAAACAAAGAAACGAAAGATGGCCGGGTCAAGCATGTCTGAGATTGTAAGCAGCTCAACAACTCAAAATATCTTCCTTTGGCGAGGATTTCATCAACTTATTAACTGATTTTATGAATTAACAGGTCGTTCATAAGACAGACAGGCAGACAGACAGACAGACGGACGGACAGACAGACAGACAAGACAGACAAGACAGACAGGCAGACAAATAGTTGGATAGATAGACAGCTAGACATATAGACAGATAGATAGACAGATAGACAGATAGAAACGCAGAAAGATGAAAAAAAAAGACAGACAGGCAGACAGACAGGCAGACAGACAGACAGGCAGGCACGCAGGCAGACAGACAGACAGATAGATAGATAGATAGATGGTTAGACAGATAGATAGATAGATAGATAGATAGATAGATAGATAGATAGGAAGGTAGATAGATAGGTAGATAGATGGACAGATAGACAGATAGATAGATAGTTAGATAGATAGGTAGGTAGGTAGATAGATAAATAGAGATGGATGGATGGATGGGTGGATGGGTGGATGGATGGATAGATAGATAGAAAGATAGGTAGTTAGATAGGTAGATAGATAGATTAGGTAGATAGGTGGATAGGTAGAGAGACAGAGAGATAGAAAGATAGAAAGAAAGATAGCTAGCTAGATAGATAGATAGGTAGGTAGAGAGAGAGAGATAGGTAGTTAGTTAGTTTGATAGATAGATAGGTAGGTAGATAGATAGATATATAGAGACCGATAGGTAGATAGATAGATAGATAGATCGATAGATCGATAGATCGATAGATCGATCGATGGATCGATCGATCGATCGATAGAGAGAGAGAGAGAGGTAGCTAGTTAGTTAGTTAGTTAGTTAGTTTGTTAGTTAGTTAGTTAGTTTGTTTGTTTGTTAGTTAGTTAGTTAGATAGATAGATAGGTAGTTAGATAGATAGATAGGTAGTTAGTTAGTTAGATCGATAGATAGATTAGGTAGATTAGGTAGCAAGATAGATAGATAGATAGATAGATAGATAGATGGATAGATAGATAGATTGATTGATTTGATTTGATTTGATTAGATTAGATTAGATTAGATTAGGTTAGATAAGAATAGAAAAGATTAGATAAGATTAGATAAGATTAGATAAGATTAGATAAGATAAGATAGATAGATAGATTGAAAGATAGATAGATAGATAGATAGATAGATAGATAGATAGTTAGATAGATAGATAGATAGATAGATAGATCGATCGATCGATAGATAGATAGATAGACAGATAGATAGATACACGAATAGACAGTTAAATAGATAGATAGATAGATTGATTGATTGATTGATAGATAGATAGATAGATAGATAAAAAGATAGATAAAAAGACAGATAAAAAGATAGATAAAAAAAGATAAATAAAAAGATAGATAAAAAAAAAGATAGATAAAAAAAGATAGATAAATAGATAGGTAGATAGATAGATAGACAGGTAGGTAGATAGACGGATTCATGGACAGATAGAGGGACAAATGGACAGATGGACAGATAGATAGACGGACAGATGGGCAAATGGACAGATGGGCAAATGGACAGATGGACAGATGGACTGATAGATAGCCCGACACTCCAACCACCTTTCGATCCATCAGTGGGTTCGCTCTGCCATCCATGTCCATGATTCACAACAACCAACCTCTCCTATAGGTGTTTCCTATCTTTGAAACTTCCGCCACCGCCTTGCACGGTACTACTGGTAAACCCATCAGTTCGACTACATGTTTGAAGTTACTTAGCAGAACTGACAAGGTGGGGCCCCCAAACGATAGCTAAGTTGACTTGCAAGATGGCTAGGGTTTTTGGAGGAGAGAACAAAATGTCGTTATATACCGGGGTTGACCAACAAACACAACTGAGGTACCTTGTAGGTACTTGCTGGGGTTTGTTTGAAAGTAGACTAATTGTTGATCATCATGTTCTCCCTTACAAATAGCCATTTGGAAATAGACTATACCCCATTTTCAGACACACCCAAAGATCAAACTGTTGGTGATCTTCCATGATATCTATAAAATATATCCGCATCAAAAATCAGGGATTCATCATTGAACAACCATAAATTAACAATTCAATTATATCCACACAAAACAAAACCAGAGTAAATCACCTTTACTCATGATGAGTCATCGTGGTTGTTGATGTTTTTTTGGATAAGTGCACAATCTTTTTGAAGCTGATCACTGCTGATCCATCGAGGCCAAGGTGCAGTCTGCTTGGGATCTAAGATGCGACCCCCGCAGGAGAGTCGCAAGAAGCCTACGCGCAAGTCTCGCTGTGCAAACGCCTTGACCTGATGAGGCTGTGACGTTGAGACCTAGCGATGTGAATATAGATGATATAATATAATGGTGATATATGTGGGGATATGATATGTGGATTTGTGACAATGTATTTATAATGTTATTTATATGTAGGGTGGCTCTATTATGGTCTATTAGAAGGCGGGATAAGATACAATAAACTTCCGTAAACTTCCGAACGGCCCGGAAATCGGCCCAGCGTTGTCATAAAATTTTCATGTTCATTGTCATTTTCGTTTTGTTGAAAACTTGGCATTTGCCTCATGTTTATATCATGGTGGTGTCTTTTGGCACTTCATTTCCATTGGGATTTATGAAAATTCCTTGTTTTATTGCAGTGGGAGTTCAAAAATGCATGTTGAACACCCTCAAAAAACGTTACGCTAAAGTTTTTTGAGATGGTTTTGCGTTTCGCCACAGCGCCAGCGATTCTTTTCCATCACTTCAACTTGCGGACCGTCTTTGCAGTGATATCACACACATCAGCATTTCGATGTATGCATCGCCATTGCCAAGCCTTGACATATGTCATGATCATTGGACTTTGGCTAGGCAGGCTACCTGGCAGCATCTTTTTACAGGCCTTCCACCAACTATCTATTGTACCAGTATGGGCAAGCACCTTTGGGCTGCCTCGCTGGACACGGCACGCAGTCTTTGTAAATTGGCCTTTGGAGTGGTTCACAAACTCATACGTGTACGACGTAACATGAAGTGTGTTCACCGAAGTACAACAGAAGTGTGCAACGTAACATGAAGTGTGTTCACCGAAGTACAACAGAAGTGTGCAACGTAACGTGAAGTGTGTTCACCGAAGTGCAACAGAAGTGTGCAACGTAACACGAAGAGTGTTCACCGAAGTACAACAGAAGTGTGCAACGTAACATGAAGTTTGGTCACCGAAGTACAACAGCAGTTCGCAATGTAACATGAAGTGTGTTCACCGAAGTACAACAGAAGTGTGCAGCGTAACATGAAGTGTGTTCACCGAAGTGCAACACAGAAGTGTGCAACGTAACATGAAGTTTGGTCACCGAAGTGCAACAGAAGTGTGTAACGTAACATAAAGTGTGTTCACCGAAGAAAATTGATGATAACGTAGACACGGGACGTTATTACACGCCCCCACCCCGCCCCCCGCCCCCCAACATATCACAACGCAAAAAGATGCAAAAACGGTGGGCCGGTTTTCAGGCCGTAGGCATAAACTTGATATGATACCGCTATATCCATTGATATAGTGGGTCTGTTATGTTGATGGAACACAGTGGGAGTTACAACTACTATAACTACAACTGGAGCTTACACTTGGGTGGAAGCCAGCTGGGACCATGCTGAGGCTTTCTGGTAGCCTCAAAAAATCCTGGTGGAAAGTTTCCTATGCTCACCCTGGAATTTTCAGTGCCAGATTTGATTACCAAAGGGATGATGGATGATGGCTGTGTCGGATTGATTAGTCTTTAGATACTTCCCATGTGCCAATCGATTTACCCATTTCACCATCCCACACCTCCCCCAGGGAGATCTGGTCGTCAAAGTTTACCGCAGTGGATCGACCGCTGACCAACGAGATTCGTAGCATGGCGGGGAGGACCGTGGGGACCGTGGGGATTCGGTGACTCTCTGACGAGATGGCGACGGCATGGCGAAGGTAGGGGGTTGCGACACATTGCCAACAAAAAAGAAGCATTTTAGGGGACTAAAAGGGACCACATATCTTGGCCAACTGATTTGAGGAGGCTTCACCAGCCTGAAATGTTGATACACAACTTCGAAGGAGAACTAGAAGCTGGATCGGTCCAGATCCATCCTGTGTTAATTTAACGAGAACAACCTGTAAAACATACGTATGGTTTGTAACATTTCAACCTGCAGTTGGTGGTTTCAACTCATCCCAATAACTTTCGTCAAAGTTGATTATCCAGCAAAATTTACTGTAATTTCCATGATGTTCATGATTCTCCAGCAATTCTCTTGGGTTTTTCCCATGTTTTCTCAGGGTTTTTCTCTTTCAAATCCATCCCCGCCACCCCCCAACCCCGCCACCGGTCCGGCCTTCATGGCGATCACGGTCTGCAGGAGCCCGGTGCCGTTCTGGGATCCGGGGCTGCTCTTGAGACCCACCATGGCCTTATTTTTCGCCACGGAGCTGGAGGGATCTGGATGGATCTAGGGATAGCTCCAACTGGCTCCCCATGGCGGGGAATAGCTGTATTACAGGAGAGCATCCTATGATATCCTATGTATCAGTGAAATTTGGGGTGATGTGAATACTTTAGGATGAGGCGATTGGATCTACTGGCTACTAGGGATCTCGATTGTTCCAAATCAACCCATCTTCACCCATCTTCACCCATCTTCACCCATCTTCACCCAGCACATGGTGGTCTACCCACATGTCTCAAAGGAAAATCATAAACCAGACATTTTTCCAGACCTAACCAGTCGCTGGCCTCGGTCAGTTCGCTGTCTGTCTTGGAAGGAAGGCCCTCCATGTTGGATTCAATCTCCTCCAAGGCTTCCATCCCCATGAAATTTTGGCACCAATCACAATGGTAGTTTCATGTAGTTTGGGTATCATAAAATCATTAAATATCATTAGTGACTTTGAATATCATAATATCATTAAATTATATAAATGGACAAGGTAGTTTCCACCAATCAACATGGGAATTAGATGGAATCAGTGGTCATTTGGGAATTTAAACAAATCAAAATTGTAATGAATGGATGACCCTTCCGTACTATCACTTGTTCTGGACTACTTTGGATGCAATGAATCCCACACCAAATTTAAGGCGATGAAATTGATGGCTTCCTCCATGATGACAATCATTGCTATAGTTGTGTACACTGTGCGGTCCGGTATTCTAACCTAGCAACGGAAACTCCCCCAATGGGAAAATGTACAAAGTAAAAGTCATTACCAAAACGAAGCCCATGATGACTTGACTTTGACTATAGATAGTTTGATAATAATGATGGGTTTCGTTTTGATAATGACTTTGACTTCTCCTTGTTAGTTTGGATTACCACAAGACAATGATACTCCACAGCAGACCCAAAATATGGGGTACAAACAGTGGAGCCTCGAGGGTGAAATCAGCAAACCCAATGCCATGTATCACCATCCCCAAGTCATCACCATCCTTAAATGGGTTGTAAAACGCATCCACAAAAGCTAGGTTTGCTATTGAATTATGGCTTTACCATCTTATTGGGTTCAATATGGTTTAATGATGTTGAATGTGGATCCGCAACAAAGACCATGCCAATGATCCAATGTGTGCTTTATGAAATTGCGGCTTCACGCCTGCAATGACTTAGATCTCCGAAATGACCCAGGCTGCAGGGTGCTATCACTTTTTCCACCATACCCACTAAGGCTGACACTATCATTTGTTGGTCGTATCCCTATCACTGGTAGAATCATGTATGATCCCATGAAATATCCTTTGAAACAAATTCTATTTGACGCTTAAATCCCACATGATTAGATATGATGAGTTTCTGGATGTTTTGCTCAAAAATCTCCAGGAATTGCTTTGTTTGTTTGAACCTGACGCTGACCGCTCCGCTGCTCCTCCCTTCGGAAGCCGGTCCTTCAGCTGTTCCTCCATGTTGTCCATGTCGATCTCGCCGTCCATCTCCACCACCGTCACGGCGCTGCCAAACCTGCAGTGAACCGTATTCGTGGTTTGAAGGGGGCAACGATGGGAAAATATGGAAAAATTAGGATTGGCCCAAAAAAAGGAGGAAAAGAATAAATCCGTGAAATGCAGACATGTACCAAGGCAGCGAAGATCAATGCATCACGTAGATAGATAGATGTACGTAATCACTGACTTTAGACACAAGTCTTGTGCACTGCAGTGGATGTTTGGCAAATCCTGGACCTACTGGGCTTTGGAATATCGGATCATGTGTGACCTTGGTGGTGCTACTTGTTTATATACATATATATACATATATTATACATTGTACACGGTACAGGTCAAGTAACAAGTATGGTAAACAAAATCTATACATGCAACGTCCATGGTGATGCCTCAAGCAAAGTTCTGTCTGGGTAATGTCATCGGAATATTGGTATCTAACTTATTTAACATGATTTAACCAACAAAAAATAGGTGTTGCATTGAACTATTTGGATGGGGCCTTCCTGTGAACATCAAAGCAGCTGAAAAATGGATGTCCATCCACCAAAATCTGACAAATGCTTGGTTTTGGCCCACACTGAATGATAGACCTGTTATGACCCGTTGACTCAAAACCAGTAGCTTCTCATTATATAAACCTCAAAAAGTGTGTGTTCATTGTTGCCACTTCACTCGTGATGAACAGTTTGGAAAATGTCAAGCGACTAGCCAAAGAAGCAAGGTAACTTTTATTGCTTGGTTCTTGTCCCATATTCCCACTTAACCATTGTGCAGAAAAAAGTGACTCCCATACATTGCATGGTTGGCCTCCCCCAATAGTCAATGCCCAGAACCACCGGCTCAGCATCGGCGCTCTTCATTTGGGGGTCCCTATGGGAGGTATTTTATATCATGTTACAAGGTGGGGCCCCATTGTTAGCTAACTTGGTTTATAACTATATGATTCAACTGGGGTTTATATATGGCTATTGGTCAAAACCCAGGTACCTAGTGAACCCCAAAATAGCTGGTAAATGGATGTTCATCCATGTTCATCCCACTAAAAATGTATCTACAGGTATTGACCCATGTCCATATAACTATAGTTAGATGGGTTTATAAACCAACCATAACTGCCATAACCGGGGGGGGCCCTACTGGCCCTACGCACCAGGTCATTCCAGGGAACCACTCGTCATCGTACATCTTGATCACGGCTCCAGGCCTAGGTCGAGGGATTCTGCTATCGGATAGGCCTGTACTAGATATATAGAGTATATGCAAGGTATATACAAATATGTACATATGTATGTTGTATATACAATTGTATACATATATATATATATATAATGTGTATGCACATATCACATATTAGTATTATTGATATTCAGAAGTACAGATTTATATATATATACATACGTGTATAAATGCGATCGCCTGATCTCTCTTGTACTTAAATACGAGTGTTACGAGTGCATACGACTGCCTCAACTGGGATTACGCGGCCCATCTGCCAGTGAACCGAGCACTTCAAGGCGAACTTCATTGCGGCTTGGTTGTTGTTCAGGGGATCTATACATGGGCTGTCGGCCAAAACCCTGGTACCCTAGTGATCTCAAAATAGGCAAATGGATGACGTTGCCCAAAAAACAATTGGGGTTGCTGGTTTTGACCCACTGCCAAAATATACAGATTGCGCACGACTAGGATCAACAATAGTGAGTTCACTAACAGCGGGATACTTCTGGTGACTCTGCCGGCCTTCAGTTTTGATTTCCAAAATGCATCAAAATGCCATTTTGAGATGCGGTTTCCAGCAAAATCCGGATCAATTGGGAGTCAACAACTGGTCATTCACCAGATACAAAACAGAGTTGTACTGACTTGGTGGTTTGTTACTCTAGTAGTATTGCAGTAGTAAATCGGTCCTGCCAAGCTGGCAACATCCAATGGACCAGGTGTTCCCCAATTCTGCCGAAACTTGCCTTGTTTCGACTTCCATGAGTGCCACCTGCTCGCCATATAAATATATAATTTGTTTACCCTATAATACCCCTATGAAAATGACCAATGTGATGATTCTGGCCGGAAACCAGTGGACTTCGATGGTTTCCCCTGTGACCTTGGGGTCCCTCATGACTTAAGAACCCCCCCTGAAACCACGTGCTGCTCACCGTCAGCCATGTTGCTTGCTACCGGTCAGTGTAATGTCTTTCTTCAGGGTGATCATGGGGAACTTGCCGTCCTCCAGTGGAGCTCCAAACCATGGAATCTCCATTTGTCTGAAAATGGCCTACAAATTATATCCCAACATTGCCATCTTTAAAGGGGAACCAGGTGAAAAACTATCAAATTTATAGGGTTTTTCATATGTTTTTTCCCTTCAATTTTCCGGCAACCCCATTTTCATAGCTGGTTGATCAACCAAATTATGGACTCAGGGATGGTGAAGGATTCATCGTGGTTACCTCCTCTTCACAACAACAGAGTCTGTTAATGGAGTACAACAAAATACAACGATGTACAATGGTTCAATAAATATGGCGAGGTTGCGACATTCCACAAGCCCAAAATAGGCATAAAATAGGCATAAATAGGGTGTGCTTACCCTCCAACCATCATCTATGGTGAGGTTGCGGGGAGGTCGTTACAATTCACCCAGAATGAGTCCATTATCCGATGGACTCAAGTCAGCGGGTGGCTTGATCATAATGAAGAGGGTGATTGGCCATCCCCCCAGCCACGATGCCAATTGATGGCGAGGGTTCTATTATCATCATCATCACAGCCAGCATCATCATCATCACCACCAGCAACACCATCATCATCATCATCATCATCATCATCGTCATCATCATCATCGTCATCATCATCATCATCAATCATCATCATAATCATCACCAGCAAAATCATCATCATCATCATCACCCGTATCACCATCATCATCACCACCACAAGCATCATCATAATCATCACCGCCAACATTATCATCATCAATACCACCAGCAACATGATCACCAGCATCATCATCATCATCACCACCACCAGCATCATAATCATCATCATCACCACCAGTGCCATCATCATCATCATCATCAGCATCATCATCATCATCAGCATCATCATCATCATCATCATCAATCATCATCAATCATCATCATAATCATCACCAGCAAAATCATCATCATCATCATCAATCATCATCATAATCATCACCAGCAAAATCATCATCATCATCATCATCACCCGTATCACCATCATCATCACCACCACAAGCATCATCATAATCATCACCGCCAACATTATCATCATCAATACCACCAGCAACATAATCATCATCATCATCACCACCAGTGTCATCATCATCATCATCATCATCATCATCATCAGCATCATCATCATCATCATCATCGTCATCATCATCATCATCATCATATTTACTATCCTGGTTTTGACTTTGATATGGGGAGTCTTTGGGGATAACATAACCTAGGGATGATCCATCTACTCACTTCCGTGAGTGACAACTTTCCGTTCATGAGCACAACTTTCTCAACGGACTCAGATCAGACTTTCTCCTTCTTCTGGATCAACTTCACCTGCACCAGCGTCCAAGTTTCAGGGTGAAGCAACTACTTCATCATTTGGAGAGAAAGAACAACTTGGGACGTTTTTTTTGCGAAGGATCTGACATCTCCGATGGGTGACGTTTTTTTCAGATCTGCCCCGGAAACTTGACAACAAAATTGCCTTCAGGTAAGGCAGGCCCTGATCCGAAGGCTCGTAACCTCAGGGGTCAGCAGCGGGTCAGCTGATGATCAAAGTGTCTTCTTGTTGGCGCATGAACAAAGATGACTCGAAACTTGCTGGGTGATAATGATCATATATGATCATTATCTCATCAGGGTCAATACTTGGCGCCCTGTGAAAGTGGTCCACAACTGGCAGCAAAACATGGTTCGCACCTTTTGGTCGCGGTTGCTTGAGCCACCATTCATGGTGGTACATGTTTCTGTACATGAACTGCAATCCATGGTTGTTTCACGTTTCCATGCCAGTGTCATGATTGTCAATGTGTCCCGCGTTTGTCCTCACATGACATGAATCTTGATTCGTTTTCACATCCGTCTTTCTTTTGGCATGAAATGTGAATTCCATGGAAATTGGGGACCCAGCCATGACTTTTCGTAAGTCGCTGGTGTCCATATGCTTTGTAAGACCATCAGCTAACATGGTCTTTGTGTCGCACCATCGGACCTTTGTAGTCCCATCAGCCGGAACGCTCTCATTCAGCATCGGGTCTCCAAATTCTTCTCCTTGTTCACGCCAAACGATTTGGCGCATCCCACATAGGTCAATCGCCAGCCTTTTGTCTTGAACTTCTCCGCCAGAGCTGTGCAGCAAATGATCCTGCAAGGATCTGCAGTCAGTCACCTTGTGGAGCTTGATAGCGTCCTTTGAGTCAATCTGCCATGCTGAAGACCTGGGATCGTGAGGAACTCGTAGTCCATGTAGAACCATTCGTAGATGTTCTGCATCCTCATACCCAGTGAGCATACTCAGCGATTCGGCCTGCAAAGTCGAGCGGCAGACTCTTCGAATCACCTGGCTTTTCCATTCCAGCAGGTGGATGTGTCCACGACCGGAAGTCATCACTTCAGGTCCACCCACAGCAAGTACTCGGCCAGACTGTGACCGATATCCCATCTTCTCACCAGATGCTGACAGCGCAAAGTCAGCTGCATGGCTTGCGTCGGTGATCGAAATGATCTCCAGCTTGTCGAAATCAAATTGATTCCATCCATAGACCAGCTTCTGATCCTTCGTCATTTGCGCACGTCGCAGCAGAGAGTTGGCATCGATCAGGTCTTGAACCACAGGCTTCTGGACGCATGTCTGGAGCCGGTTGGTGTCATAGGCAAGGTCTGGTCGGCAAACTCGGACAATCCAGTTGAGGGATCCAAGAACGCTTCGTAGTTGACCCTGCTCTTCCGGCGTCGCAGGCGCTGCACGGTCACGCTTGCGTCCAGTGCTCATCATCACAGGACGTGTTTTCTCAAGTCCATGAGGGCATTGAACCACAATACCTTCATCGGTCTGTGCAATTGTGCGGCCACAGTACCGGAAGGTTGTATCTTCAACTTTTCCAAACTTCAACTTCTCTTGCACAAACTTCATGGCTTCTTGGGTCTGCTGACCGCCACACCAAAGCAAATCATCAACATGACAAATGCAAAGTCCATCGATCTTGCCATCAGGTGTATTCAAAACATAGGCAGCACGTTCATGAGGAACGGGGCGAAAACCAGCTGCCAACATGGTTTTGTGCAGTGATCTCCAAAATCCACGTGGAGCATCTTTTGTTCCGTAAACAGGCTTCTTTGCAACCAACAAACTTCCAGCAGGAACTCCTGGAACACCATCCTTGGGGAGTGACATGATAAGGACTCGTGCAAGTCCAAGACCTTGAAGAAAAGCTGCGGTGATGTCGCCACAGTGAAGCATGAGGCTGTGGCATGATGCAAATGTCAACAAAACTGACAGCATCAAATGACTTGCCGTAGGCGAGTCAGTGCGGACTTCACCATTCTGAGCACTGCGTTCAAGGTCGCCACGAACAACAAGTCGTGACTTGAGGTGTTCAGGATCGCCTTGGCGAGCTTTGTTGATATCAACCCATCGCGTAGGAACAACTTGAACTCCAGGATTCTTCTGCAAAAACTGTTGAGCTTTCTCAGGAGGGATCACTTCGCAGGCATCAAAACCAAGCCAGTTGTTCCACTCCTTGGTGCGGGCTTCGTCAATCCGACCCTTGAGGTCATCAGCAGCACGGTTGTAGTTGAGCTCCTTTTCCAGCTTTCGTTGGATATTCTTCTTGGGCGCACGTCGTCCCATGAATCCATGCAAAGTGGAACCCTGCTGCTTCTGCTTCTCATTCTGAGTGGAAAACATCGCTCTTGGAGGTGACCTGGAGCGATTGCGTCTGGGATGTCCGTCAAGAGCGTTGACGGATCTTCTCATGGCCTCTTGCAGTTGAGTCATGGTCGGCTCACGTGGTGTGTTGGCAGCAGGGGTGTTGACAGCAGGAGTGTCAGGCACCATCTCCTGGTCAGGCTCAATCTCAGAAACTGTGGGCAAGCGTCCACGTGGTTCAGCTTCTTGTTGTTGAGGTTGATCCGGTGACATAGCTTCCTGCATCAGCTCATCAAAGTCATCATAGGGCACTGCAGGAAGGTCAGTGTTGATGCCAACTGTTGGAGGATGCAACGGTTGAGGCGTAGCTGCAAGTCCAGGCAGCTCAGTCGCAAGTCCAGGCGACTCAGATGGCACAGCCTCAAGTCCAGGAGGCGGTTGTGAAGTACCATCTGGAGAAAGTCCATCAGGCAAAGCCTCAGGTTGCATGGCAGTGTCCTCCTCAGCAACAGGAGTACCAGGTGAGTACTCGTTGGCATCATCAGGCAAAGGCTCAGGTTGGGCAGGTTGAGAACCAGCTTGTGGAGGTTGGTCAGAGGAAAGTCCATGAGAAAGTCCATCACCACCACCACGGCCCAAGTGAAAGTAGGATCCAGGACCGGATCCAGAGCCATCGTCACCATCATGTCCTGCTTCATCTTCCAGAACGTTCAAGTCATCAAAGAAGGGCAAGTCAGGGTCAAAGTCCTGAGTGATCTGCCTTTTGCGCTTTCTGGAAGGTCGCAGCTCGGTGATTTGCTTGGCAAGCACTTCTCCAGCAAGAGCAGGTCGAACACTCTCTTCAGCGACGACAATGGGAATGCCGCCATGGATCAGCCAAAGGTTGGAGCGTCCTTCTCTGCCAATCATTCTGGCAGGACCAAACCATTTCTTGTTTCTGAAAAAGCAAAGCAAATCACCAGGAAAATAAGGTCCACGGCATGGTGTTGAGCGTCTCATCAGTGCCGATCGAACCCTATTGCTGGAGTCAACATGTGCAAAAGACTCCTTGGCTGCTTGACGTATGTTGAGCTGCTGTGCAAACTGATGTTCACCAGAGAGAATTTCTTGATGCACACCTAGCTCACCTTCAGAACGTTCAGCTGTCAAACTGCAAACTTCTTCAGGCAAACGTCCCAAGACCCATTGGCTTGGTGAAAAACCGCCATGGTTGACTCTGTTGTTTTTGACAAAGGCACATTCCATCACCACCATGCGCATCATCTGTGAGCCAACAACATGCCGTCCTTGGACTGTGTGGGCTATCATCTCCTTGAGGATGGAGCCTTGTCGTTCAGCTCGGCCAATCTGGTGGTGTGCCTCAGTCCCTGCATAGCGCAGGTAAGTCCCTTGAGAAGACATCAGGGCTGCAAATTGTCCACGGTTGTGAACTCCTCGATCCACCGTCATAAACCTTGGAGGTCCAAATTGAAGCCAACCATCTCGAAAAACTTCAGCACATTTCAAACTTGATGGTGTACCTCCGCCTTCTGCCACCACCCAAGCACAGTGATAAAGCGTTCCCATGCAAACCACGCTCAGCACACTGTAGCGATTGCCAAGTGCATCGCGACATTCAAAAACGTCAGCAGTCACTTCATAGTTGAAGACATATGGATTGGGTGGCCTGACAACAGGTCGAGGCTGAGGCTTTCTGTTCTGGAGGCAGGCTTCACATTTGAAGTGTCGAAGTCGGTGGATGACTTCTGGAGAAGCTCTTGCAACACGCAGCATTCTTGCCATAGCTGAAGTGCTCGCATGACCGGTCATCTGATGAAGCCTTCTGACGGCCACACGCTGGGAGTAGGGAAGCTTCATCCATTCTTGCTTCCGCACAGCATCATCTTCAGCTACTGCAGCATCTCGTTCTTGGCGATCTTCTTCGCCTTTCAACTCGATCTCATCAGTGCGGTGTTGGTCAAGTCCAGGTGGTGCCAAGTCTGAGGCATCATGAATCATGTCCAAACTGCCCATGGGATTTTCTTCAATCATCGCTTCTGCAGGAAAGGCTAGTTTGGTCATGCTGAGCTCAAGATCACGCAAAAGTCCAGTGATCATGGCCTTGCAAAAGTCCATGGGCCATTGTTGAGCTCGGTGAGTTCGATTGGAACCTTCAAGTTGCTGATGTTGATGGTCACCAGAGCATCTGACACCAATGAACTCCTTGACACCAGCTGATGCTGTCATGATGCCAGTCGGTTTCTTGTGAGGCAAGTTGTTGACAGCATCTCTCAAACCAAACATGCACTGATCACAACGTACAGCTTCAAGATGTTCACCTGTCGCTGCATCGCATGGGGCATCTTGCACAAGTCGTTGCATTGAAAGAAGATCCCACATCTTGGAAGGCCAAGGCTGCTCGAAGATCACTTGACGTCCTCTTGCCAGCCGTTTTCTGATCAGCTGAGTCATCCATTGAACCACAGGTCGCCATTCACGGCGGGTCTCATGCAGCTTCATCTCGAAGTCAGGGTCTTTGGCAATGTTGATGTATTGCCAAGGAGACCATGGTCCGCAGGTTGGAGACAGGCTGATGCAGTAGGGATCATCACGCTCGATCTGTTGATCGATGAGGTCTCGATGGTGCTTGTTCTTCAAGTTGATGCCATCGTACGTAACATCAACAGGTTGTGAAACAGAAAGACCAATCTCTGTGGCCAAAAGTGAAAGGAGGGCTGCACCGGCAAAAATCTCCAGCAGGAAGGTGCGGCATCCTCGAGGCAAAATTCGGGGCTGTCGGCTCAGGCCCTTGGTCGATCGCAGACAATTCCAAAGATGGCTGTCCTTGTCCTTGACCTCGTTGATGGTCTGGGAGAGCTGCTTCTTCTGACCTTTGGTGAGAGTGGTCATCTTGAGCTCATCGACAGCCAGATGGACCTCAGGTGTGAGTCCATGTCCATCTTCATCCTTCCATTCATCATCATCATAGTTGGCCTCAGTGCCATGTTCATGGTCATGTTGCTGTAGATCTTGTTGAAGATCTTGTTCTTCGGAACCAGGCTCATTGAACATGTAGTCATGGAAAACCTGGCCATCTTCACTGATCGTGCATTTCAGACCAATGTAACTTGGAATCAGCCGGATGGCAAGAAGGCCATCACGTTGAACCAGCTTGAGGTTGCTCTTGAGGGTGGTGCTGTAGACAACGTTGTTGGCGATGTCAATCTGGAAACCAAGTTGGCGCTGAGACTCGAGGCTAAGCAGAAGTGGAGCTTGAGAGTCCATGAGCTCCAAGGAAGGCAAAGTGCCTCTTGCAAAACTTCCGCAGCTCAGTTCAAAGCAAACTTCAAGAAGTCTCTGGCCACCAACTCGCAGATTGCCACCAATTCCTTTCATCTTGGAACCAGCGCAGTTGCCCAAAGTGACTTCAGGACAGCCAGTTGCCTTCACAAACTTGTCGTACCAGTGGCTGCCATGGCATGTAGCATTGCATCCCGTGTCGAGGATGGCGATGAGGTCATCTTCAGAACCAAAGTTCTCCTTCATGGCCATAAATCCAACAGCCGAAGGAGCAGGAGAAGGGCGACGCTGCATCTCTCGAAAGTAGTGGCAAAGTTGCTTCAGGCCACTGCCGATCGTCTTGCCAGATCGCTTGGTGTTGTCTTCCTCCTCCAATGCCCAGTCGACATAGTTGCGATCACACCAAGCTTGATAGTACGTCTGCCCCTTGAACTTGCCAAAAGTGACATGTTGTTGTCCAAGGTCTTCAAGATGTTCAGCTTGGGAGGCCGGAGATCTCAAAAGGTTCTGATGGGAGGAACTTGCAGGGGTTCCAGGCACAGGTGTTGTTGCTGGTGAGGTCATCGATGGCTGGGCAGAACCACGCGAATCCAAAGTGGTCTGGCCAGTCTCAAGCTCATGGATCGATGTGACCCCAATGGCATAGTCCAGCAACATGTGAAGCTCGGCTGAGCTGACAAAATCAGCTTGTGGCATGCTGGCTCTCTTGGCATTCGGGGCATGTTGAATCACCTGAATGAGCATCGGAAAAGAAGACACTCGCACTGGTCGCTGCAGGCTAAATCCAGGCGCCTGAGCAGGAAGTCCATGACCAGTGCTCGAGGCCGAAAGTCCATGGCCAGAAGTTGAGGTTGTTCTGAGCCTCTCTGAGCCAGCCACAGGTCCAGTACGAACTTCACCGCAAGCTCGGCAGGTTCGTCGCCAACGGAAAGCGTTGGTGCCAGCCCATGTGACTGAGTGGTGTTGACAGTCCACAAGGCCGGGGTTGCAAACACTTCCAACATGTCCAGCAGCTTTTGGAGTTGCAGTGGTCGTGGCAGTGCGGCGTTCACGTTGAAGCACACGTCCACAATCCAGGCATCGCAGCATGTTGTAGTGGGCGTTGGTGCCACTTCTGGTTGTGCGCAAATGCTCACAAGGAGGAACATCAGGACGTGGAGGATCATCTCCAGGCGGTCCATTTGGCATCGGTGATAATGCCTTCGGCGCAGCAGCAGGTTGTTGTTGATCTCGAACAGGTTCTGGAGCAGGAACATCATCAGGAGCCATGCGACCAGGTAGGTCAGGAAGTCCAAGAGGTTCAGGGAGTCGTGGAAGTCCATGCAAAAACTCTTGAAGTCCACCTCCAGAAAGTCCAGCAGGAAGTCCATAGCCAGCCAACTCTTCAGGCACCTCGTAGATCACACGTCCATCATCTCTGGTCTCGGAAACGCCAAGTGCGCTGACCAGCATGAAGTTGTCCAGATCGTCCTGCGTCAAAACTGCACCTTCAGAAACCTGAGTCACAGGCACCAGTTGGTCATCCATGTGTCGCCTTTCAGGCGTAGGAACTGGTGTCGTCACAGGTGTGGGCTGTGGCGTCATAAAACCATCTTGCAAACTGCTCGGTGGAGGAACTGCATGATAGCGTTGAGCCATGTAGCATTGTTCATCATCATCATCTTGCCCTTGAACTGCAAAGTAAACAGTGCGGCTCTTAGGCTGTGACTTGCTGGAGCCCTTGTCACCCTTGGTGGATGGGGAAGCAGAAGGCTTACCCTTGCCAGAGCCTTTGGGACAGCTTGGATCACCGCTCCAATGTCCAACTTGATGACATCGTCGGCAAGTTGTGCGGCTCTTCAAAACTTGAAGCCGCTGTTGCCTCTCGGTCAGAGACAGTTGGCCAGAAACATCAAAATGTTTCGTGCCCTTGCCCTTGTTCTTGCCACCTTTGAAGCCCTTGATGCCCTTGTTGATCGCTCGGTCACGGGCAAAGTAGGCCTCCATGTCGGCCTGGATCACCTCAGCAGCGTAGTCCATCGACTCCTCGTCATCCATGTCCAAGCCATCAGCAGCCATCATCGCCAAAATTTGGCACTCATCAGCGCCAGCATTGCTCATGTAGGCCTCATACTCAGGGTCCGCTGTCTCCACATACTCATAAGCGTCCTCGACGGCAGTGTCATAGGAAGCGTAGGCTTCAGCATCATTCCAATCATCATATTCTTCAGCCACATATCCATGTCGTTGGTGTCGGTGTCCATGGTGCTTCCAAGACTTGCCATCGCCCTTGAAGCGGTTGCCAGAGTTGCGGGACTCACGCTCGTGGATTTTGGAGTGCTGTGCAATCAGCTCCACAGAGACCTTTTCCAGGGTCATGTCGCCTTGGAGGGCTGATCGAATCAGCAACTGCATGTTCTCGGTGATGCCAGCGTTGGTCAAGGTCTGCTCGGCCAAGATCAGGTCGGGGAGCTTCAGGTCCTTGTTGAGGTCCACCATCGCCTGATACCAGGCCTGTCGACGGACAAGGTAAGTGCCCATCGGTTCGCCTTGTTGACGGCTGAGCATGCCATTCTGCTGAGCACCTGCCATATACAGTTCTCTGGCTTCCTGAATCCTTCTCGGCTTCAGGGTTTCATTCAACCTATCCAACAACTTTTCAGCACCCTTTTCCCCAGCTAATTCTGTTGTGTCAATTAACTGGGCTATCCTCAGAGCAGAACCACTAAGTCCTTCAACCAACCTCAGTCCTAGGGGGCCCATTTTCTTTTGTTCTTCTTCAGGTAACAGCGCCTCACGAGTCATCCTGGCTCTCACCCACCAGCTGTACTCGCTCAGCTTCTGGGGCTCACCACCATATCGAGGAAGGCCACCACCTTTGGACTCAGTGTTCGTTGCCACATCCTCCGCATGGATGAAGTTCACGTAGCGGAAGGTGTCCAGCAAGGCCATTGCGCCTCGCAGCAAAGCGCGCAGTGCGCTCACAGGCGTTGTTGGGCCGCTAAGGCCCTTGGAACGGTCAGCTCCGCTCACCAGTGTGAAAGTGGTCCACAACTGGCAGCAAAACATGGTTCGCACCTTTTGGTCGCGGTTGCTTGAGCCACCATTCATGGTGGTACATGTTTCTGTACATGAACTGCAATCCATGGTTGTTTCACGTTTCCATGCCAGTGTCATGATTGTCAATGTGTCCCACGTTTGTCCTCACATGACATGAATCTTGATTCGTTTTCACACGCCCGGAAATATGCAACCATATAATTAATTATGCATGTCTGGTTCGAAGCAAAAACTTGATTCGAGTAGCCACCTCTGGCTTGTCCTATCATGTTAGGCACAGGTTGCATATCCATCTATCTATCTATCCATCCATCTATCTCTGTCTACGTGTATCTATACCCTGGGCATGATGCAAGCTGGGAAAACAGTTCACATGTCATCTACAGTTGAAGTGTTCGGGTGTTCTTTGGGTTGGCACTACCACTATTTACCCCGATGAAATCTATCATATACATTCATATACCTTAATCCATGACGTATGAACTCATCATCCCATTCATATGGGGGGGTTCTGAACATCGGGGAATCCCGAAAACCCATGCGTTTCAACAAGATGGTCGGACTTGAATGATTTGGGGGGACCCCATTTTTAGGAAACCTTCTAATATGGAAAACCCATGCAAAAAAACAACTTGCTCTTCATCCCATAAGCTCGGCACGCAAGATCACATCGGCATCGGCCTGACATGCTGCTTTTTCACCGTCAAACGGTAGCTGATCTCACGGGAAAATCGGGATGGGTCAAAAGCCATGGAATCCCCGTCTACACCATAGCTGGGATGTTCATCCCCAATGGTGGACAATGATCCATAGCCACAGCATGCCATAGCCATAGATTAGGGAAACAAATGGGAAAAAGCAGGAAACACACAAAACATGGAAACGTTGGAAACATGGAATTAGAGGAAAACATCCTCGAACTACCATCCTGGAAATACGGTTTCGATCTTTTCTTGGGGGATCCTCATACCTAGAATATGGAAGTTAACCACATGAGAACCCGTACCGCCATTTGTGGGACAGTCACACAGTCACACCCCGCAAAACATCAAAAAGCGTAACTAACGGGAAAAAAGGCAATCGTCCAAAAACAAAAAACAAATAGGTGATAGTGGCTGTTCAGGCACTCTTAGAATAATGCCATGGAATAAAAATGTTGGCTCAGTCAGTTCCCTAAATTGGTTGAAGATGGTTGAAGGGAACATTAATAAAACAGGACACCCTAACATTTGGAGAAAGTACTGTTGCCTGTAATGCTCCTTCCCTCAAACCAATCCATTGCTGTCAGGAAAATCGTGGATCTCGATCAACAAAAGCCATGGGCATCTGCAAAAATCAATCGTCCGTCGCAGCCATGATATCTTCAGTCGCTGCACCCAACAGGATGGCCCTCGTTGAATCTCAAAGTTTCACCGGGCTTGCGCTTGCCGGAAGCGACATACCCAACAATCAGCTTCATGGCTGGCCGGAAAATCTTCCAGTTGGAGGAGTTTCCCAGCTGCCTCCATGGCTAGTTCGGGGATTTCCCAGCTAGCCATGTTTGATTACCAAATATCGGTATTCTAAGCATCCAACAACTCCATATCATTGCCAATCCTGGATAGCCTGCCAAAAAAAATACACATCCATAGCAACAGAGAAGTTAATACTAGACCACCAATACAAAGTTGACTCTTAAACGTAACGTGTTCATGTTTCTTCAAGGGACGAAAAAGGCAACATGTTAATCATCCATTAGCCATCCTTGGTCCAAACCTTGGTGCACCAACCATTCACCAAGCGAAGGTCTGGAAAATCATGGTACCCATGCGTGTCCCCACGTCTATATAATGGATCATCAGATTATCATGACATGTCCCATTTCAATGGCAAGTTTGGAATCATACGGTCATTCTGATCAGATACTAGTACCCCTGCGGAATTATAGTACCCCACAAAAAGATAGGAAAGTTAAAGTCATGTTTTTTGCGTGTTACTACAATCAATGAATGTCACCATTTTCCCCATTAAGTTGGCAATTCTGGATTCCCTCTGGCAAACTAACACAGCTATGGAAAAATCACTATTTTTCAGAGGCAAATATCCACAACTGGGCCATCTAAACCATAGCTATATTGGCAATTATATTGGTTTACTGGAGTCTGTACTTCGATGATTTTCCCATTTCATCCCATATTTCAACGTCCATTTTACTTCGCGCATTTCCCATGCATTTCAGCCATATTTGGATGTTTCCTAAGTCACGGGTGTACCACCAGTCATCCATTTTGGGGTGTTTTGCATGAAACCATCCAGCTATTGGGGTACCCCCATGGCGAACCAGGCCTTCTGCGGGTCCACGTACTTCGAGAAGTCCGGCAAGCGCTTCTCAATGTCCTCTCGGACCTGGAAACGTACCACGGAAACGCCATGAATGGTTAAATTTGCCATGGTAAATTTTGCCTTATAGTCTATATAGTAACTGTATGCAACTGTTATCTTGTGGGGGTTGCATGTTTCATTAGTGGACTAATAGTGCCTAATCATTCATAGAGAGTTTCTCATCATTGTTACTGATCATTCCTAATCATCTATAGTTCCCAACAGTAATTTATCTGATGACAAATCATTAATCATCATGAACAAGAAGGTAAAAACGATTAGTTACCATTGCTAATAGTGACTAATCATTTCTAATCATCTATGGTTACGAATCACCACTTCCATCGACTTCGCACCTGCTCCTCAGTCCAGCCGCGCTCTGCCACGTCACGTTGCACCTTCCAGGCAAACTTCACGTCGTTCCTGAGAGGGAAGTGGCCCCCCCCGTCCACAGAAACTGGTGATTTAATCGGATAAATGGGATCTAGCCTCTGGTAAACCAACCGTTTGCTATGGAAAAATCTGTATTTTTATGCAGTTATGTACATCGACAAACTAAATGACCATGTTCCATAGCTATATTAAATTACCAGGCGGAAACTATAATTCTTGGCCTTATGGTGGACTTATTCGTATAATATAGATATATATATATATATACATTTATGATATTGTATATTATATATATATATTATTATATATTTTATATATATTATATTATATTTTATATATATACATTATATTATATACATATATATATATTGTATGTATTATATATATTATATATAGATTATATTTTTTATATATTATATTATATTATATTATATTATATTATCTTATATTATATTATATTATCTTATATTATATTATATTATATTATATTATATTTTTTATGTATATTATATTATATGTATATTATATATTATATATATATCATATATATTGATGGAGTTGAGTCATGAGGTATACAAAAGAAAATATGATGATGTGCTTTTAACACATACCGTATTATAGGTATTGGTTCAAAACTTGTAATACCTATAGTTCGGAAGGTGAACATCCAGTTACCGCCTATCTTCATGTTCAGCAAGATAACAGGATTTTCACCCATACCCACATGATTCTCCTACTATGTCAAGAATTTATTCCGAAAATGAGATTATGTTTATTGACTTTTGTTGGGGTTAGCCCATAAAAAAAGATGCCTGGCAGTTCAGGGACTGCCCTCCAGTAAACCAACATAGATATGCAAAGAATGTAGATCCTTTCCAACGAAAAACCCTGGGTTTCCGCAACTATCTTAGTTGGAAGGTACCCTCTGGGCATTTAACATAGCTATTGAAAATGGCCATTTATAGTGGATTTTCCCATTAAAAATGGTGATTTTCCATAGTTACGTTAGTTTACCAGAGCGTAAGTTAGGCTATACAGCAGCTGACCTGCGCGCAGTGGATGCCCAGTGACACGATGTCAATGTAGATGGCCAAATCCAACTGCGATCGAGCCTTGTCAGGGTCTCCTGATAAACCAAAGAATTCCCCATGTTCAACGGGGGAAAATAAGACTCCTGTATTGTAGTATATCTTAGTATCTATAAATGCGGGGATTTCAAGTGCCGGCTTAGATAAGTTCTCTTGTGCCATTCTTTCGGTACTGGGATTATCTTCGAACGCCAAGAACTGGAGGCCCAAAGTACTAAACTGGTCATGGGCTCTGCTATGTATCTGACCGCTGACTTCCAATTTTGCCAATACAAATACACACATGGCTGGCATTTTGATAAATCCATCATGATAGCAAACAAATTGGTTTGTCACGAACGGGGTACCCACCAATTTATGTTTTGTGGATATGGCAATTTTCGTGCTGAATCAGTGGATGGAATTGGGGTTCCCCCTAAATGTTCATACACACCCATTTTGTCAAAAAAACACGTCAATCATCAACCTACAGTTACAGGCTGGTGCCCCCTAGTTCTAAGTTGTTTTATAATCCCAACTAGATTTCTAATCACTAGTCACTAGTTATAAACCCTATAGTCACCATTAGTATCTTTTAGTATCTAATCACCATTAGTATCTATTAGTTAGATGTCTATGAGTATCTAATCACCATTAGATACCAATTAGATACCAATTAGATACCAATTAGATACCAATTAGGTACCAATTAGATACCAATAATTAGATACCAATTAGATACTATAAATATAACCATTATATAGTATCTATTAGTCACTATAAACCCTAGACCCACCTTGGCACCACCTCGTACAGGTTTCAACAGCAAAAACAATGCCTTCTCATCGTAGATGGGGTGCAATCCTTGGGCCCCCAGTGGGCCGTGTGCGGTTTTCGATTGGGTAAGGCAAACTCAAATATATAGAAAGAAAGAAAGAAAGAAAGGAAGAAAGAAAGATAGAAAGATAGATAGATAGATAGATATACTGTGTATATATATATATATATCCACCAAAAAAGTGGTTGACCAGTGATTGACCTAGCTTGGAATCCCTGAGCATAGACAAAATTACCATGGAATTTGGTGGGAAAGTGTTGAAATAGCCAGCTGAAATGGGGAATGAATGGTGATTTACCCTCAACAGGGAAGGTTAACCATCAAACAGGGGCTTTGCATGGTGATGCTAGTGATATCCCATGCGGAATGGTAATATATAGTAGCAAAATATAGCACATATATGTTATATAAAATATACCAAACACCTCCAATGCTTGGGACCACCCAAATGAATAGTTTGAAGGAAGGCATAGATATGGTACAATTCAATCATTGTTGGTTGATACCAGAATTTGTTGGCTTACCCAAATTTTGAATAAATGATGTTCCTGTGATGTAATCATGATTCTATTTTTTGCTATTGTCCCATGGTGCTGTTTTGTTCACCAAAGGTTAAAATTAGTAGTCATGTGCCATCACTTATCATGCGTACAGAACCCCTGACTGATGGTTGAGCTGCTCGCCCCAATCATGTATACTAAATGGCAAATAACCTTTCCAATACGGATGAACATCAACATCTTTGAAAGCACTAGAACACGATCAAGATCTTTGCTTAGGAAATGGAGGCTGATTGATCCCAATTTCGTCAAATCTTTCAGACGAAAGGAGAAACGGGTTCGGGTGCGGCCACATGTTGAAAATCTTGGAACAAACTAAATTTGAACAAGATGGCATCATCAAAAACCTGAACAAATTAACATGATGCTGCAACGTTCTTTTTTGCCAAATGGTCACGTATTTTTTTCTCATCCGTATGCTGGCACATATTGCTATCAGATCTAGATTTTCCAGCCATTTATCAAAGTTGGACGTCTGTTGGCATCTGAAAAAAATGCCAAACAGTGATAGGCATCACTATTAAAATCTATGAAATAATGGGATTTGACCATGTTTGACCAACCCACCGGAAAACTCCGGTAGCCTTCCAAAATGCTATCGACCTGGTCACCGAAGCCAAGAGTCCTTCAAAGACCATGATCTTGTTGGGCTCGATCAACTCAGGAGTGTCCTCACCGAGGTGACCTTTTTAAAAATGTGGCGATATTTATGGAGTGAAGTGACCATGAAAAATATGAAGTGGCCATGGAAAAAGGATGATGTACGCTTTTTTTGGGGGGATGTTGTTTTTTTCATGTTGTTTTCAGTAGCCATGATTTAAGCCAATTTCGAAGCAAATATTGCAGTAGCTAAAATGGTGGGGGCCGTGTTCCCATGGGGTTAAGAAATCAGCTCAGAACACTGCAAAAACGGTCTAGTTTTGGTCAGATCCAGAAAAACAACACATGAGTATGGCAAACCCCAATATATGGTGTGTATATATATATATATGGATATATACTTAATATATATATATATATTATATATATATATATGTGGATTATATGGGGTAATATGGGTAATACAATCCCATAATCATCAACCTTTGGGGCTTTAGCAGCTGCTCTATTTTTGTTTCTTGGGGTCGAAGCACTGTGGAGTCATTCAGCTAGCCATATGGGTGTCTTTGAAAATGGGTACCAAATCTCCAAAGAACCAATAAATAAAATTAACTAAATCCATGTGAAAAGGATGATTCGCCAGTGGATAAATGTCGCTTTTCCGGTGTTCCCCCCAAATTCTCAGGTACCCTCTGGTTATTTAACATAGCCATGGGAAATGGCCCATTTATAGATGGTTTACCTATTAAAAATTGTCATTTTCCATGGCTATGTTAAATAACCAGATGGTACCAAATTTCGACATCTGCAGTTTTTTTCCGTTTCACCATGGCTTAAACGGCATCGCAGTGCCGTCCTTGTTGCCGGTGTTGTGGTTGTAGATGGGCTTGTACACCGCCTTGCCTGCCAGCGGTGAAACAAGGTGGTCTCGAATTTATGGTGAAACCACTGGGAGATGGCCACCGGTCGATCCGATTCTATCCTATGGTTTAACATATATCATGTATAAACATAATTATAAATATCATTAAATATAATTAACAGAATCTTCTTCGCAACATGGGCATGTGTTTTCTTTCGCTAATTTTCTCTCCACTCACAATTGTGTGGATTGGGGGATCATCAAGGGGATTCCCCAATCGCTACACCGAGGTATTTCTTCATCGCATCCCAAGTTGCCGTTGGGCAAAACTATCCAACATATTCAAACATGGCGTAGTGACTTCAATGGTAGTGAAAGTACTAATATTATCCAATATTTGGATAACATCTTTATACTCAAAAATGATACAAGTTTCACTACCCAAAAATGGATTGGGAGATGGCCATCCATTTTACGGTCATCATCTCACGTCAACCGCAGCGCCTGTTTTCAGCGCCTCCATCTGCACGCCCATCAGATCGAAGTCGTTCTCCCGGGCATCCAGCGCAGTAAGACCAGTGGCCTGGAAACTGGTGAACGCACCAGTCGCTCTCCATATCAAGCATGTAGAACTGGTGATAAATCTGGCTTACAGTGTTTATATGCATATATATATATATATCATATACATATATGCATATATATATATACACATACATATATGCATATATATATATATGCATATATACGTATATGTATATATATATATACACATACATATATGCATATATATATATATATGCATATATACGTATATGTATATATAGTTATTGCTTACTAGTTGGAATATTTATTACCTAGTTACTAACTGGGATAGTCATCACTAACTGGGATGCACCCCGAAGTAGTAAAAATACCCATCGCCTTTTCGATTCCCCCATATGGGACCGTATAAGACCTGAATTAAACACAAATCCAATACTAAGCGGGGAGTTATATCATGTTATATCACAGTATCGCCTCTCTTTCAGGTCAGGGTGTAGATGCCATTCTTTGCAAGTTTGTTGGCAATGATTTTTTCAGACTCATTGACAAGTTGCCACTGCGGCTGAATGCTTCATGTTTGCAAGATATTTTGCGGATTGAGTGGACTGAGGTGCCTTAAGCTTTTTGGATCAAAAACCCCTGCTTCCCAACACACCCACGTCCAATTAACTTAAGATATCATAAATCGGGCCATGTTTATGGGCAACCTGTATATATATATAATATATATATATACATTTATGTAACTCCGACAAATAACCCTACCTGACCTTTTCGAACAATGCATATCCACGGTTCATCAACATTCAGTCTCAATGTGGGTCTGAAATTCGGCTACCAAATTTCTTTGTTCATGGTCACTTTCTGCTTGGATTTTGGGGTATCCAATGGTATCCTCCTTGCACCGCCTTGCGCCCGGCGCGGTCGTTGGTGTGATAGTCATCCAGGCAGATGACGGTCATCATGTCACCGATGGCGGTGTGCCTTAACGACCACTGGACGAAAGATTCGATGAGGTCATGGGAAAGTGTCAAAAGCAAACCTCTTTTTGATGTATGTTCATATCTTTATATAATGGTATGGACATATATGACATATAGCAGCTTACCACTGGACATATATAACATATCACCACTGATTGACATATATGACATATAGCCACGACCACTGATAATGTGTGTAATCTTTGGTTGTAGTTCTATCGCTTGTGGCAGAGGACAGGTCAAAGTTCCGGACCCAGTAGCGCCCGCAGTGGGAGATTCCTTTCCTTCAACAAAACAACTGATGTTTAGAAACAAACCTGGGACTGGAAGCCCCAAGTTTGTCCAAAACTTCTCACACAAAACAACCACAGCATTGGATCATTGTGACATTGTATTTGAATAAGATCATCTCTGTTATTTTGAGGCCTCGAGGGCCGCTGGTTCCTGACATCAATCCCCTGACATGGACGGGACGTTGTACCCCCAAGTATGGGACACTTATACTTTAGGTATCCACGATGCAGAGTAAAGTTTCACTTCAATCGAAAATACAGGGTACATGAAATCAGTGAACTATCTTAAACCAATATACACCAACACATCCTCTTTTACCTTCCACTGAATTAACATACCAGTCGATGTCGAAACCCATCGTGGATCCCCTAAGAAGTGATGCATAGACTGAATATCTATACGGATTATCTAAATTGGGTTTGTCCAGAAACGGCGTACTGTACTCAAATCCAATGGTGTGTCATCATTTTATCCAAAATACATTAAGATTGCCACAAATTTGGAGTGATGCCTTTTTCTTTACACTAATCCATCTCCAAGTTCTTAGTTGTAAATACATTCTGTACGTACATTTATATACAATATATATATATATAGTATCTATATATATATATAGTATATATGTATGTATATATTATATATATACATATATATATATATTCAGTATTTCAATAGATCCCCATGATTTCCCCCGAATTCTCCGCCGCGGCACCCAGGCTTGACCTCCGTGCCCAGTGCACCCAGGATGCGACGAAGGAAGGTGGACCTTGGAGCCAGGTCCCTCAGGGTGTTGATTTGGATTTAATATGATTACCCTCTGGTTATGACTAACATAGCCATGGTATAGATGGCCCATAGAAATAGATGGTTTACCTATTAATAGCATGGTGATTTTCCATGGCTATGTTAAATAACCAGATGGTAACTGTGGAGGTTGTTGATGGATTAATTCACTAGACTATACTTATATGATATTATATATGTGGGATTAACTGATTAACTACAGTTATATTAAGTGATATGGGATTACTGAACTATTTTTTTTGGGAGGTGTCCTACAAAAGAACATCCCCAAGTCACTGCCAAGTACAAATATGGACATATGGATATTAATCTTATGGTAGCTATTATGATATACAAGATTGGTTATTAAACATGTTAATCCCATATGTCATCATTTAAAAAAAATAAAATAATCAAATTGATGCTTATAACGATCATACAATAGGAAAATGTATATTGTATAAAAATAAAGTCATCAATTATTTATGCATCATATAAATACGTATACCTTTTATATACCGGTCATTGACAGATAACTCTCTAACATTTAATCATCATAGGGATATGCTGGATGCTTAATTCTATATTGCGTAATAATTATAGGGTTCATACTGTTATGATAAATTTTATTTAATCCAATATATAACAAACATGACATGTATATACAGTTAATGATACAGGGATATCTTGAACGGAGATATAGTTATTAGTGGATATCATGGATATCATGGACTAACATGTCCATGAGATTTATATGGATATATAGTTGTTAAGTAGCCACGGTGCTTTACTTCACAGCAACATCTTACAGGTGTATATACAGTATATATATATATACATACCATCAGTACCAGGGCAAGATCTGGGGATAATAAAAGGATATGAATGGAAATATAGTTATATAATGCTATGTATGCTGCACATCATTATGTAGTTAGTATAGCTAATGTATACTAATGTACATTGATGGAAACATAGCTATTGATATCTCCATAGTATTTATGAATCATGGAGTGCAGAGTAGGGATATAAAGCTAGTACAAATATGAATAAGAACAACTGACACAACTATTATCAACATAACCATTATACTATAGTTGTAAGAATGACTATTATAACATAATTCCAAGAGTAGCTCCATTAATCCCAAGGATATAAAACATATTGTATACAGTATACAGTTAGTTCTACAATAGGTTCTTCCTTGGGATTGCTATATCCTTTGATTGCGGGACTTGTGTTGCTCCGGGGATTAATTTTCACGAATAGGGACTCAATCGAATCAGTTGCGGGATTGATAGGGATTAATTCCTAGGGGATCAGAGGATTCAAATTCATAGGTGATTTGATCTATGGTAAATCTTGGTGAATACAGTATTCCATGCGTGACCGTATTGGATGAGTACAGGATATTTAAGGATAGGTACAGAGTATGGAGTAAAGTATTATATATAATATACATGATTAAAACTGTTGAGACATCCAAGCTGGACATTAAAATGTGCTGGTTACTGGTACCTCAATCATATGGGGTACAATTGTACTAAAGAAACATATCTTAGTCGGTACAATCATGCGATAAAATATCCATGAGTAATATGTATGATTCAATGGCGGATTCACTACCGAATATTGGGCCATGTTGGGAAAATACAATGGGATATATATATATATAAGAGGTTCAAATGGAAGGCAACGGAATATAGTCTTGGATTTGTTGAGGAGGTCATAAAGGAAATGAGAAACATTCCCAGTAAATTCCCCACAATAAATGTGGATTAGCCAATGGAACATTCAAAAAGTCCTTAAACAAGCCAGGGGAATGGGACAATAATGGCATATAATTGGACATAATAGGATATCATGGGAAATAATCCATGGACCAAAATGATGATTCATGTTCTTAAAAAAAAGTGCTGGTGATGAGCTTAACAAGTCTTCTGTACACCAATAGAAGCTGAGGTAAAAAAAAAAAGTAAGAAGAGTTGATCTATCAAACATATAACTGATATCATGAAAATCATTCTGTTGCAGTGCTTGCTATTTGTGCTGAAACGGCTGCTTTCAGGTACTGTTTCCTACCAGGTGCGGAGCTCATCTGCGGATCTCTCAACAGGTTCCCGCACTTTGAGTAGTTCTTGAAACTAGGGTACCCCAAAAAAAAACGGTGTGTCCATTAAACATCACCAAGAAGTATCAATCACTTGGATTATTTGGATATATAATTGAGATGATTAAGTATCAATAACCACCAACCACTAGCAGAAAACCATGGGATTCACCATAGGAAAGCCCCTTTTCAAGCACCACCCCACATTGGGCCGTCGTGCTTTCCGCAGCCGGAATCTGCTGCCACGCCCACAATCACTGGAGTGTCCTGTTCATCCAATGAGATTCGAACAAATTCAAGTGGGTCTATAGCTACAGTCAGAGCGGCTATGTGTATCCGAACTTGTGATGGTTATAACATAACTCTAGTGATACATATGGGTATGGGTCAATACCTATAGATACATTTTTAGTGGGATGAACGTCCATTTACCAGCTATTTTGGGGTTCACTAGGTACCAGGGTTTTGACCCATCCCCATATGTCTAAAGTCTAAAGCCAACTGCACCCCCAAAAGGGATAATTAAGAGGGATCCCCCTATGCAGACTCTTCAATTTGGTCTGCCTCCGCCTACAGCCATACAGAATGATATCTCATCATTCTGCAAGGTGCATGCATGGCACTGGAAAATCATGAAAATCCTCACATATCTTTTTTTTTCTCGTCAAAACATACTAAAAGCCACCTGTTTATCAAAGATTTCCCATGGATTTTCGGTCTGGTTCGGCGAAAATCTAGGCTCCTCCATCTTGCCGCTGGCTTCCAAGATGGGATCCATGTCATCCTTCCAAGCATGGGTCGGGTAGAGCTTGATGCCATCCACCTCTTCGATGCGGGAACCCGCAGCCGAAATGCTGGATGTGTGGTGGAAATCCAAGCGTTCATTTGATGGGATATCAATGGAACTTTTCAGAAACTGCTGATTCAATGGTGTACTGTGTATATATATATATGGGGATTCACTGTGATAAATGTGATGTGCCCTCTGGTAATCCGACATTGCGATAAGAAATCACAATGTTTAATAGGTAAACCATCGAATTGCAACAAATTACCATATTTCTAGGAACAATAGGAATGCTCAGTTCATGCAATTTTTGACCCTGATGGAATCCTTGCCACGCACTTCCATAGTCCCATAGGGAAACCCCAAGAGTTTGGTCGGATTGTCCCATCATTGGATGTTTCCCCATGGATATGTTCTATGGCAGAAACATGACAAGTCCATGTGGAGAATAGCTTTTGACCCATCACCGAAACATCCCACCATTCGCACTCTATAATATTATATATATATATATATTATCTGTATATATGTGCACACATATGTACATAGTAAGTAGAAGATAACATGCAATGTGTATATATCAATATTGTGCATACACTATATCTATATATTCAATTTGCTTGTAGGGATGAAACAAACATGTATCTACTGTATATAATATACCACATCTATAAATAATGTATTCACTTGTGTATATATATATATATATATGTACACGTATACGCACAATACAATATTATACAGCATTATCTACTGTATGTTGGAAATTTCCCAATTCCGACAAATGTGAAACAACAAATTGAACCAAAAAAACACAAAACAGTTTAAGATAAACATGGAAAATACCTAATGTTACATATCAAAATATCTGAATATATGACAATAATATGACATATATAATATAGTTAACCATACATTACCATACTATATAAATAGTTATAAATCATTCGATGAAGCCGCTCCGGACCCCAACGGCCCCGGCCTCCCGCAGCTTCTCTTCCGCTTCCGCAGAAGGCCAAACCAGGCCGGTGGGAACGCTGACGCCACCTGCGCTGGACATGGATGGTTTTTGTGAAAGGCTAATTAACCATATGGACTATATAGATAACAATAACAATAGATATATGGTTATTAATGGTTATTAATGGCTATTAATGGTTATTAATGGTTATTAATGGTTATTAATGGTTACTAATGGTTATTAATGGTTATTAATGGTTACTAATGGTTATTAATGGTTATTAATGGTTATTATATAATGGTTATTAATGTTGAATGACTATCTGGTTGGTGGTTTTAATCATCTTGAAAAATATGAGTTCGTCAATGGGAAGGGTTATCCCATATATTATGGAAAATAAAAAATGTTCCAAACCACCAACCAGATAATTACTCGGAAAATGTTGGAAATATGACATTATGTGAAATCATCATGAATGGAATTCGTTTTTTCGGGTATGCAATCATGGGCCATTGACGATGGAGACGACAGAACTATGGGAGAAATTGGACGCATAATGCCAAAAAATGCGGCGGAGGAAATAAAAATGAATGTGAAACAACTGGGGAATCGCCATGAGAAATGATGATCAAAAAAAATATCATTGGTTGATTAGTTCAAGTCATTGAAGATTGATGGACGTTGACGGTAGAATGTCGGAGAATTCATTGACGAAACACCCTTGAAGACCGACAAAAGAGGATCAGTAACACTCCAAGGACGAGGGGGAGAAACTGCATGGGTAAATAAGGAGGCAAAATTATGACAAAATGATGAGTTTCCCCAGTTGTGGATATAATTGTTGCGTGTCTGACCATATCTTACAATTTTCTGCAGCTTCCCAGTTTAGAAGCACAGTTCCAGTTGTAAGTGGGGATAACAACATAGTAAGTTGACATAGTAAGTTGGCTTTATGTCCCAACTTATGGGGGTTTAGTTCACCATGGTTACGCCCAAGTAACATCAGCCCCCTGAGAAGGCCTGCGCGGAGTGCAGAGTGGCTTGTGCGCCCTCCAGACACGCTGGACACAAAGGCACGGGACAGGAGGCCGTAAAAAAGGCCCAAGGCCTCGAATTGCGGCCGGGTTGAAGCATGGTGAGAAAATGGGAATACCATGGAGAACAAGTCAGATAATGATAGATAATGTATATAATCTGTGTATATATATATATACATACATATGCCCTCCGGTAATCAAACATGGCAATTGAAAAGGATTGATAGATCATGTTCCAATTTAGACCTTCATTTATAGTATATAAGATATTTTTGCTTGCCATGTTTGATTACCAGAGGTATGTATAATATTATGTTAATGAACAGCAAATTTCTTTGGTTCCATTGCACCAGACCGGCTGTGGAAATTGGAGTGGGGGGGGGCGCTCTTCTACTGTTGTTTTAGGAGTTTCAAATGTGCGTAAAAGCAGGCAGTTGAAGAGTGACCAACACCCTAAGGGATGTGATATATATGTATATATGTATTTACAAATATATATATATATACATGATTATCTAGAGACTATACACACTTATTTGAGCAATGGGGCAACGTTCAATTGCCATGTTCGTTTAGGGCTATGTTCCATCCCCATCTGGGAAACTTACAATCGTCGTTCGCACTCCTGAAATAAGCCACGTGTTTGAGACTCCGAAAATTGAATGTTTCCATCATCTATCTCGTGTACACGTTCAATCACTTTCACGACTTTATTTTGTGACATACTCTACCCACTTGAATGCGCATCCCAGCAATTGTAAGGCTTAAATTTAACCCAAAGAAAGAACTCGTCGAACAACAACTGGGGATCTTTCTAACTTGCAATAACTGGATCTCATTTCATATGGTCATTCGGAGGTTTTCCAAAATATGTTCCCATTGATAATAACCAAATCTGGATGTTGGTGTACCCCTCATTTTAGGACACTTCCATTTGACAAAAGCACATGGGGTGGGTCATCCTGGCGCATGCTATCGTTCCTGGGCCAAGGCACCAACAGCAAAGACAGTGCGGAGCTCCTCTTGGCCATTGAAAATCGTTCCTTTCGCGGCGGTAGACGGGGATAATGGTTCCTGGAGGGTCACCCTGCAGCAGATGTTTGTGGATTTTTAATCCAGAAATTGGAGAACCCAGGAATCGGGGGAGTTCAATGATCCAGAAGTTGCCAAGGCACAGGCGGCGCGCGGCTCTGAAAAAGGGACGTGTTGGGCCAATGCTGAAACGACAAGCGGCCAGGAAACATCATGATGCATGCAAGCTGGAGATTTTGATTTGGGATACTCCATGGACCTGAGGATACGCTGTGTACACACACATCTATATATCATATACAGACATATTATACATAATATACATACTATAGATATGTAACTGTTCAGATCTAACATGGTTCAACAAAAAAACACAAAGTAGGGTAGGGCATTTTCAGCATTTTTTGCAAACGCATCTTCCGACGCCTTCTTTTTCCAGATCGGATCTTTAGGGGCGGTACCATAAATTGATATGAATTGCAATGGGCATTGGAATTTTCCATGGGCATCTTTTGAATTACCCTCTGGTAAACTATTGAAAATTGCCATTTATAGTGGATTTACCCATTAAAAATTGTGATTTTCCATAGTTATGTTAGTTTACCAGAGGGTAGGAGAGATTTGAGAGTGAACCGCAGTGAACCTCCTAATTCTCCTAGTATCTGGCTGCAGCTTACTACTTCACCCATATGAAATACGGTCATTTCTCGATGGTCCCCCAGTCGTCAGGGAAATCATATGGATCCCCAGTCCATACCTGACGTTTCGGTCGAGCCCATTTCAGGAGACCAAACAATCCATCCCTGTTGACGAAGTCACTTGAAGTATACTCTATATATATATATAATATCATACTTACATACCATACATTACATTACATTTACATTACATTACATTACATTACATGTACATTTACATTTATTTACATTTACATTTACATTTACATTTACATTTACATTTACATTCCATTACATTACATATATATATATATACATATATATATACATATATATATACATATATATATATACATATATATATATACATATGTATATATATACATATATATACATATATACATATATATATATATTATGTGTATATGTATATATATATATTATGTGTATATGTATATATGTGTTTGAAAATGGATATACCATGATACACCAGCAACCAAAATGGCCACTTAAAGGGGGAACATGATGATAATCGTTCACATCCCCACTATTTCTTTCTTCCCGGTCGTTGGTTGATCGAATTGCCCTTCGCCCATGGCTCCATATCCAGAAAATCCCAGCTGGAAATACGCTGACATGAGGTGAGAGTGGATTGTAAATTCACTTATTGATAAAACCATGATCAGATAAACATAGATAATCATCCACACAATAGACATGTAACATAAATGAACAATATCACTGAGAATCGGATCCGTGGATTATAATCCAGGACCCATATGTAAAAAACCCATACATGAACTGGGCAACTGGGCTATATCACTATATTATTGATATATATATATATATATACATGTACACTATACCATATACTATATATACAGCATATAGACTTGAATAGTAACCCTTCATATAATCCCAGGTTTACAATCCAAATATTCATATTATATATATATAGTCCATACTCAACACTCGTGGGGTCCCGTTGGGCTTCCCAAACTGGAGGGGTCACAGGGCGATACGGCAGCAATGGAGAGCCCGCGCCTGGGGATTAGAGAAATTGTTCGTGGAAATCATGGGAACCACATGCACAAAATGATATGAGAAATGTTGGGGAAAATATGGGAAAACAAATTGGTTAATTACAAAAACTAGTCGGATATACCGATATACGATTCTGTAAATTCTGCTAATAATACATCTAAGTATTACTTGAAAGTACGATATAGTTGACCTTTATATATACTGTCACAATCATCTAATTCAAGCTTGCCATCGGCCAATTGCACACAGCGCTCGCTCCATTCACCCAGCTGACACTTCTGAATAATTGACCGCTGGTCTCAGCATGCACGCTCCGTGTCAACCACATACAGTTTGCAAACCCTTTGCAATCTTCACAGGGGTACTTGCTTTAAATGTGATAGCATCGCCTAGAAATTTCAATGGTGCATCCACAGCGGCACATATTTCTTCCTTTGATCCGCCTGCCTGCAATATGGATTACCTATAGTCCAGTTGCTGTAGTTGAGAACTATATTCAGGTAATGCTACCTAGAAATACGGCTTGCCATATGAAATCTTGAATTGTAGACTTGGAAATGGGTCAGTTCAACAGTTCACTGATACAGTACCATCCCCACCTGGCAGCCGCGAGAAGGCCTTGGCACCGGGATCACAGCTGCTGGGAATGCTGGGGATATCATTCCCGTCATGTTTTTTTTTGGAAAATGTGGATTGATGGCATTGGATGACCATCCCCAAATACTGGCAATTTATGGCAATCTAACATCATTTACCCCCAGTTTTGGCCATGGCACAGTTGATGGGATCCAATGGGAGTATCCCCATGAATGAATAGTCATCATTTTCCTCACTTTTTACTGGCCATTTGAAGAGATACCCCATTTTCAGACAGACACTAATCTGGGAAGATGGAGCGACTGACCGACTGGTCTCTTCCAGGACATTGGTATTGCGTTGGCCCATCCCCTAATATGGAGGTTTCCTAAGTGCGGGCACCCCCAAATCATCCTAAAGCTAGACATTTTCGTATTGAAACACATTATTTTAAGGGGATCCCCCATTTCAAGAAACCCCCATATTTGAAGCACCACCCTGGGCTGCAGGGACCATGGGCATGGGCGGTGTGATTGACAAGGGCGGAGCCTTGTGAATGGTACCTGCAGCGGCCGCGGGCTGCTTCAATTCACGCCATGATCATAAGTGGAGATGGACACATAATCTCAAAATGAAACTTGCCAATGTTAGTAAAGAAGTAGTAAACCGTAAACCATCCCCAAATTTAACATAAATAATTAAATAGTTGGTTTAAACCATCAATCCATATGGGTGGTTTATGACATGGCTTTACTAACATTAGCCACTATGTAAATGCAATGTCCAACATTGCAAGGAGGAGCCTCCATGAACTGGGATAACTGGGAATTCTGATTCGGATTCAAGCCACAGTGCGATAGACATTGACATAAATTAATATAAATTACGTCAAGCCCCGATCTTTTTGGTCATGGTCATACAGTGTCATACAGTACTTAAGCAAATTGATTGATCATACCCAGCAATGTCTCCAGTTCTTGAGAAACTGTGCACTGAATGGTGCCAGAGAAAGACTGGTAGCTCTCCTTCCGATTTGACAGAACTCGCTTTGGAAGGCAAGGAGTTCCCAAAAGAAACACGACACGCATCGCAAATTTTGGCCATTGCTCAGGGTAAGACTTCCATGCCATGTGAATCTCAGACCATTAAGTTCCATTCCATGGCCATTTTCGGATGAAAAATCGCCGCCAAACATTCCTCCATTGGACGCGCCTGGGGTTGGATCCTTCATGGCCTGCCGAAAAAAAGGTCAGGATTCACCCAAGAAAACTGGGGTTAATCTTGGTTCATAGTAGTTCATATTGGTCAATATATAGTAGTTGTTATATAATAGTGATTATGGTTATAATATATAGTGATTCATATGGTATATGTCACTTAAACTATCCTCTGGTGTCCTCAAACATGGCTGCCTGGAAGATCCCCAAACATCAACATGTTGGAGAAAATCATTGGGTTTTGACATGTGTTAACTTTTAAACAACATTAAAATAACTGGTAGACCTCCCACGTGTCCATCAAATAATCGGAAAAATGATGATTGAAGTGGATGGAATGGGGTATCCTATTTTCAGCTCAAATGGGGGTTTCCTAAAATGGGGGTACCCAAAAATGGATGGCTTACAATGGAAAATCCTATGAAAATTATTGAAAATTTATGATTTGAGGGTACCCCCATGACTTGGGAAACCACCAAGCCGTTTGGACATTGCTGGCAACGCTCAACTAGTGCTTTCCAGCACGGGAATTTCACCAAGCCCACAGAAGGTGATCCCTCATTCCATAGTGCTTGTTGGTGGTTACTAAGCTCTTAATGAGCCATCATCGGGGGGTGGTCACCGAGGGGCTTGGCTGAATTCCCATGATTCAATGAGCCCAAAAAGATTCGTCAACTTGGGTATGCGCATCAACAAACAGTTTCGGAACACCATGGTGGAAACATGTGGAAACCACTTTCGGAAAACCCAGGTTTGGGCGATCCTACATAAAAAGACCTGCAGTCGATCCAACGTGTGTATCTACACTGAGAATCGCATGGCAACGCTGTGGGGACAAAAACCAGTGACGGCTGTTGCCTTTTTGCCTCTGAAAGAGATACTCATCGTCGGGACCATCTGTGGATAAAGAGTATGAGTCCAATCCACCAGCCCACATCAATTTTCGGCCAGACTTTCAGAAAATCAGCCTACGATGATTCACTGTGCCAAAATTTGGTTTTGACCAACAAGAGGTTTTGACAAACAAGACACGAGTAAGGTTATAAACCACCCTAGAATGACCCATAAGAATTGGTGGTTGAAGCTTGAAAAACAATGGCGAGCAAGCTGGAATAATTACATCAATATATAATATATCCAAGAAAAATGTATAAATTTTGTGTTTGTTTGCTTTGATCAAATGTCTTTAGTCTTTAGAATAACTTAGATGTCATTTTATGGCCATAGATCCAAATTCTCGTTTACTGAAATTCAAAATGATTGGCAAATGCGGTTTTGGATCACATGATTTCCATTATATGATCACAACATGGCTAGTCTTATACCACATCGGTCAAATCCTTTGATTGTTTACCCAAATGGATTATAATCAATGAACCGCGTGGTGCTTTCACCCCATCTAACCATGCCCTTGTCACATGTCCCTTGTTGATCATCCCACAAATGGTAACTGGTTAACCCTGTTAACCCTGGCTAAGTCCGCATTCAATAGGTATCCTTATAAATGGTCATATATACCGTATATAAATGTCCTAAGTAGATAAATTGCCCATGATCCCATCTACAAATTGATGGCACCATGAGATGGCGACCTATCGTTACAGTGGTTACAAAAAATATCACTCCCTTAAAAACAAAAAAGAACTTGTTGGCGATATTCCCATGGGATATTGACAATATTGCCATAAAATGTTAAAACCAATTTTGTGAATATAACTATTAATGGAAATATAGATTAATACTGAATATAGCCATTAATGAATATACAATATGACCATTACCATCGATATCCATGGATATTACCATATTACCACTAATGGATTTTACCATATTAATAATATACTGTAACCATTACCATGGATAGTATCATATGACCATTACCATGTATATTACCATGTATATTATTACCATGTTACCATTCATGGATATTACCACATTAATAATATTACAATTACCATGGATATTACCATCTTACAATTAATAATCGTTAATGTATATTACCATCATACTATTGCCATGTATATCACTAATATTACCATATTACCAGTATGTAATGGATATTACCATGTATATTAAAATATTAATGGATATTGATTACCAGCTTAATCATTAATTACCATCTTACCATTAATCTTAATGATCATTCATAGTATTACCATCTTGTATTACCATGGATATTACCCTCCAGTAAATTAACATAGACCCTGAAAATCACCAATTTTTATAGAGGAAACTAGTCTTCCAACCCCTATCTGCCAGGGTCTATGTTAATTTACCAGAGGGTATAAATGGTTATAACTGGTTAATCTATGGTTAATCTATGGTTAATCTATGGTTAATGACAATATATCTTATAACAATATATGTACCATTTAAGATCCCATTCATCAACGGTCCGCCTGCGCCCAGCTGGGCGGATTCACCGCCAGGGCGTGGCCGGCGAGGCCGGCGTGGCCGGTGGGCGGCGCCACCACCGGCACCGTGTAGCCCGCGGTGAAAGAGGCGCGGCGCACATCGGTGCCCGGGGCGGAACCTGGGGGGTCCAAGGTGTGGGGAACCTGGTTATAAGGGGTTTCAGGGGTGTATATATGGTATTTATATGGTATTTATATGATATTTATATGGTATTTATATGGTATTTAGATGGTATTTAGATGGTATTTCGATGGTATAACGGTTCTATTTCGGCACATTCTATAGAATTTGATGTGGTTTCTGCAACTTGGGATACCTCTAGATACTTGATTCCCTAAATATTTGATGCGGGTTCCAAGTTACCCAGATGTTTCTCTGAAAATAGGAGACCTCTAAATCCGTTGGTTTTTCCATCATTTTCCCTGTTAAATGGCTAGTTTATGGGTATACCCATGTCAGACAGACCCATTGTATAAACCTGTAGAGAACATGAAGCTTCAGTTGGGTCAAGTTGGGAGTCAAACACTCGCGTTTTCACATTCAATGTCGAAAGAAAATGAAGTGATAAGATGTGACAAGACAATGGACCCCAAATCTTGGAGCTCATCGATTTCCCATCATTTTACCTCACCACTTGCTGGAAGGCCCATGCTTTTCGACCCAGATCCTAGTTGACACTTCGAAATTCTTGGTCAAATATGGTTTATTTAATCATGCTTATATATATATATATGTGATATGATCAACTATGGTGAGATATGGACTGATCTGGCCCAAGATGGTGCGCTTTTTGTAGCTATCCATCACTTTCTGTACGTGACCCCCTGATCAACTGCGGGTGGCAGGTGATCAGCAGCTACTTTGATGAGTTTTTTAGCCATGAATGAGCCAAAATATCAGGGAATATCACAAACAACCTGTTGGAGAATTCTGAGTTTGTTGAAAACTTGAATGTCTATAAAACTCTGTGTATATACATGATTAGATTTCCCTCCATTTAATCTCCACATTATCAATGTGTATTTTAATATGTGTACACATATACCTGCATCAACGACGATGTGTTAATCGAATATGCAGAACATATGCAAAACTTAATTCAAGTGTGTATATATATATACATACCTCTATACATATATATATATATAATACGTGTATATACGTGTATATACATTGAGCAAACATCCAGATACACATGTGTCATCCAAGCTCTTGGCTACTGGAAGATCCACTGGAACTTGATGCAGAGGCTGTACCCTGGAGCACGCTCAGCGGTTGACGCTGCTGGGGATGGGAGTTGATCCAAGCCGGAACTGGAAACCTGACCAGTGAATAAGAAAACAAGAAATATTATGAAATATTAACCATTGTCATCATAATATAGCAAAATCGCATAGTTTTGCCTTTGTCTTAATCCCTGGGGCCCACAGATTTCGTTTTTATTCAATGGGTACAGGTCTCACTTGACATCATTTGACCCTGAGTAGAGCTGAAACAATAAATGAAGAGTATTAAACCATATTAAACCAACGTTTGGTTGGTGTGAACATGGAGTATACCCTCCATGTTCGTGGCGTTAAAAAAAAAAAAATAACACCATAGAAATAGATGATTTTCCATGATTTTCCCGTTCCCAGCATTTTTAATCTCCGTTGACAACGGGGATTTTCCCGTTCCAGCCACGTTACCGGAGAGTCCCCGGGGACCGCAACCTCGATGTAGGGCTGTGGCAGCGGCCCGTCGGAAGGGTCACCCTGGCCGTGATTTTTCTAGGGATAGATGTGATATGTATGGATTTGATTACATAAGGGGATATGTATGGATTAAAAAATGTTACAAAATGGAAAATCTGGAAATATGTAACCATCATTGACCAACAAGATCAAGGTAATAGCGGCTTAATAGCGATATAGAGGTGGGAATAATGGAAATACATGATGTGAATGGGATATAAATAAGCAACAATCGAATAATGTGCGTTTGCCTCGAAATGGGGTATACCCCCCTCAAAAATGCAATGATTTTTCTGGCAAATGATGATAAACTATTGATTTTGGAGGTGTTGCTCTAAAAGTTGAGACAAACCCCAATTCTTACTCTCTGCCCAAACTTCATGTCCATCAAACAATCACTTCAGATGATGTTTTTTGCTGATTCCTTGGGTGCATCCGGATATATAAGTAGATGGTGATCAAAACCCATGTAAAACTGGTGTAGATCCGAGTAATCTAGTTGGACTATAAGTGATTTACCCACTTATTCCAGGGATGCACATCCAAGAAAGAGTTTCACCCTTATTCTCCCATTTACCCTCTGAAAAAAACAAACGTAGCAATGGTTTCGATGACCGACTGAGTTCGAAGATTTAAGTACTGAAATGGTGATGTTCCACAGCAAACTATGACCCACTTAGGATTCCAAGTATGATGTTGACATCTGACATGAGTAAATCATGCAAAAAATCATTCCTATTTTATCCAATGCTATGATTCCATCATTGTGCCCTGATGTTATTAACCCATTCTGACATCTGGATGTGAGCTGCTGTCGCGAATTGCCTGTAAGGCCTTACATTGCAAGGCGACAGGGGGGAAAAATGCAAAAATTATGCCATTCATGTCCCGTTCATATCTTGCATTATAAAAACTCACCAAGCTGGAAAGTAGCTGAAACTTGCGGCCAGATATGGAGCAACTAACAGTTTGCTAATTATGGCAAATCACCATTTAGTAGCTGGGTAAATCAACTAAATGGCCATGGCTTCAATAGCTATGGGGACAAACATCAACCACTCCAGTGACGTAGCTGGCTTCAAACCACGAGCCTGAAGACATGACAGGGGAAGCTGCGGGATCTCAATCACCTGCGACGAAGCTGCGTCTTAGCCGGCTGAAGGGATGGGTTATGTAGATAGTTATCATTGATTGTTACTGGTTGTTCATGGTTGTTACCCTCCAATCTAATATAGATGTGGAAAACCCACCATGAATGTACAATGTAGATCACTTTCTGGGAAACTATGATTGTTTTCCACACCTTTTTGTATGTTTACCTCAGAGCCTCAGGGTAAACAGTGTTACTTTAATGTGGTCTACCTCTTTGACTTGGGAAAGCATGTGTGTTTTAACACCAAGTAGTAGTTGTTTTTCCGAAATTGGGATTTGCATCAACATTTCTGCAATGAGAATATCAGTGATGAAATCAATGTAATCAACCTAAATGGGATCTTTACCAACAAGAAGAGGCATATGCACTAAGCATCACTAAGCAAGAATGATAATGGGTCATTTCTGAGATCTGAAATCATCCAATTTAAGGGTGAACTGTGGCTGAAACTTTCAGGTCGACCTCCAAGACGACCTCCAAGCTTTGTCAGAGATACCCTCCGGTAGTCAAACGTTGCAATGGACAGTCACCCATTTATAGATAATGTTCTCATTAAGATCTCAATTTACAATGGATTTCCCATTGCTATGTTTGATTACCAAAGGGTATCCTTTCATGATAAGGATGATTTTCCATTCAGAAAATGGACGGCCGTCCATGGCCGTCGATGACTAGAGGGTGGTTAGTGACAATCGAAAAAAAACCTGTGGTGGTGGTGGTGGTGAAAGTTGCCGATCTTGCAGCTCGTGTTACGATCTGAATCTTCACATAGATATCTGGTTGGTGGTATACCTACCCCTCTGAAAAATATGAGTTCGTCAGTTGGGATGATTTTTCCCAATATATTACGGAAAAATAATCCAAATGTTCCAAACAACCAACCAGATATGTTTATGTAGTATATAGATGCATATAGATCGCATAGTGTATGTATATCATTGTATGTTACTTCTATCAAAGGTGGATCATTGTATGAAACTGCTCTATAGAAACTCTACTAGACACGCCCTTAATGGTCTTTTTGAAAATGTAGGGGGGCAACCCCCATTTTAGCCGTTACGAAAAATCACCATTTTCCCTATGAAATTGGCACAGCATCGCCTGTGGAGAAGCCTCCACAGCCCAGGGCACGCTGATGTTCAACTTGCCCTTGGCCTCCTCCTGGTGCCATCGCGATGTGGAATTATATAGATTCTACCTATGCCAATAATTTAAAACATTATAATAGTAGCAGATAATAATTCCCGTGAAAGGATCACTGGGATGTAGCCTCTCGTTGTTTGATATTATGTGTTACATCGCTACGGTAAAAATGGCCCATAGAAATGGACGTTTATGATGATATACCTATTAAAAATGATGATTTTCGAGTTCCCTATGTTAAATAAGCAGAGGATATAATCTACATACAGTATGTCAATAATAACAAGAGTAGACATGAAAACAATACTGCTCATGATAGTAATAGTAGATAGCAATAAGCATAATATATATATTCACATATCATAGCTCTGTATATTATACATACACGGATAATGATAGTGATAACGACAATTAGGATCATAAATTTCAGTGATAAAAAAAGAAAAACATAACAAGAATAGGAATGAAATCATCATTGATCATAATGATACCATAAGATGAATAGTTGTAAGGGTCATACTGGTGGTGATGATGATGATGGCGATGATGCTGATGATGATTAATATGTGTTAAACAGTTAAACGTGATACCGGATAGCAGTAACACTGACCATAAGCACAGGAATAGACACTGCAATCACTATTGAGATTTCAAAATGAATTACAATATTCTGGGAAAACTATAATGATTCACTAAGCTTATCAAAGTCCAAAAATTGGAGAATTCCCCCAATCCTAACCATCAATATTTAAGCCCCACATCCATCTATGTGAGATAACTCATCTGAGGCTATCCAAATGTATGGCTTCCCAGGTTATTCTCCTGATGGAGGTTGAAACGCTATGTTCTTCCTAGCTATTGATACAACAATAAATGATTTCAGGCTGGCCTAGTGTATGTATGTATATGCATAAGAGTATTATTAATCTCATGATTGCTACTATCATTGATTATTTATTAATATTGTTCATACACTATTATTATTGATACTATTATATACACATGTAATCAAATAAGATTGGAGGATTGATCGAACTAAAGACTGACATCGTTGATATTCTTGGCTCCACCAGTTGTGAACTCACGGTGAAACTCACCATCACAGAGAAATCGCCACTCATAAAGCTTCCTAAGTTCAGTGTCTCATCTTCCAGTAAATATATATACAAAAAGCATTCAAAAAGCTATGGAAATCCATGGTTGCTTCGATCTTTGAGTGTAACCCTTCTTGATTTCTGGGACGAAAAAAACATCCCAGCTTTGTGGTTTAAGAATTCGGCTGCAAAGTATGCACTCTGGATGATTTCATGGCCCCTTGCTATGGTTCTTCTCAATATTGGGGATGGTGACTATGGCATTTTGGATCCCACACTTTCCCTAGTGCCCCATACGCCTAGTGAAATGTTTGTTAAATAACCCCAAAGAATCTTCCCACAGAATTGGGATTCTCCTCCATTTTGATATCTTTATCCCCACATACCCCCATACAGTAGTATATTTACCCTCTGGTCATTAAACATGGATAATCTCTCATTTACAATTTATTTTCCCATTATATAGAACCTCCATTTATCTCCATTTATAGGAGATTTCCCAGCTGGCCATACTTGACACTGGAGGGTAAACAGTAAACAAAAACAACAAATTCTCTGCATCCAACCCCACTGCGCCCCACTTCTGCAGGACCCCATCCTTTTCTTCCGTGACGCGCGAGGCTGCTTGCTGCATGTCTTTCATCTTCTGGATGTCCTCAGGCGCTTTCTGGGAATGGAATGACTAACCAATCCCCATCCTGACGGTAGTTCCAGTTGGCTGGAGATAATATCTGCTGTTCATTAGTAATAACCCATCCTTTGGGCCACCCAATCCACATGTTTCGGACCGCTGCAGGTTTTTGAGTCTACTGTTTGAGATTATCCCTCTTGACAATCAGCTTTGGCTCATCCATGACTCATCCAATCTATTTGCGAAAGGCTTCACAGCTTCAGTTCACGGTTGCATGTCGGTGGCTGGACGAGGGGAACGTGGGTCCCTGAGAATGTCTAGAGGCGTCAGAGCTTTGGATTCAAATCCATGGGTCTATTGCTGGCTTTGGGCCTCAAAACATATGTTGGCGTCTTCCCTGAACAGTTGTTGGGTTTCGATTTGGACCAAGCCAGCAATGGATTTTGAGGAGCCCCCTTACCACCTGAAAATATCGGTGCCAGATCCACCACTGTTTCCTGCCTGTTGAGAAGCGGAGTAGGCGTCATAGAGTGGTGGGATGTAGCCCTTGCGGCAGAAGGATTCCAGTTCCTGCAAGCCAGATCTCTCTGGGAAAATGACGGTTCAAGAGGATTAAATAATCCTGAGGTCAATACTGCCAAGAGTGGGATATGTATTTTGTACTATTTTGTTGGTTGCTACCCCTCAAAAGTTCAAATACGATGTTTTATGGTCAACAAGAATACTTCTGGTTTCTGACTCAGACTGATCCGACTCAGTGCAGAGATTGAATGTCCTGAATCTCATGGCGGATCTTCGAAACCTGCAGCAGTCACCCCTGAAAGATCTGTGGTGATGTTCCATTTCCAATGGGAATCGGTGGCGGTAATCCACTTATAATATATACATAATATATATATATATATACATATAATATAAACCTTGTATGTACATACAATATATTATAATTATAATATTATATGTATATATATGAGTGTGTAGAGTGTGTATACATGCATATACGTAATCCCGACTTTGGGCATGCCCTTATAACTCCACTGTCAAACAGGGTTGCTCCCAACGGCCCAGGCAAAATCGTTATGGCCCAGTGGAGGAGTTATTCACAGCTCTGCGGATTTCTTAGATTTCTTCAAGCATGTTGAATGAAACTTTCCGCAACCCGGCCCATGTTCAACCCAAACGTAGGATTTGAATCGGAGAATTGTGGATCAAATCATCTTAAAATTCCATCTGATTTTTCCAGTTCCATGAGAGTTCCATGGCGCACGTTCCAAACACCTGTGCGTGTTGTCAAACAAATTCTAACCCAAACACACCCACATCAAAAATGATGAGAAAGGACTATTGACGGGTATATATATATATTTATATATATATTGATTGATTGATTGATTGATGAACATTGATGAATAGTGATGACTATTGATGAATATTGATAAATATTGATAAATATTGCTAGATATTGATGAATATTGATAAATATTGATTATCTGATAAACAGTGATGAATATGAATGAATGATGAATATTGATGAATAGTGATGAATAGTGATGAATAGTGATGAATAGTGATGAATAGTGATGAATAGTGATGAATAGTGATGAATAGTGATGAATGGTGATGAATGGTGATGAATATAAATTACAGCCAGTATCTTTGCAATCATACAGAAAAACAGCTACGGATACCATCTCAGCTTTGCTGAAATGTGGATGGTGTCAGAAACAAAGGATTGAAATGGCCCTTACCTTTTGGTGGTTGAGCCATCCTCCCCAAAACCGTTACATCATCAAACTGTTTCTTAATACGGAATCCAAAGGGAACATAGTGGAATATGATGGGATATGCCCATAAAACTAATCATCACATTTTTTCAGGATGGAAAATCACAAATACTGGAAACCGGCTACCTGTCCTTGTTGCCTGTCTATCTCTGGTCTCCAAATGTCATGCTAGTTTGCACTTGATGTGAAAACATGCCAACAATAGACCAAATCGCTTGTCCATTCCCGATGTTTCACCTCATGAAGTTGTGAAGGTGTCATGCTAACCATGATTCATATCTTGACCCCTAACTGATCATGGTATCATGGCTTGTCCCAGAATTGGATGCAGATTTCAGATATTCCCACAGAAACCGACAGAAAGCCAGATAAACAAATCCCTACTTAGATGGATATGGAACCCAATACTCATTATCTTACAACGAAAAAACAATCCAAGTATAGATCAATCATCCTGGTTGACGATTCTATGATTGATTCTATGAATTCTTATACCCATACCCACTAGGCAAAAAGCCAATAAATTGTACAACATATGATGCCCAGGGGGTGATTCATCCGGGGTCCACCGTGGACACCTCCTCTGTGGACCGCTGGATCGAACGATAGACCTGCGATCCGAACAGCGATCCAGTCACAGGATGGGTTTCTGAAAACACCAGCAGTGTTACCCCGGGGTCATCCCTTTATAATTTATACATATTTATACTGGTTATATAATTGAGAAGGGAATTACCTCTTAATGGATTCTGATATTCCCCATGATCTTGGTCACTAGAATCCCCTGTCATCCACTGATGAAACCACCATGTTTGTAGTGAAATCCCTGTGTTCAGCGATGAAATCTACATTGTTGGTGAATTGACCATGATTGTCACCATACCATCCATCCCGGCATCCCAAATATATATATATATATATAATCACAATGAATTATATATATATATGTGTATATGTGTATGTATATACAGTATATATATACTGTGTATATATATATAATCACAATGAATTATATATATATGTGTATATGTGTATGTATATACAGTGTATATATATATACTGTGTATATATATATAATCACAATGAATTATATATATATATATATATGTGTATATGTGTATGTATATACAGTGTATATATATATACTGTGTATATATATATATATATAATCACAATGAATTATATATATATATATGTGTATATGTGTATGTATATACAGTATATATATACTGTGTATATATATATATAATCACAATGAATTATATATATGTATGTGTATATGTGTATGTATATACAGTATATATATACTGTGTATATATATAATCACAATGAATTATATATATATATGTGTATATGTGTATGTATATACAGTATATATATATACTGTGTATATATATATAATCACAATGAATTATATATATATGTGTATATGTGTATGTATATACAGTGTATATATATATATACTGTGTATATATATAATCACAATGAATTATATATATATGTGTATATGTGTATGTATATACAGTATATATATATATACTGTGTATATATATAATCACAATGAATTATATATATGTATGTGTATATGTGTATGTATATACAGTATATATATATATATATATATAATCACAATGAATTATATATATGTGTATATGTGTATGTATATACAGTATATATATATACTGTGTATATATATAATCACAATGAATTATATATATATGTGTGTATATGTGTATGTATATACAGTATATATATATATACTGTGTATATATATAATCACAATGAATTATATATATGTATGTGTATATGTGTATGTATATACAGTATATATATATATACTGTGTATATATATATAATCACAATGAATTATATATATATATGTGTATATGTGTATGTATATACAGTATATATATATATATACTGTGTATATATATAATCACAATGAATTATATATATATGTGTATATGTGTATGTATATACAGTATATATATATATACTGTGTATATATATAATCACAATAAATTATATATATGTATGTGTATATGTGTATGTATATACAGTGTATATATATATATACTGTGTATATATATATATAATCACAATGAATTATATATATGTATGTGTATATGTGTATGTATATACAGTATATATATATACTGTGTATATATATATAATCACAATGAATTATATATATATGTATGTGTATATGTGTATGTATATACAGTATATATATACTGTGTATATATATATATCACAATGAATTATATATATGTATGTGTATATGTGTATGTATATACAGTATATATATATACTGTATATATATATAATCACAATGAATTATATATATATATATGTATGTGTATATGTGTATGTATATACAGTATATATATATATACTGTGTATATATATATATAATGTGTATTTATTATTATGATTATTATTATATAATTTATATCGGCAGGTTAGGTTTTGATTTCATAACATCTCACTCCAAGTAAACAAAAAAGACCAGCTCCATGGCGACCGGCTCAGACGGTTAGTTCATCCCTTGGTCATCCCAAACTGGCCATGTTTTTTTGTTGGGAAACCACTGATGAGAACGGCTCCACCTTCAGAAACCTCCATGCCATGCTTCAATTGTTGAGTAAAAACTCGTGGTTCCACAAAGTCCTGTACTAATGGAAGTTACATGTAGACCTGGACAGTATATGATACACAAAACATCCACCAGCAAGATTAGTCTGTGCAAGAAAGACCACTTAAGCCTGAAAAAACAGGCCTGATCTTGACATTTCGCACCAAAAACCCAGAAAATGAGATCCCAGAAACTGACATTCTGGATTCATACTGGGATCGCCTGTTCATAGACCAGCTTCAGATTGGTTTCCCTCTCATCGGGTCCGCTGCCATGTGCCTCCAGCAATCCGGTCGACATTTTGGGCCATGGGAATCCAACACTTTTGGGCCCTGGGCCCTTTTGGGCCCTGGGCCCTTTTGGGCCATCCTTTCTGGTTTAGTATCTAATTTGTCCCAATAAATCCCAATAATTAGTGGTAAACCCAATATTTATGTCATGATGTTCATCATCATGATGTCATTAGTATCTAATTTGTCTAGTAAACCCGAAAAAAAAAATGACATCATGACGATGGACAAAAATCAGCCAGATAACGCAACTTACTTGACAGCGTGTGTGCAGATGCGGCATGTGTATACGTATATCTGGAACAATTAGAACGGTTCACTACCCTGAAATAAGGCCATTGGGGGATGATTGCCGTTACTAACCATCATTCCAGTCACGTCGCAGGGTTCCGTTGCTATACGTTATCCAGGTATGTATAAATCAACGCCCAAAAAGATAGAACAGTCAAATCTTAAAGTACTTAAATGGTTACTTTAGAGTACTTGTCCATGGTAATTCTACAATATAGTACCATATTAAATGGTCCATTAAGTACTTTTAAGAGCAACCCTCCATATAGTAACCCCCGCAATACAGTAAGTTAATCCAGGGTGGTTGGCTGAAAAGGATCTCAATGCCTGGGCGCAAGTCCTCATGGGGCTATAGTGCCCAATCTTCTGCCATGTCAATTGGGGAAAATGATCATAAAACGATGAGAAATGACGATGAAATGGCCCCAAAAAAACACCCGGGGAGGCCAGCTGGCAAAAAAAAAACAAAGAATGGGTGTGCGTGAAAATGGGCTTCGCCAAAATCCCATTCAGTGGATTGGTAGGGAAAATTGAAACCAGAAACCATGGTTTTCCCCATGAAATATCAGGGTTTCCATGGTTTTCCTGTAAATTTACCCTTAAGACCGATCCAGTGATCCATGGTTCATCGAATATGATCTGGGCCCAGGCCTCCGAAGTGCAACATGCAAGATGTACTCCGTGAGATCAAACCAAATCTTTCTCGGTTACCATGGGTTACCCTCTGGTAAACTAACATAGCAATGGAAAATCACCATTTTTAATGGGAAAATCCACTATTTCTATGGCCATTTTCAATAGCTATGTTAGTTTACCAGAGGGTACCCTGTAAACATACTTAAAAAGATGTGGAAAACATTGGACAACCCAGCATTTGTAGATATGTAGGTCGTTTTCCTAGGGACACTCATGTGGGTAAAACAATAATAAACCATCACCCAAATCACCATTTTTATAGGTGGTATGTTTACCATTCCCAAATGGGTTGTTTATCATTGTTTTACCCACATGAGTTATGGCTTTTCCACATCTTTTGGATCAATCTTCTCAGCAGCGCCTCACGTGTGGACATGATGTGGCCCAACAACGAGTCCAACTCTTGAAAAGCTCCAGAGGAACAGCGTGCATCCTGCCGTGGTTTTCGTTGGGAATGGAGGAATGGGGTCATTGTTTACAATGTGGGTAAAACAATGTCGTAAACCACCCATTTGGAATGGTGTATACGTTTATACCACCTATAAAAATGGTGATTTACCACCTATAAAAATGGTGATTTCGGGGATGGTTTATGATTGTTTTACCCACATGACATGTTAATACTTATTTTGGATCATTCTCCCATTCCCTACTAAGCACCAGTAAGGAAAACAGTCACAGACCTCAAAAAACCCGGATTCTTTAGGAAGATTTTCGCTATTTGAATACTATTGAATGCCTTCCAGACAAAGGGTGGATATTAATTCGTCATTTCACCCTGGTACTCGTTTGTCTTTACAGAATGGGCATTTTGATGGGATGGTCATTTATAGTACCCAATCCAGGTCCAGGTGCGTGGAAAAATGTTGACTAATGATCATCTTTCGGAGCTTCAATTGCGTAACATTCCCACCTTTTGTGTTTTTAATTTCCACGGTTCTATAATTTTCCATATATATATATATAGTATATTATATATTATATATATATATCATATCAACCCGAAAAAAGATCCTGAAGTAATTCATCACTATTCTAGCAGCATTTGCAGTTTTCTATGGGAAGATGCACATCTTTCCATCAATTTCCATGGCTGCCCTACCTGTTCAAGCGCTTCCACCGTTCGGCGCTTCACCTGCCGGATGCCCCGGAAGGATGCCCATGAACTGTGTGTACACATGTGTATGTATGTATATATATATATAACTATATATATATAGCATATATATAGCATATATATAGCATATATATATATATAGCATATATATATATATTGTCTATGTGTTTTTTTCCATCCATGTCTACCAAATATCCATAACATATGTATATATAGCCACACAATAATGGTAGACACAACCTCCCCACCTGTAGCAGCTGGGCAATCAGCTTGTTCACCTGACAATCCTGCGCCGCTTTTAGGTATCAGAGATCCTGGACAAATGGTGAATTTAATCGGACAGCATCCTATACTTGTCACAAGAGGATGAACAAAACCATTGGTTATTTGCGGCGATTTTGACTTTGGCTTCAAATTTTATAGGGTTTTAGGGTTTAGGGTGTAGGGTTTCAGGATTTTAGGGTTTATTGTTTCGGAAAGTTAAAAAAAAAAACGCTAGCCTTGCGCAGGGATTTGAGCATGTCAAAGGATATGCGGGATCAGCACAGAGAAACGTCAAGGTTGCAGCGAACATGCTTTCTCCAACTATAAACATGTTTCTCTCTAACTAAAACCATTGAGAATAATTAACAATAATTGAAAAGAAGTGCAAAGCATTGAACAGAATTGAAAAGGATTGAAAGGATGTGTGTTGAAAACAGTGATAAGATGTGTAAACAAACATTCAAAATCTGAAAGATTTTTTCCAAAGAATTGTAGGAACATAGAAGAATAGAAAAAGGATTGTAAGAACAGAATTGAAGAATTGCAGAAAACGGTTGAGAATTGACGGAAAAGAATAGACATGGTTTTCTATTTTAGCACTGCACAAGCAGTTTCTGAAATCTCGAAAATTCTCCCTCCTCCTCCTCCGTGCTGTCGGACAGCAAGTGTTTCACCTTGGCAGCCGAAGGACTTCACCCTGAACAAAATCTGGGGATACACTTACATAGATTTACCCATCAAAACTGGAATTTGACCAATCAAATGTCAAAATGCGAATTCAATGAAAATTGATGTTCAATCAATCAGAATTCGAGTTACTGGTCAAACTTGTATAGTCAAACCAATCCGCATGGGGATATTTACCACACGCAAGTGGGAAATTATATAAATTATATATACAATATTATATATATATATTATATATATATAATATTGCTTGGGAAACCAATTTGAAGACCATGACGTTCGGGACTAATTTCGAGAACTTGCCAGAAAATCACTGTCTTTTGATGTTGACCCTGACTCAAACTCATCACAAATGCGAACAGAAAAAAAATCCTCAGATATCAGTCGATCTGTGGCCCCCCCATCTTAGATATTGGGACATGACATACCTGTTTGCGGTTAATTAATCTTCCCATTTTTCCTACTGCAATCCCAATGATGTCTCTCTTGTTGGTGGCCTGCATCATGTTGAATTCATTTAAATTCCAATTTGGATCAGTTTGGTGTGTTCAGATTTTGTTTGGGTTAATTCATGTTAATTCCAATTTCTGCCACACCCAAATGAACACACACCGAAACGAATTGCCTAAATACACATCCAAAGTATCTGCAATTGACATCCATTGACTCCAAATGAACTGCAATTCCTTTGTGATCCAAATTCCGATTTTCTGTGGGGCTAATCCTGGCCACCCAACACCCGCGCTTGCTTCACCAGTGCCACCTGTCATGTGGGATGAAAGTCTGGTGCTATCAGTCATTAGGGATCCTCAAATATGGCTGAAAAATACCATGTGTGGGTCTGTCCGCAAAAATTGCATTTAATAAATATGATTAATCCATATTAATCCGATATAATCCGATTACATGTTCCATTGAAATGGTATTTATGGGATCCCCCAATGTCATGATTATTCAGTGAAGCCAGCAACCAGCTTTTCTGATCACCATCTGACTTTGTTTTAAGCCGTCCAAATGGCTTCAGAATTTCAGGTCCTGTTGCGTCGCGTCACATTTTGGCATGTTTTCAAATCCTGTCAGTTTCTATGATTGACGGGAGGATTCAACATGTCAATGTCATGTTTCATATCCTGTCAGTTTGCTTAGTTTGAAATCAATCAATCTAGTTATGTATTGAAAACCTGCTTCAGTGGTGACGAACATCAAACTCACCCGGAGCCTTCTCCGCCGGTGACGGTGTCCTGTTCTGTGCTGAGCAGTATGTCACTGCCTTGTTCTAGAGGACTTGTTCAAATAGAAAACCATGGGAGCCAATGAAATCGTTTGGGGTCTAGACTGCAAATGTTACCTGGTCTCTTCATCCAATTCTGAAGGTGTAGGGAAAAACGCACCGATCGAATAATTGAAAATATTGTAGATGTTGTATGATGTTGTATGATAGTCTGTAAGGAAATTTGATTTGGATTAAAACAAGGTTGATACTTTTGCCGATGGGATGACCCTGGGGAACATCACAGTTTCGGGTGCAGATGTCGCATCAACTATCCTCGACTTAGGTCAAAGTATCCTCCAGCAGACCTGACAATAGAAATTCCAAGAAAAAACAAGAACTTGTAGACTAATTAATGATCTATACCATACCCAAATCACATTCTTGGTCATACAGGTTGTAGAGTTATACAGTATCAGTATATTCACCATTTGTACCTCCATAACATGGTTTCAAGCCCACCGGTTTTGGGTGTAAATCCTCCTTTGTTCATGGTGAAATGCCCAAGTGTTGGGAAACCCCCCATTGTCATATCCCATCATATCCCATCATATTGCTGCCTCAATCAACGAATTGTACCCAATATTAATTGATATTCTTAATTATCCATGAAAAAGAGCTGATATTCTATCGATATTCCATGCGACTGATAGAATATTCCAATGTTTAACGGAACTAGTTTTGCTGGTTTAATCCCCCAATGATATTCAATATATTGGATCAAATACGATTACGTACATAAACTTGCGGCAATCACACACCCCAAAAAAACTACTGAATAAGATAGATTATACCATATTATACCATATTATATCATACTATGTCAGATTATATTCCATAGATTGTCCTGGGATACCCTCTGGTAATTTAACATAGCTATTGAAAAAGGCCATAGAAATAGTTGATTTTTCCATTAAAAATGGTGGATCTTTCCATAGCTATGTTAGTTTACCAGAGGGTGGATTGTCCACGACCACTGTATATGTTCTATCCAAGTCCTCAGAGGTGGCTCCCACCATTGGCGCAGACCTTTTTGAAAAATGGTTGTCGCGAGGCCCAGTGGGGTGGTCAGTTGCGCTATGGACCATAAAAAGAGCTATGGAAAATCACCATCTTTTATAGGTAATGAATCATAAATCCTCTATGACTGGGCCATTTTCCATAGCTATGTTAAATAAACATAAATAAACCAGAGGGTAACTACGAAGAAATTAGACTCAGTGGCAAATCCAAAATGAAAGAAGGTTCTTTGTAATCTTAGCCAGTGACCAAGTGAAAGATCTAAAATTAGTGGTTACCCTTAGTGATGAATTAGTGATTGCCATGTCTTTAGATTAACTAATGATTGATTGAGTGACAGATACTCAGATTTGGGAATTTGGACTCAGAGATCGACCAAGATCTCATAGTCTGGAGACTTACGAAATTTCATGATCCAACCAAGATAAGCCATAGGAACAGCTAGGTAACCATGAAAATATACAGAGGGGAAGTGATGGGAATGTGTCAAAAGCCTGGTACCCTGCAATTCAAATTCAAAAAAAGAAACATTTGCGGATGAGGATATGTTTTTTGGGGTTGTGATCAATATTTAAATACATACATATTAGAGGCCTACATAACCCACGGCATAACTGAATATCCCATGGCAACCCCAAAAAAGACTGGATTTGTTTCACACAATGCTAGTAGGATTTTACTTTAAATGGCTATGGATCAATACAAATTTCGCCTACCTGTTCCCGGGGATGAGCATCCATTTACCAGCTATTTTCATGTTCACCAGGGGTACCAGGGTTTTGATTCACAGCCATGTTTTTGCGGTGTGATCCAAATAGACCCCAGATATTTGTAGCAAATTCAGAAATTCAGCGTTTCAAGAAACATGTAAACCAACGGCGTATTCATGTATATTGTCTATGATTATCGCGAACGTATTTCGGATCAACCAATGGGTTCCAAAAATGGTGGATGTACCCATGTGTTTTTTTTTATTATGGATCAACCAATCAGTGATTTTTGGGAAACGAACTTATGAACCTCCTTGGGACATCCCATGATCCCTGAAGGCTGGTTGAGGACCAGGCTTCGAGGGAGACCTCCTGAGATATGGAACTGGAAAAAAAAACATCACGTAAAGAGGAAAATATGGGATTACATGGGATTATCTTTGAGAATTCCTATTGCATCTTACTGTATAGCTGTAATATATGTATAGATTGATAGCTTGATTGAGTGATTGATAGGTTGATCGATCGATAGGTTGATGGATTGACAATAGATTGATATACAAGATCATACAGGAATGTACAAACCCAATAATGTTGGGGATATGCAGAGGGGCGGCATGCTTGGAAGCCCCCTAGCAACAGACTCATGGAAATAAGCATATTGTTATCCCAGACTCATTTGAGGGAAGATCACCTTTCATAGATATAATCATGTAGATATGTTCTGTGATGGTATCAACACTCCAAGGGTTGAAAGAGACAGCAAGCCAAGCCAATTGATCAATTGATCCCACATATATATATATACACAGTGTATATATATATGTATACACAGTGTATATATAATATATATATATTATATATATATGTACATATATATATATGCGGGAATCAAAATTACCACTTCCCTATTCAATAAACCAAGGTTATTGAGACCCGTCTCTATTACTGAGTGGGAGGGATTGGTTCCCTGCAGATCGGAAATTGGCCCATCCCTTTTCATGTTGCAACATCGGGCGGACTTGCGTAAACCGACGGCAGACACCTGGAACGTGTCATTTAATTCAATCCTGCCTTTGGGGGGATATCTCAAGGTTAATTGATAATTGCCTTTGGGGGGAGTTCATCCATAACCGAGGTGTCCTCATGGCGGGCCGATGGAAGATCCGTCCCAGGGATCGTAACTGGTGAACCCTTGGTTACGGTAATAAGTCCCTGATTCCTGGTCCCATCACTGCCTTACCCACAAACACTAACCAGTTACATCCAGGTACGAAATTGCTATTATATAAAACATACATGAATTATTCATGCCATTATAACCCCACTATTGTTAGTAAAACAATTGTAAATTTTACAATAAATGGAGTGTATAGTCATCAAAATGTGGTGGTTTATTATTGCTTTACTAACATTCTTGCTGGTTATTCTAATATTGTCCGACTATTGTTAGTTACTGTCCCACTATTGCTGGTCATAAATGTTTATAATCCCACCATTGTTGGTTGCAATCCCACTATTGTTGGCTATCATCCCAATATTGTTGGTTATGATCCCACTATTGTTGGTTATTATCCCACTATTTTTAGGTTATTATCCCAGTATTGTTGGTTATAATCCCTTGATCATCGAAGAAAAAATATACATTCTTGTTGATGATATTATCCCATTATTATCCCATACTATTATCCATTCTAATCCCTAAATATCCCTAAATATCCCTTTTTAAAAAAGGTTGGTGTTCCTCTAAGCTCACCGGATGGCTACGCGGTATCCGCTGCTCCTGGTGTTGCTGTCCGAGCTGGCACCCGAGGCACTGGTGGGGTCAGCACCTGCGGTGAAAATCTGGTGGCATCTTATGGCTAGAATTTTGATGGTGAAATCATATGGAAGACTTCCGAACTAAGCCTAGAATTGTGGAATGATGATGGGATCTATGGAGCAATTACTGTATCATATATATATACGTATGTGTATATATATATATATACGTGTATATATATACGTATATATATATACACGTGTATAAATATATATATAGCAAAACCCAGTTGACAAGGTATAACATGCTTCTGAACATGGCAAAGGTCGTAGATGCCTGTTGATGGGGAAGGGGGTCAATCAGCCGTTTCAAACTCAAATCAAGCCTGTGCAGTAGCTGCAATGACTTGCTACCAAAATATCAGTTGAACATAGCCATGGGAAATATCCATGTTTAAATCCATCATCCACACATGGGCCATAGCCCATAGCTGCTAAATGACCCGACCCAGCCACCTGAAGTGGCTGTGACACCATCCACATCTTCCAGTGGCTCGGTGCTCAGGGTGCAGCTGCCGCCTGGCAGAAATCCGTGGTTCATGTCATTTTTACCTTCTCAAGTTCATATGCTCTCTCATCTATTCGAATTTTGTCTAATCGAAACCAGCTAAGTTATGTACTTTATATAATATATATATATGTGATATCCTCAGTGATGGACTTACTAGAGGAATTGTGAACCAATTACCATTTCAGGGATGCACATCCTTTTACTTTTACCCCACTGAATGGCATGTAGAGCTGGCATGAACTGGCACTTTGTTCCAGCCATCATACCCCCCATCCGTAGGACCCCTTTCAGCAACATCTCCTTTGGTAATCTCACGCAGCTATTGGAAGTGCTTCATTGTGATCTTCCATAGCAAGCACTGAACTTACCAGAGGTTTTGTTTGATCATGTTAACATATGTTAACCGTCAATATCTATTCATATCCCCATTTTTATCACCTAATTTTCCCCAGTGAATCTCAATAAACATAGCATTAAACAGGACGCTATCAGCTGGGCGCCACGCCTGTACTGCCCAAGTGAGCGTCCAAATGCAGCGGCGGCACCACAGGGCCGCGGCTTTGGCGCGGCGGCGGTGGTGAACCTGGCGATAGACGTGGCAACAGAGCAGCTTGGTGTGGTCCTTGAAATTGATATCTGAATGTATAATGTCATGTATGTATATATATATACATATATATATGTATATATATATATGTGTATATATATACATATGTATACATATATATATATGTATTATGTATATATATATACATATATACATCCTGTATGTAGAATTATTTATATATATATAATTATGTATATATATATAATTATGTATATATATATATGTCTATACACATATTATCTTTATTCATTTAGCATCATTTAGCATCATTGAGCTATAGACATTTTAGATATACACTTATATGGTTGGACATTGGCTGAGTCATAAATATGACCCAAAAAATGGAAAACACAAAAACGACTTTCTTCAAGTGGTCCAAGGCCCAGAGAGCCGGAAGACGCGCGGGATGTCTTGTTATCTGGAGACCCTCATGAACATCTGACCTGAGGGATATATGGAGGCTTCCTGAAATAGGGCTACCCCCAAATCGTCCATTTTAACGGTATTTTCCATTATATATATATATATAAACCATCCATTGCGGGGTACCACCATTTATGGAAACCCCCACATACCCTAGTCGATGAAGTTGAGAGGTCATACTGGACCACACTGCGGGACGATCCCAAGCCCAGAACCTCATTAAACGTACCGTAGGAGTGTGTAAATACCGACTGGTGTTGCTGAATATCGCATGTTTGTTGTTTAAATCACCTACATTTTGAGCTTATCTGAAAATAGGGTACCCCAAATCAAGCGCTTCATCATCATCATCATCATCATCATCATCATCATCATTTTCCCTTTACAAAATGCCATTTTGGAGTATAGCCCATGTTCAAAACATTCTTTTGCCGAACTCCTCCCAATACGATCCGGGTACTGGAAATCAAAGTTTCATGACGAGCTCAACTTCTCCCATTCTTGACCAATTCCATGGCTAATCTTAGAGACCCCTCGAAAAGTATAAGTTCTAGTTGGGTGGCATGTATTATGATTACTATTACTTACTTCTAGAACTATCAAAATCGTGCAAAAAAGTTGGTCATTCGGTTTATTCCTACTTGTTGCTACTATTGTTGTCATTATTCTTACTACTGTTAGTGACTTGTTCTTGATATCATCAAACCCAAACATCAAACCATGAAGCTGAGCGCCTGTCCCGACAACACGAAGCTGTCCCTGTCCAGATTCCCTTTGTCCCATGCAACCAGCATCAAACCAAGCAGCCTTCAGTGTGTTTGTTCTTGTTCAACAACTTCCTCTCATTACCTCAGGCATCAGTGCCCCTGAGCCAATCGATACGTACGACGAACAGCTGAAATCTGGAAAAAGACGTGAAATGATCATGAAATCAGCGAAGTCATCCAATTTTGCGGGGTCATGTTTTTTTGCAAACAAAAAAACATGGAACCAAAGCCCAAGAAATGATGACGGTTTCCATGATTGATTACAATGAGTCATCTTTCAGCCATAGACCCTTGTCAGTGTTCGTCATTTCACAACAGGTCTGCATCCAGCCATAGTCATCCGCTGCCTGGAGATGGTTCCAAAAAGGTTCCCATCATTCCAGTGACGACCGTGATGAAATTTATGAAGATTATTCTATATTATTCTCATTCTATCATAGATTATCATAGCTATCCCCAATCCTCAAATGTTCAATCCTTGGTTGCCTCAACAAAAGGATCCGGAAGAAGTCAATTTCCCGTATATCTCCCCATGATATCCTCATTTTCCAACCATTTCGGCCGGCACATCACCTCTTGGGTCTTAGGTCCTCGGGCTCATCCATTGGAAGATCTTTGTCAACAACGGAGCCGCGGTCACCAGCTGACTCAAGTGGGCCCTGGGCCAGGCTGGATGCTGGTGCTTGATTCATCGAAAACCATGGTTTTTGGGGTGAGATCTGCGGAAAAACATCGAAAACTGCCATTTGGAGGGTACCCCATTTCCAGGCAGACCCACAGTTTCACCAGGTAGTCATTTTTTTGGAGAAATCATTCCGAATCAGTCGAGTCACTCAATTTTTCGCCATCAGGATGGAAAATACAAAAACATCTGAAAAGACCAACCAGGATATCTCCAAGAGCCAGCTCCAGTTCGCTATGGAAACCATGGCCCATTTCGTTTGATGATTTACTGATTTTTTTTCATGGTGACTTTCCGTAGCAAACTAAAAAAACCTGACCGGAGGGTAAAATAGAAAATCCTATGATAGTGTATTCATGATGGATGTACCAATTCTATATGACTTGGTCATCCTCATTATATACCCACGAATTATTTCTCATGAATCCTCTATTGACCACCAGGAATTCGCCGCCAAAGATTACTGCACTCAGTGGAACTGTTCCCCCCAAAAAAGATGGAAAAGTAGTTCATAACTATTTTAGTAAGGTTCCATATACTTTTCTATCTTTTTGGGGATTACTATATGTATATATATAATATATGCTATGTATTGCTATGTTATGTTCTTGGCTAGAAGAAAAAGGACATCTTCCACAACGGCGTCAGGTTTTTCCTAGGACTCCCAGCTGTTCCAGGCGCAGGCAGTGGATGAAACACAGGGAACTGGCGCCTCGCAACGGGAGGATCCGGATACAACCAATTTACCAGGACCAAAGGTGTGATTAGGCAACAAACAAACATTGGGAAAAAAAATGAAATCTGTAACCATTGGGGAAAATGGGAATTGAACATGTGGTTTTTGATTTATGATAGAAATTTGGCTGAACATAAGGTGAACATTTGGATGCACAATGTGTATATCTAGGGCCTCTTCCTGCAAGGCCCATGAAAAGTGGATAAATCTGGGCAATGATAAGAGTTCCTAAGCTGGAAACAGGGGATGTTTGGGATAATTCCTATATATGAAGCATACTTGGTTTTGGTTTACTCGGTGAAATAAGCAAAATGCTAGATCAAAATCATTCAACATATCTGAGATCGTCAAACGCGTGCAGGTCGATAATGCTAGATCAACTTTATTGATAGTCAATTCATGTCTGCGTCTGGCAAAACGGTTGGCATTCTCTGATAATTTGCTGCTAATCAAATGTGGATGGCTGCTGATGGCTGAACAAACGGGCTTCAAGCAATCTGATAACTTCCTTATTGAACTGGTACATGCTATTCACCTATTGAAAATGGGATAACATGTTTGGCTCCGTGAAGGATTATTTGCTAGGTCAACATCTCTGAGATGTTCAATACATCATGTATGGTTTTGTCTGAAAATAGGGTACCCCAAATTTTGATGGTCGAAACCATCATTTTTCCCAATGAATAATTCTATTTACTAACATGACGATTTCAAGGGTATAGCCCGTTTTCAAACACATACATATAAATATATATATATATTCAAATTGTATCAAATTGGGCATTGTGAACTCTGGGGTACTTTGGGATGATATGCCCCATAGTGCCCCTGCCCCCAACTCCGGCCCTTCGGCCCTGCACCTTCAAGGCAAGGTTTCAACAACAACGCCTGGGCTATGACTGGAGATGTCCGCCCGCACCGAAGGAGGCGTGGTGGTTTAGCAGCGAGTGATACGGACAGATCTGTCAGACTGGTACAGCTTCAGCTGGGGCCCATGTTCACCCGGGACAGGCCCCCAAAAAGTACACGGGACACGGCCAAGTTTGCAGTTTGACCCCAGTCGGCTTTTGGTTGGGCCAAGTAGGCCCGCTTCTTTCCTCTCTGTCCTATTCTCTGGGTGCGGGCGGTTCTCGTCGCGAAGCGACTCGAAAATTAAGAAATACAGGATAGTAGATAAATCACAAGAGGCGGTGTCTGTTGGGAACCACAGATTTGGGTTCCACTATATTATACTATTGGAATGATGTTCTTCCACCAATTTGGGATATCTTATTCTACAAGTAACCATAGTGACCCTCCGGGAAAGTACCATGGAGAAGCTGGAAACTACCACTGTTGCAGTGTCATGCCACTAGCTGGAAACCTGGCAGCGAAGAAAGGCTCCTCTTGGCCAAACACAGGTGCTGGGTTCCCCTGACCAAGGGTGCTCCTCTGTATCCGCAGCTGCTACCAGAGAGCTTGCTCTGAAGAACCTGCAGCTCTGGCAGAGCATCCAAAAAATGTTTCTGCATTTACATAAGACCCGATTTTAGCTGGAAAAAACAGACCCACTTGGATTTGTGATATGATATGATATAATGATAATATAATTATAGCCTGATTCCCAATCCATTCCATGTTTAGATGTTTTACCACACCAAAAATAGGCATTTCCCAAGCGAGCGGGGCACCTGCTCCAACGCGACAGAGGCCTTCCCTGCACCTGCGACAAATCGATGGTTTCTACCCAAAACCTCAAACAACATGTGTTAATTGCTAGGGTTAAAGACATTGGAAGAAAACAAAAGGAACGCATTGCTAAAGCTGAATTATCTCAAATGCTTTGGTCATTGATTCTCCTCTAAGTATTCAAGAACATGTGTTTGGGGGGGACTACAACTTTGGCTCACAGTCAATCTAGCATGGCTATTGACTGACTACTGTTGCTGTTGCAGTGCCCGTGAAACGGGTCTGGTCATTGTAACTCACCCAGATTTATATATCCCACTATACATATACAGAAACTAGTAACCCTCAAAAAGACAGAACAACTAAAAAAAAACATTTCAGCATTGGATGTGTCTAAGTTGGCTTGCTATTCACAAATATACATATCTATGTGTCAGAGTGTATGTATGTGTATAAATATATATATATATCCCAATACATATACACACCTAAATGTTGTAATTTTAAAATATTACATATCGATATATATATATATATATGTGTATACATCCCAACGGTCCCAACATACACCCAATGCTCCCAGGTTGTCGCCTGGATTCTTTCCAGCCTGGAACGGCACGTCTCGGAGTGCTTCAAAAGAGGGAAGCGACCAAGTCGTGGGTATCCCATATGCTGGATATATATATATATATATGTGGGTATGGGTCAATACCTATTAATACCATTTTTAGTGGGATGAACATCCATAAATCCCAGCTATTTTGATGTGAACTACAGGGGTACAAGGTGTTGACACACTGCCATGTATATCAATGTGTATACATACATATATGACATTTCATTATATCAATTACACTACATTGCATTCCATTGCATTGCGTTGCAGGCATTGCATTACATTGCATTGCATTAGATTTCATTATATACATACATACATATTCTATTAACCCGGAAAGAGATAGAAGATTAGAAGATAGCAAAATCCGACTGAAATAGCGATGGATCCTGATAAATGGTATTAATATGTATATATTATAAATGTATCTAAATTCGACAAGAATATGGAAAATATTGACAAATATACCATGCATTGCATCTCCGGTGACCAAAGGCATCACCGGCAGGCGCCGTAGATTGGAAGCGAAAACTTTGGGGCCGTCGGCAAGCTGAATATTCTGGCTAATATTTTAATACCCTCAATGTACATATAATAAATATGATATATACATATTTAATCATACTTATGTATGCATACGATTTGCTAAAGTGATGAAGAGCCACTCCAGATAGAATTGGCTTTCTAGCCCCACTTCAGTGGGATTCACGCGGCCTGCGGCCGCGGCCATACCATTTCGATGAGGCGAAGGTAGGACCTGCGAAAGCTGGGTAGCGGATTTAGCCAACAAAAATTGGATTTCAACAAGCAAAAACTTAGGCTGTGACCAGCACAATTGTAACCATTTCAGCAACAAACATGGGTATTTCATGGTATTTAAGCAACAAAATATTGGATACATACGGTATGAATCCAATCAACCACCAAAATATGCTCGTCTTTGAGGGGATCATCCAAAAAACGCCCACCTCTTGCGATTGCCTCTCGTGAAGGTGATCTGGCGAGCGATGGCTTTGAAATGGATAGAACTGGAGACTTTTCACTGCCAGGGTAGACTGGCCGGTACGTACCTGATCCTTCTGGTAAACTAACATGACAACAGAGAATCCATCAAATTGAGACTGCGTATTTATTGATTCAGCTATATAGCCCCCCAAAAAACCAGCCATGTTGCCAGATCAGTGAAGCATATTATAATTATTATCCATCCTCCCCTTCCGCCTTTCCGTGTGGTTTTTTTTTGTGATCTTGATCAGAAACCCGGAAAAAATACTCAGCAAACTTCGGAAGAATCCCCGGTTTCCTTGGGTCGGATCTCAGGTTTCCACCAAAAAAACTGTCCGGAACGTGGGGGGGCCAAGTTTCAATGTGTTCAAGAAAACCGTACAAGAAACAATGATGTTTACCATTCAGAAACAGGTTTCCCTGTAGATTCGCCCACCAATTCTTGGAAACTCAGGTTCACAGGTAAGGTGGGAGAATTCCAAATTTTGTGGAACCATGTCTTGCAGGAGTAATCAGGAGTAAGGCACCGAACTAGAAGCTGCGAATCCCTCGGCGCTGGTTTTTTCCAATCGATGGCAAGCACATTCAAAGGACTTGCATAGGGCCATCGTTTCAGCCCGCTTCCTCTCACTGCATGTTTTGCTGTCCAAACTACAATAGTCCGCCAACTGGTGTGGAAAATGTGCACTGGTTCCACATGCTTGCTAACTTCTCATAAGCCATCGTGCCGATTTTCGGCGGAGAATCCGGTGTTCATTCGTAAGATCCCCACTTTTCTTCTTGAGTCTTCTTAAATGATCCCTTTTGTTCTTGGTACAATCAGGTCAAATACATTTTGCCATGTCAAAAATATTATGTAAATTCCACTTAATTCCACACATGTTCTTCCAGGATCACATAAACAATGTATCTGTTTTGATATAGATTCCAGACCTGTTCCGCATGTTCTTCTAGAATCCATGTCAATGTATAATAATGTATATATATATATACATATGTTTTAGAGATTCCCCACATTTTCCACACATTTTCCGGATCTCGTCACCACCACTGTGGCTCTGCGGTCTCATTCCGTGTCGCTCACCTCCACCCGCGACGACGCTTTCGTCGAATCGCCCTCGAGGAAGTGCACCAAACGCTGCAGCGGCGGACAGCGAACGTAGAGACAGGTGCAAGCGAAGGAGAGAAACAGCAGCAGCCTGAGATCTCGGAAGTGAAAGAACATCATTGGTCGCTAATCATAATTATACCTGAACATTCCTTCGATCAATTATTTTTGGATATGTTTGGTAGTTTGGGAGTATGACCTAACTAAAATGACCCAGTTTTCAGAATCTCGTCTAATTCTACTAGTTTGCCTGGTTTTGCTTCCTAGTGGCCACACTATCACCACAATTGACATTTTGAATATCACTGAACACAGGGACATACCAGGCCATTCTCATATCCCGAGCACCAACGCATATAAATGCACATAACTGCGCCCAAAATTACCCGCAAAACGCCCGCAAATCTAAGAATCTGGTAAATTTGTATAATTTTGGGAGCGCGCAATTTAACAGAAACCAACTTGGATGTGCGGTTCCATATTTTGAAAGCAAAATATTGGTGAGAAGACTGGGAGGAGGGTCATGCCGATGGGACACACAGCCATGACATACCACGCCTAACGATACGACCATAAATCTGATGAAACGCCTGATTGTGCAAAACGACTGATATTTTTTAGGAGTTGGAAGGCCCAGGTATATATACACACACACACATAAGATTCACATGTGTGTGTATATATATATATAGTAATATAATTGGGAAGTTGTTTGAGTTGCCAATGGGATCATATATGTATACATAATCATATATACATATATATATATATGTAATTATATGTACATATTATATATTTATATACATATTCTATATACGTATATATACACATTCGGAAGTTAGACACAATCACATACATATGTAAGTATATATATAGTGAGGCTACTACTAACTAGGACTATAGACTATAGAGATATGAAAGAGGGCAAGTTCACAATTGTTCCCTCAGATGATCTGCCAGGAAGTTTTGACATATACTGGGGATATTAATAAAACTGAATAAATATCTGAAGATTAACATATGTATATATATGTATTATTATCAATACGCATTTATAGGGGATAATGGGGGAGTAACACCTGGTTTTTTTCTGGGTGATTTGCAAAGTTTTTTACGGGGGAAGTACGATCAATTCATTGGAGAATACCGTGTCTGCATATCGTGGGGTTACTAATACCGGTAAGCTGGTTGGTGGTTTCAACCCCTCTGAAAAATATGAAAGTCAATGGGAAGGATGACATCCCATATATTATGGAAAATAAAACATGCTTGAAACCACCAACCAGAATAAGTGTTGAAGTTACCAATGGGATTAATAGCCATTGACTATTGCTGGATGATATGATATGTGTATATAATATTATATAATTATATGCGAATATGTAGACAATACTACGTATAATAGTGGGGTTATTTAGAAACGATTTAGGTTACCAATGATTTTTTGAGCTAAGAATGGACAGCTGGGGAGATCAATGACTAAGACACGGGGGGTTATTATGGCCGCGGGTTCTTAATGATCAAAACGGGTTCAACATGTGTGTTCAGCTGTGATGTTATAACTTCAACGTTTCAGCAGGTTATGAATGATTCTTAAAATGGTCAATGGGATGATCTGGGGATTGTTGTTTTGGGATGTTTTGGGGTCGAAAGCCTCCTGCATGGTGTACCTTGCCATGCCGTTGCATAGGTGGCCAATTCTCAATGACTAAATTCTGGTTGTAAACCCTGATTCGCTCTTGTTACTATGCCCTTTGCTTGGGTGTAACATTTTTGTCCGTCCCCACATCCCTTCCGAGATACCCCAGACCCATGAAGGCAAACGCCCGCCAGCTCAACTGCGACTTCCTGGGAAGGCAGAGGGTCGCGCGGGTTCTTGTTCAATGTTTCTTGTGGCTTTAGTCGCCAGGGACTTCTGATAAAGAAAGGGTCAGTTGTAAATCCCTGTGTTTGTTAAGTGTGCGAATCGATCCTGTGCCCCTAATAACCGGTGGATTTCATCCCTGTATGAAACCCAAAGTGATTGAATAGATCCTATACATTCCGCCAGGCTTTCTGATGTTATTCATGATTGGGGATACAGTAAGGGATTTAGCATTTAGCATTCATTTAGCCAATATATCCCAAATATATCCCATATATATATATATCCCAATATATCCCAATAAATGGACAGTCGGGTCGTATCCCAACAATCCCTTCCCCCATTCCTGCCCAATAACGCGCCAAACAAAACCCTGGTTGTGTACTGGATCTATTCATTTGAGGGGCTGCTTCTTGGGGGTATTCATCATATTGTGCTGGCTCTCTATATATATATATATGTGTATGTATGTATGTATGTATGTACATAGGATCTATCTATCTATCTATCTATCTATCTATATATATATATATTCCTATATATATATACACATAGACATATGTACATCTATATATGTTTATCCATCATACATATAGCCATATTTCGGGATTGTTTAACATTGGTAAACCGTAAACCCCATTTATGGATGACATCTCCGGGGATTGTCAAACCACACCAGGTATCTGGAGTTCACACTGCTCAGCATGGAAGTCCTGTCGAGTGAACTGCAATGGGCTATGGGGATGGGGATCTGCAGCTGGACCCTCTGAGTCTGGTGAACCGGCGGAAACATATGTAACCCCAGTGGAAACCCAGTTAGGTTCATGATCTGATAGTGAGTTGAATAAGATATATATAAATATAAATATCTGGTTGGTGGTATACCTACCAACCCCTCTGAAAAATGATGGAGTGAAAGTCAGTTGGGATGATAAAATTCCCAATGTGATGGGAAAAATAAAATTCATGTTCCAAACCACCAACCAGATAGTCAACGGCCCACAATTTTGGTTCTGAACATTTAGCCTCTGGTAATCAAACGTGGCTAGCTGGAAAGTCCGCCATTTATAGATGATTGTCCTAACTATAAACATCTTAGAGGGGATCTTTGAGGCCACGTTTGATTACCAGAGGGTATATTTTAAATTGTGGTGCAGGTTCACCAGAGGCGAATTCATTGGATGCCCAGTGGATGGTAAAGCGCAAGCTTTATGCAGTAGCAAGACTGCCAGCTTACACTGCCTGTCCGACGGGTCCACTTACCTACCACAAGTATTCCCTATAACCTTCATGGGTACCCTTTTGTAATCTCACGTAGCTATTGAAAATTTCCATTTAGAGTTGATTTACCTATTAAACATGGGGATTTTCCAGTTTGCGAACTGTTTGTTTACCAGAGGGTACTACAGCAGTACTGCAATCAAAAGAGTACTTGGCCACACTTGCTGGTAAAACTCTCCTGGTCTGCCTCGTGTGAGCCATGAAAAGAATACCTCATCCTATCCCATTGTACGGCTTGGTAGATGGGTCTCCCCCATATAGTGGGTTCTAATGATCCCCAATAAACCAGTTTCATTCTCACTAACGATTACTATATGTTACTATATAGCCCACCATAAATTTATCAAGGTTCACCCAACCATCACAGATCAATGATCTCACCATAATTCACCCAACTCCTGAGAGGCGATTTTGCAGCCCAAGGATTCACAGGAGACCCTTGGTGTGGACTGGGTGGGGAAATCTGATCCAAATGCCACGGCATTTTATCATAAAGCACACTGTGTGTTATTATACACAGTAATGGGTATAACTATAACTCTAACAAGTTAGGAGAATTTGTCGTAATTTGATGATTTACCCTCTGCTAATCAAACGTGGCTAGCTGGAAGGGGATGTTCAATTGCTATGTTTGATTACCGGAGGAGATCATAAAGCTAACAACATGTTCACAATATATAATTGACAATAAAGGAATAATATGGAATAATACTAATTCACAAATCGGCCCTGCCGTTTTGGGCTTGGAAGATCTTGGAAAACCATTCCTTCCTCTACATGCTGGTGATTCTCAGGGTCTATCTTTCCCAACATCCTGAGGGGAAACGCGGAAAATATATCGGGTGTTTCAAGCCTTTTCCTGAGAGGAATGGAAAGCCCCAAAGATGCTGTGAAAATGGGAGGACTTGGCTGAAGGATTTCCAGATATTTTCAGTATGTGGACGTCACCAGTTTAAAACCCATGGACATCACCAACGACCAACGATTGGATTGTACAAACTGAAACCACCATGGTTCAGTGGACCCCATGAGACTATTTGCCTCCCGGAAATCATGCAAAAATGATGCTGTTTATGCATTCCTAAACTGCACATTTCAGCCAGTTCTTGATACTATTGGAATGCTATAAAGCAACCCCAGACTCTCCCAGAATAGATAGAAATGTTGGACACCTGGAAACACGCTTCCATCTTTTTGTGGAGTACCCTCCAGTAAATTAACACTTACCTTGCCAAATAGGGGGTTGGACGATTAGCTAAATAGGTGATCTTCACCAATTTTCAGGGTCTGATGAGTGGCTGAAGTTTCCCTTGTTTCGGGCCGAGCAACAACAGCCCGAAGAATTCCTGGCGCACGACAGCTTGGCAAGCCAAGAGAAAGGAAACCTGGAAATCATGGAGTAAATGTAATCTATCTAAGTACAAAAAAATACATAATATATTTATATTATATATATGTATATATATATATGTATTTATTATATATATATACATATATGTGTATTTATTATTATTGGTATTATTATTATTATATATAGATTAGTATATTATATATATATATATATTATATTAATTATATTATATTATATTATATTATATTATATTGTATTATAATCTATAATATTGTATTATATATATTATAATGTATATATATATAATAATGTATTAAATATATTATTATATATATATATTATTATTATATATATTATATTATATATTATATATATGATTATTCTATACATACAATGCAATAGTATGTACAGGCAACATCTGAGGGAAAACAAACGATCCTTTTTGAGGCCCCTGACTTCTAGATCCCCTTTCAACAACTTCGCGACGGACCTGCACACCGAAGTTCAGGGCATCGCGCAGGGTGAAATAAAAGATGTGGTCCGGGGACCGCACGGGTCCCTGCAGGACCAAATCCTGGTGGAAAGAAATGAGGGTCAAGCGAGTCAAGCCCTCTAAAATTAAGGTCGTACCAGAAATGACAAACATGGCGCGGTGTTTAATTCACCTGCATTGAACTTGTAGGTTTCATCACTTGGGATGCCAGCGAGTTGAAATGAGACCCTTGAGACCCTTCAACCTGTCGATTTGGCTCATGTTTTGCATCAAGAGTACCCTTTGTTAGACTAACCCAGCATTTGTAGATCATTTTCGCAGGGAAACCATGGATTTTCCCTCGAAGCCATCAGTCTTTTGGCTGCTTAAGTTCCCTGCTGAAGCCAACAACTTTAGTGGGATATATTGGGATACACAAAAAAAGTAAACCCATCCAATTCATGTTGGAATCTAGAATTGAAGGGGATTGAATCAATCTATGGAACGAAACATCTACAACTTTAACATGTTAAAATGTCTGAAAGACCATTCATCTGCAATGTTACAAACTAGTTGGGAATGACGACATGGAAAGCCTTAAATGCCACCGAGGTGCCCATTGCAAGAAACCGTTGTAAAATTTCTCAAAAGTGGCCAGTGACCTCGTGGTCTTGTCGAACATGTTTGAAATTCAGGACCCCCAAAAATCACCCAGAAAAAGGACCCAATTTTTTGGGTGGAGTTGTTTGAGGTCCAAAAAATATTGAGGCCATGAATCAATATCCAATGCTTTGAGCACACCCTTCAATGAGTCCAACATGGCGTTCGCCAAGAAAACTCCCGATATGCAATCACAACCCCTATCAAGATCATCAGGTGCTTCCGAGTTCACTCATCATATGCAATTACATACATAACATATCATAAAATAATATTCTGATGTGTAAGAAAATATTCGGATCTTTGTCTTTGGATTCCAAAAAACAACACAACCGGTTCAACAACCAGCTTGGATCATTGGATCACCATCGTCACCATGGCCACGTCACGAGAAGTTGTCACAGCTTCGCATGTCGGTGTGCAGGGCGTTGGCACGGGGCGAACTCCAACCGATCTCGCCGATCCAAAAGACGTCGTCCGGCCTGGCGACACTGGGAGAAGTGGAGCGTTGGGGAATCAAGATGAGTGGAGCGCTGGGGTTTGGAACCCATATACACTACATCTATATATAATCCCCGTGTGGTGCCAGGGGGGGTGGAACCCCTAAAAAATAAAAATAAAATGCAGGGGCCTAAGGACAAAATGCCAATAAAATGAGAGGGCATAAGGTAAGATGGGATAATCCAAGCAAAGTACAATGGACAGGTACGAAAAGAATATGACGTCAGGCCCCCTCCACCTGGCAACTGTTGGACGGCAGGCCCCGGCATTTTTTTTGTTATATGATTTTTATAGTTCCTTAGATCCTTGACAGACATTTGTGCAGTATGATATGCATAATCATTACAGTTTCAGAACTTAATTCATCTCTAGCATTTTGTAATACATTAAGATTATATAGGATTATCGTTCTTACTCACGATCATGTCATCTTTATTTGTCATTGTGTTTCATATTTATTTTTCACAGCACGCACTCCTGCTAGAATCAAATTGGATCGACAACAATTGCTGTTTCAGTTTCATATGCTCCATAATGCCCAAGTGATTCCAAATCTCTGGAAGGTTTCACAGAATGATCAGACCGTTCACAGCTGTGCACCTTTGCTATCATGCTAGCTCTGTCAGTTAACTTGATGGGTTGGGCCCCTCAAAAAAAAATGCACCCACAAAATAAAATGCTGGGGTCTGACCTTATTATATTTTCAGATTTGCTTGATGTTTTTTATTTTTTAAAGGGGTCCTGCCCCCTCATTCTCTTTAGGTACCCCATAGTATATATATATATATTAAATGTAACACAATGTATGTTCTGCATGTATATAAAACTATATCATATATATTAAGTAATAAGCCATATGACTGGAGATGTTCCATGAATCTGCTTGGATTGCTTTAGATGATAATCACGGCAATTGCCCCATTTGGGATACACCCAAGTAGGAATCCACAAAATAATGAAGAACAAGGAGAAGTGAGCTCAGCTTTCCTTTTGGAACTTGAAAACAATTTCTTGGGTTGTCTGAAGTAAGCTTGATCGTTTTTTGGGGGCTTGGAGATTCCAAAGGTGTGACTGGTTGTACATATGATATTCTGTACACACACGTATGTATACTATATGTAGTATTACACATTTATACGTGTGTGTATATATATACCCTCTGGTAAACTAACATAACTATGGAAAATCACCATTTTCAATGGGTAAATCCACTATAAATCACCATTTTCAATAGCTATGTTAGTCATAACCAGAGGGTATATATTCCTTGAGGCCTGAATAAGTTTCCAGACATCTCCTTGGGGGTGCCCCACCTGCCAGTCAGCATTTGCATATGTTGCCTTGCCGCGATCATGATGGCTTGTGCTAAACCTCCGCGACGCAGCATGAAAGCAGGAGAAGTTTAGCAAAAGATGTTGTTCTAGATGCCAATCTATTCTAAAATTTCTAAAGTATACTCTCCGGTAATTTACCAACAAATCATCCAATATCTATAGAAAATCATGATTTTTGCAGGTAAATCGACCTAAATGGCCCATGTTCCATAGTTATATGTTCACTTACCAGGTATGTCCGCGGCACAGTGGGGAGCATCCCAGCAGATGGCGCGCTCCAGAGCACTGCTGCAGTTGTGCTGGCTGCCGGGATTCATATGCCTCAGATTACACCCCCGAAACCATCTGAAAGCCCGAAATTTAATGATTGAACATGGATCTATTGGGTTTTTAAATGTGTTGTAGTGGCTTTTTGCTGCTTGAGGCTTTAATTTTGAAACATTCACATCAATCATCAGTTGGAAGACAAGAACTGGAAGTTGTATCTGGTGTGGTGACCTCCCGAAAACCTGGTGATGGCCAGAATATCATTCCGATCGCTGACTTCAGGATGTTATCACCAGGAATGATTTTATCAAGGCCTGTGTTAATGATGTTTATACCTTACAATAGGTATTATCAAGTTTTATCAAGCTATTCTTGTGGCAAACCTTTGTTTTCCTTTGTTTTTTTGTGACCCCTTGGCAAACCAAAGCACCAGCGCTTTTTTTGTCGCGTGTCTTTCAAACCCAGCTGCAGATTGGGATCGAAGTATGGGTAGACGTTGAAAGTGAAGGCGTATCGTCTTCCTGAGAAAATTCCCCGGGCTGTGTTTCATATACAGCGAAGCCTGGCATGTTTATTGAACCACAAGGCAGGAATTAAAAAATTGGACTTAACATGACTTAACACCATCTTAATCGTAAGAACAATTAATTGAGAATTCAAACAACCAAAATTGGAGGTTCAACCACTTGTCTTGTTAGTATAGCGCATGTTCTACCCCACTTTTTGGTTGGGAAACTCCGCATATTGCGTTGGCAAAATCTGCCTAAATCCGCATGTTTGTTCTCTTGGTTGGTTGAATCCCAAGTGTTTCTTGGTCAAATGTCGAATGTTTTTTACAGTTATAAATGGCCTCAAGTTTAAGTTTCTGTTGGTTGAATTCCATTGATCCATTGTTTATATACATAGTTTAGATAAAGTTTAGATGCTTAAGTTCCGGTTTTGGGTGGTTCATAACAAACATTTCCCCGCACCTCTTCCACCGCTTTCCCAGAACATGTCGCCCTCCGAGGCGCGGTACTTCCACACAGCTTGGCGCAGAAAGGTATTCACCAATGCTTTGCCTCAGCTGTTGCTGGGGGAATTTCATGGGATTTTAAGCCTTGAACCAACAAGCTGGGGCCTTGTTGGATAGCTAAGTTGGTGAACAGTAACAGTTCATTAGGTGTGTTGTATGGTTTATGCTAGATATCTCTTCAGATAATGGGGGTGATAAACCGACTTGTACCACTGGGGGCCCACCTTGTACCCTCAGCTACAGAAAATGGCTCAAAATTGTAATATTATCAAAAAAAATATGATTAGTTGATGTGAACCCAGGATTTTGCTAAACTTACAGTTATTTCTATAGGGGGAGGTACCAATTTTAATAAGTAATTTAGAACACTGTTTATATGGTCACCTATTTATTTAGGAGGAAAATACATCTACCTGAATGAATCGAAACAATAATTCACCAAGCTCTTAAGCCACTTTGGGGTGGTTCCCTTTGCGAGCCGTCTTTTGCATTGAACATCACCCATAGCACTAAGCCCAAAACGGTAAACAACACCCAGTTCTTTGCCATCTGGGAAAGGTTATGGGTTACAGCCTCTAAAACGGGTATTGCCATCCAAGATGGTGCACAGTTATATAGTGAATTTGGTTTCTAAATAGTCTAACTAGGGTTTCTAGTGGTTATAAAACATGATAAATCTGGTTTGGTGGTGTTACCATGTTTTACCAACAAACATACACTCCAATCGAACATGGCCTGGAAAATCCACCATAAAAAATGCGCTGTGGCACCTGGCACTTCCATGAAGGGACTTCCGGACAAGACCGCGGCGGTGAAGACGCTGGTGACGGGAACGTCTTGGAAACCCATCCTGAGCAACTCAGGGAGCCATGGTGCACCACCGTTCCAAACAAAATGGAGCCATAATGGGTTTAGGGAGTCCCACCGTCCAACATAACAAACAATAATGCTGCCATTGACATCCTACTCAGATATGTCTATGATTGTCTATGCATGTTCAACAATTGTTCAACCTCATACCCAGGATTTTAATTTCAAAGATACCGCTTGGTTCAACCTTGCGAATATGGAAGTCGTTGGGATCCCCATCTCCAACGGGCAATGAAAGGCAGACCGAAAACATTGTTTTTCATAGGTGCTTCCCCTTTCCGGCTCATGAAAATTCATCAAAATTCCATGGAAGATGAAAACATATTAAAACATATAAGAACTCAGATTCTTGGGTTTGGATTGTCCGAATTCGGGGTTCCAACCCAACACCAGACGTCAGGTATCTCATCGAATTCTGCCACTCGATTGGTGAAGATCTTCCAGAGACGTCCGCCTTCCCACATCCTGAGGTGAAAACATCCCGCTGCCCATACAAAATGGGGTACCACAAAATCATCTAAATTCCCATGGATTGATCATCGTTGTTTCAATGGGGCTATATTTATATCTATTTATATCTCACGTTCAGTAAAAAAACGCCCAAGGACATACTGTGGATATCTATATCACGGTATATCTCATTTTCAGTCACATGCCCATGAAAATCATGAGATATAATGAGTTATACCATGTTCATTATCCATATAATCCCATGCATCATCCCATATAATGGTATATCATCACTACCCTTTTAAGGAGGGGGGGCGTACCCAAATTGCAAGACACAATTTAGACGCTTTTGAGGGAGGTGGTCCTGTTAAATGTTGGCAAGCATTTATTTTTTTAACTGCGTCTTATTTGCAAGATTTCATTTTAGTAGGTCCCCTCATTCTTTACGGGATTTCATTTATTTTCTTAAAAAACGCAGGGAGGCGTTCAATATTGTCCATTGCATTTTTGAAAAAAATGAAAGAAAATGAAAAAAAAACATGTAAAAAAATAGTGTGAAGGTCGGCAAATAGCTTCAGAATTGCAGAAAATCAGAAATGCAAACTGGAAGTGTGTAGGTCCCCAATTGCCTGGTATTTCCAATACTGTACATTCTACACTTTTTCTACACCTTTTTTATCATTTCCACATGTAATACAGAGGTATAGAAGGTATATTATTCCTTGCAAATTACTGGAAAATCCTTGAACTTCAAATAAATGTAAAATTAGATGTTGAAGGTCTTCAATTTTACCTCCTACCTATGGAAAAAAACAATAGAATACAAATAAAAATATCAAAAGGGGTCCCCATGGAAAATCCCCTTTATGTACCTACATGATCGAACTTAAACACCCTTCTGCCACGGTTCCTATCTAGCCCCCCTTATGACCTCCAACCATAATATAATAACAATCTACACATGTGTCATGTTGATTCTGAAAGGAACTGTGGAACCTGAGGTGTAGGATGGTTACATTTTTCAATCTTAGCTTTACCTTCTTTTTCGAGCACTTTCTGCAAGGAACTATGGACCTTATGTATAGGATTGTGTGTTTTTTTAAAATCTTATATTTACCTTCTTTTTTAAGCACTTTCTGCAAGGAATTATAGGCCTCAGGTGTAGTATGGTTACATTTGTCTATCTCATGTTTACCTTCTTTTTAAGCAATTTCTGGAAGGAATTAAGGACCTCAGGTGTAGGATGGTTACATGATTCTATCTTATCTCCACCTTCTTTTTTGAGCACTTTCTGCAAGGAATTAAGGACCTCAAGTGTAGGATGGTTATATTTTTTAATCTCATCTCTACCTTCTTTTTAAGCACTTTCTGCCAGGAATTATAGGCCTCAAGTGTAGGATGGTTACATTTTTCTATCTTAGTTTTACCTTCTTTTTGGAACACTTTCTGCAAGGAACTATGGACCTCAGACATAGGTTGATTACATCCCCACAAAGACACATCACAAACAGTTTACAAACTGCTTGCGGACATTTAACAATTTTTGCGTCCCACCACCCCCCCCTATCCGTGGAGTACGGGGGGGGTTCGGAGGGGGGTACGGGGTGACGTATCTCTTGCGGACTTTCAACCCACCCTCCCTAAATGTAAATCTTCCGGGGCACGGTTTTTGACGTACTGGTGGGGGGGGTCTAAGATACATATCGCCTTCCCCATCGGGGAAAAATACGCAGGGGTCAAAATTGTTACATTTTTTGAACGCCCCCTTGCTTACACCCCATTCGAAAGGGTGGTGATGGTATATCAATCATAATTGCTGGTTGGTGGTTTCAACCATCTTGAAAACTATTAGTCAATGGGAAGGATTATCCCATATATTATGGAAAATTAAAAAAAAAAACCAAACCACCAACCAGATTGGGTGGCTTGAATCCCAACAACCCAAGGCGCATCCACCATTTCCACCATTTCCGTCGTCGGCCAAGGCGCTGGCGAATGCACTCGGGCTCTGCATGGTCCGTCAGCAGCTCTAATTCGTTACCAATGGCCAGACCCATGACGTGCCTCGGCTCCAACTTCCAACGGTTAGCTGACCGAAGCAGCCACGTGGTTCATCATTAAGAAGCGTGGTTAATCCATACATATATATATATATATGTGATTATATATGTAAACAATAGGACAATAGGATATGGTTTTATCTGAAAAAAAATGGGAGAAAGCCTCCAAAAATAGTGGAAAACATCCAAAATTAAATCTGGATATGTCTGGATTATCCTTTCTCCATCCTTTTCTCCATGTCTCCACGCTGCCACTTCGTCCGAGCGACTCAGGGCCAATCATTTGCAGAAACTCTTTGGTCCACTGCCAGGTCTTCGTATCTTCATCCATGTTACCTTGTCGGTGCAGAACTGGGGTTACTATATGGGTATAGCCGGGCATGATATAACCATGGTGGACTAAACCCCCATAAGTTAGGATATCACATGATATAACATATAGCCCCTACAATTATGGTTGTATAACCACTTATAACTTGGTGGTTCACCCTAGGAATCGTAAGGTTATAGTTATAACATGTTATAACCCCAGTGAAAGAACTGGACTATATATATATATCATATAACCCATTAGAACCCTACTTACCCTAAGCCTACTGAACTAATTGGGGGGTTCAGCCACTTACGATTCCTGCAATGAGCCACCAAGCAGCCTTCCACTCGGCCTTGCCAAGAAATCTTTCACTATATTTCACCTATGATACCATAGACAGAGGCCCACTAAGATCACTGAATCGCTTCCCTCGGCCAAAGAACTGCCAAACCATTGGATCATCAAACTGGAATTTGGGCCCCGAAATCCTCTCATCCAGCAGTCGTTACTTTTGGCTCAAGCTGTCTGAGTTGGGTTGTGAAGGTTGCTTCGACTTTTCAATATACAAAGAAACAATGAGAAACCTGCAAGCACTAATGGTTTGCGTGAAACTCAACTGGTCCATCTATGATCCCCCCAGCCAATATGTTGACACGGTCAAGCTTTTGGGGTAATGGGTAAAGTTATTGGGTCCCCACACATGTGATGTAGCAACTAGTCCGGTATAGATGATATGTCCCCTGTATTTTTTCGGGTTTCCAAGTTTCTTATCTTTTTGGTGAGTGCTATAGCCTCAAGCTTAAAGCTACGCTCCACATGACCAGTTCAATCTGCAGCTTCAATTTGGTTTGTCCGCGGTTCACCATCGGATGTTTCATCTACAAATTGTGCTGTGATGGGGTACGAGTACATCATATCTGGTTGGTGGTTTCAACCCCTCTGAAAAATATTATTTAGTTGGGGTTACTAATTCCCAATGGATGGAAAAATAAAAAATGTTCCATACCACCAACCAGATATGTTCCAAAATTTCCACAAAATGGTGTAGCTCATCATATTGTCCATCAACAAATTGCAATTTTTGCAGATGTTATGGGCTAAATCCATGTGTAAATTCCCACCTGTTCCAGCAATCTAGGCCTGAAAATCGTGAGTTCCCCATTTCTGGTTTCAAAGCTCATTAACATTCATGAACCTCATCAATCTCATCTGGTTTCCATCTGTTTCTTGGCATTAAACATATCATGTTTCCCACCTCTCCAATCCAAAAATCTCAGATTTTCAGCTGGGCGGCAGGTCACAGGGGCGCCCACCAAGACCTTGATCTTCCGCCTCACTCTTGGCACATGGGATACGGTCATGGATCTATGGTTCATTAAGGTTAATTAAGGTTCATATTGGTTAGTATTGGTTAATATTGGGATTAATATCCTTTAGGATGTCCAGTAAAGACAGAATATTGGTTAATATTGGTATCTATCGGTTAATATTAGGATTAATATCGGTTGATACAAAAAAACATCTACTGAGATTCGTGGTCTACATTTGGGCGGGAAATGATCTGAAATGGTCTGGGTGAGTCATGTCACAATTCACAAATCTGATTTTTTTGGGTCCATTTTCAGTCCATTTTGGGATGATTTCCCTAACCATTGGACCATGATTCCAGGGGGAGGTCAGTCTCCCATAGGATCATCCGGTCGGAGATTCATGTTGATCCACATGAATCCACCAATGAAAAAAAAACACTGGGATGATATGGGATCCCAAGAATACCATGGGATAAAATGAGAATGGGGATAGTCGAGAGTTATATGATGTTATATGGATGTATAACCAAGAATCTGACATGGGCGATGGTACGGAATGGTCCAAAAGATGTGGATCTGCGGACTGAACATGAAATTTGAAGGAGGGAAGGGCCAACGATAGGTGGGGAAGTTTGTTTCCAACTAGGCTTAGGAGAACTACCAGTAGGATTTAATGTGGATGAGATCCAACTTGGCTTTAATGGATTGATTTGAGGGAAAATTCTACAGGAGATTCATGGTGTTTGTCCTCAAAGACTCTTCTTCCTCCAAGTCTTCCTTCAAAACAAGTCTAGAATGATGGAAATTTGCGGGTTGAGTCACTACCCAAGCAAGTTGCATGGGTATAATCATAAAGCCTCAACCATATGAAGCTACCTGGGTCTTACATTTTGACTGATGACATAGACCGCCGATAGAAGGTGTCACCACCAAATGAAGAGATGCTGCAAATCTCCAAGTTAATTACTGGACTGGTGCGATCTGCTTCGTAAAGAGCTCTCTCTGTATGAAAATGGGCTAATTACACCTGAAATCCAAGATGTGGTGATCATGTTCCCTATCATTGCCCTAAAATGGGGTGTACCATTTTCAGACGATTGTCGTGCGATCGACTTCATGGGAACCATACGATCGTTTTGCTGGTTAAGGGGAAACCCTTATTGGAGCCATACCCAAGTGAACATGGGTTACCTTCCCCAGTGAAGGAAACAGGAATATAACCAGCCAGAGAAATCTTGCAGCTCCATTAAGGGTACCACTTCACATTGATGGCTCACTTCATTTCCATCATTTCCAGGCGAAGCAAAAACTAAAACACAGTCATGCCGGTCAAGCTCCAATTGTGACTGTCGAAAGATTGACCCAAGTTTTCTTCAGCTTTTCCGTAGCTTTTCCTCCAAAAACCCGGGTTTTTCCACCAGCTTTTCCATCCCATCCCATCCCATCCGTCACCGAGCAACGCGTGGACGAAGTCCTTCAAGCCGCGCCAACTGCTCCGCCGCGCCTCCGGCGGCCAGGCCAAATTCCAAGCCTCCGACAGCTGCAGCTGGGGGAAAAACATGGAAAAAACGGGTGAGATCACCACCAAAAATCAGGATTTGATGCCATGATGCCATCATTTTTTTCTGTTTTTTCACGGATTTTTTTAATGGGGAAAATTAATAGTGATAAAAAAGCACCAAAAAGAGGGAGTGTGATAGTTAATTTAGGAAAGGTCAGTTGGGTTTAGTTCACTAGTCTAACAGTCTCACCGGAAACTATGTTGAATATATCAATATATCTATAATATTCTATACTTAACTTAGATGGAGTTAGAAGCCAACCTAGAACTTGGTGGGCCCTCCTGTGGGGAATGAAAACATGGCGACCACAATAGATAGGAAGTTGTCAAGTTCAAGTCATAAAAAATAAAGGTAAATCACATCTGAAACTGTTCAAGGGGTACACATATCCAAGTCTCGTCACCATTTTTGTTGATTTTCCATAGAACCTAAATGGAAAGTTGGCAAAAATCATGAAACCACAAGTGCTGACCTTATCACGGTTGCTCACGGTCTGTCAGGGCATTTTCCGACAGTGCCCAAGATTTAAGGATGTGTTTTTTCCTCTCCGGTCACAGTTTGTCACGGTTCGTCACCGTTTGTCACACAACCATGGCCAGTTTTCCGACCAAATGCAGTCTCCAACTCTCACATTTCGAGAATGCATGCACTATTTGTATCTATTTGTGGTCACCAGAAGTGACCTCCTTATTTCATGGATCCTCAGGGAGCAAGAATTTGGGACGCCAGCAACATCGGGGAACGTGGAATTCTGATCCCTCACCATGGCTGATCCATGTCTATTCTAAACCGCAACTGATGGGTCATAGGGTAGCCCATAGAAAATCGTTTCCGCTGCACCTGGGTCAAAATCCTGGTACATAGGTCAGTGACACTATGGGATTTATTCCATTTACCCTCTGGTAAACTAACAGAACTATGGAAATTCACCATTTTTGATGGGTAAATTAACTATTTCTATGGCCATGTTCAATAGCAAACTGTTAGTTCACCAGAGGGTATGGATGTTCCCAACGAGGTTTTCACCCAACCACAACGGATTGATTCCCCGATTCATGGCCTGAAAGATGCGCAAGGATCGGAGCTCGGCCTCCGTGTTGGGCCACATCCTCAAAGGCGATGAAAAACCCAACCGGTTGAGGTGACCGGTGACCCTTAAAAGAAAAGGGATTTCCCCCGCCGTTTGTAGTGGCTGTTGGTGGCTAAGAAAGTCTCAAATGATCTTCGATAAATTCATGAATTTTAGGAATCTTAATTTGTCAATAGATAGACAAGTTTCGCCGGAGACTGCTTGTTGGTGCTTTATAAGCTGGGTTAATACCTATCCATCATTGATGGTTACCAGTAGTGCCGCACAAGGCGGTGGCGGAAGTTTCAAAAATAGGAAACCTATAGGAGAGCTTGGTTGTTGTGAATCAGGGATGGCAGAGCGAATCCACTGATGGACCGAAAGGTGCTTGAGGTCTCCTCTCTTTCTCTCTCTTTCTCTAACTATCTACCTACCTATCTATCTTCTATGTATCCATCTATCTTCTATGTATCTCTCTCTTTCATCTAGTTACCTATCTATCTATCTATCTGTCTATCTATCTATCTATCTATCCATCCATCTATCTATCTATCTATCTATCTATATCTCTCTCTCTCTCTCTTTCTCTTTCCTCTGTCTATCTGTCTAGCTGTCTACCTGTCTATCTGTCTATCTATCTATCTATCTGTCTACCGGTCTACCGGTCTATCTGTGGTGCAGCGTCATTCAATGTAATGTAGTGTAGTGTCGTGTAATTTAGTGTAGTGTAGCGTAATGTAGTGTAGTGTAATGTAGTGTAGTGGAGCGTAGTGGAGTGTAGTTGTGTAGTTGTAGTTGTAGTTGTAGTTGTAGTTGTAGTTGTAGTGTGGTGGAGTGTAGTGGAATGCAGTGAAGTGTAGTGGAAGGTAGTGTAGTGTAGTGTAATGTAATGTAGTGTAGTGATGTGTAGTGTAGTTTTGTAGAGTGTAGTGTAATGTAATTTGGTGTAGTGGAGTGTAGTGGAGTGTAGTGGAGTGTAGTTGTGTAGTTGTAATTGTAGTGTGGTGGAGTGGAGTGTAGTGTAGTGTAATGTAATGTAGTGAAGTGTAGTGGAAGGTAGTGTAGTGTAATGTAGTGTAGTGTAGTTTTGCGGAGTGTAGTGTAGTGTAATGTAACTTGGTGTAGTGGAGTGTAGCGGAGTGTAGTGGAGTGTAGTTGTGCAGTTGTAGTTGTAGTGTTGTGGAGTGTAGCGTGGTGTAATGTAGTGTAGTGTAGTGGAGTGTAGTGTAGTGTAATGTAGTGTAGTGTAGTGGAGTGTAGTGTAATGTAGTCTAGTGTAGCGGAGTGTAGTGGAGTGTAGTGGAGTGTAGTGGAGTGTAGTGGAGTGTAGTGGAGTGTAGTTGTAATTGTAGTGTTGTGGTGTGTAGTGTAGTGTAATGTAGTGTAGTGGAGTGTAGTGTAGTGTAATGTAGTGTAGTGTAGTGAAGCGAAGCGAAACGACATCTGAGCCTCCAAAAGTGGTCCGAACCCCTAGTGTTTTTAACATGTTCATTTCAAAATGTGCTTCGCGCCACAACGGCGTGCACTTTTTCGAGATCTGAACTTCAAAAAGTGGTCCGAGACCGTCAGTTTTTAACACTTTTGACTTGGAAATGTGCTTCGCGCCACAGCGGCGTGCACTTTTTCCACATCTCAACTTCCAAAAGTCGTCCGGCACTGAGGTGTTTTGTACATTTTGACTTCGAAATGTGCTTCGCGCCATAACGGCGTGCACTTTTTCGACATCTCAACTGCCAAAAGTGGTGCGGAGCTGGTGTGTTTTACATTTTGACTTGAAAATGTGCTTCGCGCCACAACGGCGTGCACTTTTTCAACATCTCAAGTGCCAAAAGTGGTCTGCACCCCTAGTGTTTTGTACATTTTGACTTCGAAATGTGCTTCGCGCCACAACGGCGTGCACTTTTTCCACATCTCAACTTCCAAAAGTGCTCCGAGCACCAGGTGTTTTGTACATTTTTACTTGGAAAGTGTTTGGGGCCACAACGGCGTGCAATTTTTCATCTCTCCTCTCGCCAACAAACTCCTGAAGTGACTCTTTACACCTCCAGGCAATGGTTTCCCCTGGTTCTCAGCCCCCTCTCAACCCTCCTAGGTGGGGCCATGATTTCTCCAAGTTGGCTTTCAGTTCTAAAGGGATCCAGCAAAGTTCGGCCATCCCTATAATTTCCTTGCCGATTTTCGCCACTCAAACTGTCAAAGCGGCAAAGTCATGCTGCCCCTCAAAACGGTCAAAGTCCATCACCAAAATAAATGAATATATCAAGGAAAATCCCCAAATTTGCAGGGAGAATTGGAACCAAAATGGATATACAATCTGGATGGTTAAAATCCAAAGGCACCACTTTCTGGGGGCCAGTGACCCAGAAGTAGAAGATGAGTTTCTCGGAAAATCGAGGCTTTGAGCAGAGAAATCCTCTGCGAATCTGGGAAAACCGTGGCTTAATAGTCTTGAAGTCCTGTAAAGACTCAAAATGTTTAGATGGTTTTTCCGAATTTCAAACTCTTGGAGCAATGTGTTTTTCTTCCACTTCTGCCAATTTCACCTGGAACATTGGGGCTCTTTTTCTTCCACTTCCATTTCTGCGAACTGGCTACCTGAATTCCGCACTCTCATTGCCCTTTAGAACAGGAGCCTGCCGCCAGTTTTTTAGTCCAACCAGAAAGGAGATCCTTCTAAGGCCATTTCCGTCTGTCTGAAAATGTAAATTATATAGTTTCTACGTACATTAAAGCATAAGATGGTAACATATTCAGACATTTTCGTATAATCAAGTAATATTGTTTTGTGTCATTGGCTAGTGCCACTCAAGACCGTTCCAGTGATGTCGCGTTATCAGATCGTTATGCTTTACTGTATCCAGACTTATGGTTTTCAAGTCCCGGTAGTGACCCGTTTTCTGCGGTTGATTCTCCCTATATGATTTGCTGATCAACAACTTCTATCCCAATTTTATTGGTTACCAATAGATCGTTATACGGGGTTTGGTGCAATGGGATCTTTGATGTATCAATAAAATGGGATATGATTGGGATATAATTCGGATATAGTTACGTCCCGTTGATACATCAAATATATGTGCTGCAAACCACACTCGATTCTTCTCGCCAGGAACGGCCTGCAGTCGCTCCACTGGCGGGACAGTCCTGCAAGCTGGGTGACTGTTTGTTGTGGCATTGAAGATACCGTATTGAAATGGGGCGTTCACCATGCTTTCAGCTTCTACTTTTTCAACGACCCAGTCTCGGTGGGCGACCATGACCTCAGGGCACCTTGGTGCCGGTGTGATAATAATAATAACAATAATAATAATAATAATTTATAATAATAATAATAATAATAAATGTGTACACATTATCACACGTCTCGAAATTCGGCTATCACACATTTAACCACACCTGCCCAAGGTACCCCAAGGTCGTGGTGCCCACCCGGAACACCTGCCGTACCGCCTGACGGCGGTACTGCAGGAACGCCCGTTGAATTCGAACTGCGGCTTGTTGCCGCAATTCCAAAACATGCATGGCATGCATGAATTCCGTGCACAGCAAAACCAGCCACTGGTATACCCAGATGGCTGAATTATGAATTAAGGTGCCGGAGTCCCTCCCACTCGGTCCTTGGCAACACACACTTGCGTAAATGCAACTCTCTTAAAACGAACAGAAAATAAGCTTAGGTGGTATCCCCAACAGCCGCAACGTTTTATTTTTAAAAATCTTTCTCAAGCGTGCTGCGAAGCCAAGCGCTGGAAACCCTGTTGAACCTGCTGAACCTGACCCAGCCCTGCACCAAAGATTCCCAAAGCCTTCTCCAGGACCTTCTCAACCCGTTGAACCTGACTTGGCTTTGCACCAAAGCTTCCTGGAACCTTCTGCAACCTTCTCCGTAACCCTGTTGAACGTGACCTGGCTCTGCGCCAAAGCCTCCCAGCCCTTCTCCGGAACCTTCTCCAGAACCATGTTGAACTGACCTGGCTCTGCACCAAAGCCTCCCAGGCCTTCTCCGGAACCTTCTTAGGAACCCTGTTGAACGTGACCTAGCTCTGCACCAAAGCCTCCCGAACCTTCTCCGCAGCCTCCGGTACCCTGTTGAACCTGACCAGACCTTCGCCGGAACCTTCTTCGGAAATCTGTTTAACTTGACCTGGCTCTGCACCAAAGTCTCCCGGCACCTGCGCCGGAACCTTCTTGGGAACCCTGTTGAACATGACCTCGCTCGCTTTGCACCAAAGCCTCCCAGACCTTCTCCGGAACCTTCTTCGGAACCCTGTTGAACGTGACCCGGCTCTGCACCAAAGCCTCCCGGAACCTTCTCCGGAACCTTCTCCAGAACCATGTTGAACCTGACCTGGCTCTGCACCAAAGCCAGCTGGCTCCGCACCCGCCGCTTTAGCGAGCCTACTTTTCGACCCTCCAGACCCACAAATCATGGGAAAAACACAGTGTTTCGCGACTTTCCTACCTTTTCACGCATCTGCATCTTCTTTCTTCTTACTCTTTCTCTTCTACTCTTCTTTCTTCTAATCTTTCTCTTCTCTCTGCCTCTTCCCTGCTCTGCTTTTCATCTGTCCATATTGTCGGAAGTTTGACTTCCAAACTTCCTTCGAATATCCCACAATATCCCCATGTTTGATGGTAAAGCCCCCATTACACTGAAACATCACCCATTTAGTTCCATGAATGGTCCAGCTATAAGATGCCCGCTAAGCCTCTATAGATTTGACGGGGGAAATCCCAGCCACGTTTGATTGCCACGTATCATATCCCCATTCTGGCTCATATATCCCACTATCTCCCCATATCCCAAACATTATATGCATGATTCTTGGTTTTATCCCAAACATTCCCACATATTTCCATAGATTCCCGGTTCTTTTATGTTCTTTTTGGTTAAGTCACCATCTTGCTGCCAGACCCCCCCAGCGGCCACATGGCACCAAGTTGCTGCGGCACGCGGCCGGCGCAGTAGCGCAGCGTGGTGTCGTCCACCGTGATGCCCTTGCGGTGCGTGGCTGAGGTGAGGCGCCGAGAACCGCAACAGCCCAGCCTGGGAAGGTGGGGGTCATATGTCAATATATCATAGTACATGTGTATGTATGTATATATATGTACAACTATATATCTTTAGATGTATATGTTGTTATGCATATGTATAAACATGTATATTCATATATACACATAAAAGTTCATATAAATATAAATAAATATGTATATACACCATATATTCATACGTTACACATGACATTTACATATATATATATACTATGTGTGTGTGTGGGTGGACCCAATGGTGCAATCCAAAGTGTTGATTTAACCAGCAGGGCTACGGTTTAACAAACCAAAATGTGGTTGTTTGACCTGCAAAAACCCAAAAAGACACGAGTGGATCTCTCCGTGCTCTTGCAAAAAATACTCGGTGGATCCAAAAGAAGAGGAAATGTTCATAAATATAGATCCATAACAGAATCTTTCAGGAACATTTTTTCTTGGGCATGTTCCATCTTACGTTTGGCGCTCAATAGTTTACCACCAACTTGGATGGTTTCAGATCATACATAGTGTTTCCTCATTTTTGGTCGCCATACCCCTTTTTTGGGGTTGAACATGTTGATTAGTGGGTCAAATGGTCAGCCTGTTCAGCAACTTATCTCCACATGGAATTGTCTCAAGATTTGGAATCTCCACCTTCCGTGGTTCATGTTTGTCATGTTTGTCATCATGTTCCACATGAATTTAATAGCAAACTTGGCAAAACTTGGGGAAAGACGGGAAAGACCCAGTGACTAATAGCGACTAGTTCGGTGTATCACCCATAAATAAACCCAACACTTAACCAAGTTGCAAATCAACTGAGCTATCATAAATCACCTGTAAATCTCCATTTTTCATCGGTAAATCACCATTCTTCACCATGTTTCATGAGTAAATCCCCATTTTTGATGAGTAAATCACCATTTTTCATGGGTAAATCACCATTTTCCATGTGTCAATCCCATCTTGGAGCCACGGCACATGACGTTCCCATCGGGGCAACAGTCCCCGGAGAAGCCCAGGCCATTGCAGCCCTGCCAGGCCGAACACTTTGCCTCAGCCAAGGCGCCGAAATCGATGGTAAATGTTCTATACCTACTGGGGTTTATAAACCAACTTAAATGGTTTATGATGGTTTATGCTAGATATTTCACTATACATACTATACTAAAATTTCTATGGTGATAGTCTGAAAATCTATAAACTATTCTATAGTTTATGCTAGGTATACATATACTTAATGGATGTTAATGGGGTTTATAAACCAACAAACATAATGCGTCTGTATTTTTCCAAAATTGTGGCTGGTGAAAAGAAGGTATACTAAAAATCGACACATGGGCCTAAAGCACTAAGAATTGGTATATAATATGGTTTAACTGATAAATGATGGTTAGTTGACGGTTAGTTGATGGAATTCTAGGGTTTTTTTTTCTACGGGATACCGAGAAACCAACCAGTGTAAAGGGATCATCTGGCTGATTGGCCAGGTATATCCTCCAATTGTTGCAGCTGACATGGCCTTGTTGAAAGTTGTTGGTACGTGCAAATTGTAGGATATAAACCAATAATAATCGGGAGTTCATCAAGTCTAAGTAGATCCTAATGGGATAAAAGGTACATATCAAAACCATACTTGGATGCGCTGGACCCAGTTGCTAAGTGGTAATGACCATATGAATTATCCATTTATAAATATATATATAGATATATATATATATAATATATATATAATATATATATAATATATATATAATATATAATATATATAATATATATATAATATATATAATATATATATATATAATATATATAATATATATATATATATAATATATATAATATATATATATAGATATGTGGGATATACCGCAGTTGTATATATAGTTGTATACGGATTGATTAAGGGCCAAGAAATTGGGATTTAACCACCAAACATAGAAAATCGGGACTTGACCACCAACAACACAGGATTTAGATCTGACTTATGGGACAAAGGTTCAATGGATTGCAACAAGTCATAAGCCGTACCGATGAGGGGAGAGGCCTTGAGAAATTCACGATTATATCATGGCTATGTCAAGTGAAAATATCATTGCTAATCTTACAGACACTGCAAACAACTTGTTGATGGCTAGTACCTAGTGTATATCAATATATATGTGTATATATATAATGTGTATATATATATATATAATGTGTATATATATATATATATCATATACATCCTCATCGACATTGGGGAACAACAACAACAACAAAGACAAAGGTTCAGAAATGTTCAGGGAAAAAAGGTGTTGTCGAACCGCCGCAAGAGATTTCACCAGATGTTTGTGGGGATGATAGAACTGATCACAACAATAGCAGGAAAAATGTGGATAGGACTGATATCAACCAGGGATAACCAGGGATCTTATGATAGGAAACCACATTTCATCCAAGTACTTCGCAAAGTTGGTAAAGTAATAAAGTATAATAAAGTCTAACTAACTGTGGGGTTTATGGTGATAATAAGTCCACTTAGGTAAATCACCATTTTGCAAAGACATACCCATTCAAATGGGCATTTATAGCTGATTTACCCATTAAAAATGGTGATTTACCATAGTTATGTCATGCAAAATCACCATTTTTAATGGGAAAATCCACTATTTCTATGGCCATTTTCAATAAACCAACGGCGCGGACATCCTCGCCACGGCACGGATCGTCCCGGCGGCGGCTCCCGCGACAGGTCCGACAGGTCGCTCCCAAGGCGGATGTCCGTCTCGCAGGACTGGCAGCGTGGAGCCCCGAAGATCACCGAAGGATCTGGGGGATTTCAATGGATCCCATCCGAAGAAAACGAGAAAATGTTGGGAAAAGCATGGAAAATCACCAAGAATTTAGCTGGGGTTGTTCAGAATTTCATCAAAATCTTGTGGTTTGACTCAAGAAGAGTTGGAATTTCACCATTGAATCAAGGTAATATGGGAGGTTGATGGGATTTATCCAAGCAATTTCAGAGGTATCCTATTGGGGATGAAACACTTGGGATGTTTTCGAACTTTCTGGATATTGCTATCTTACAGAAATCATCTATATCTTCTAGATATATCTGTATTATTAATATACCAATATATGTATATATATAATTATATATATATAATTATATATCACATTATATCACAGTATATATGTATTTATATATATATATCGTTCAGCCTTACAATGAACCATACCTGATGTCAACAACTGGTGGCGTTTACAAGCCTCAAAACAAGGTGGAACCACCTTGCGAACCCAGACCGGAGGCCGTTCCGGGCTCCACTAGCTGCCGTATCAAGCCTTGAAGTCGCCATTTCTGGGGCAAGCACTCAATGCTCTAGCGATACCCAGCAAAAGCCATGGCCAGTGGGTCATATGAGACTTGTGGTTGGAGTTATCTGCTCTGGTTGGCTGGGGCTGAAAGTGCTGAAAGTTACCCCCAAAATGGCCAATGTCATCGAGAATGATCAACTCTTCATGTGGAGCGTCCTCTTTTGTTTGAAGCTAACAAAAAAAACTGACACTGGACAAATCTGGACAATATCTTGCCCTGAAACAAAACGGGAACCTGCTCAATTCTAAGGTTTTGGCATATCAATGACTGGCAAACATGGCCAATCTTCGAGTGGGTTCGATTCATAGATCCCCAAGTAGCAACACGGGATTCGTTGCATTAAACTACCCAGCCAGTTGGCCCAGCAAAAAAATGTACAAAAGGAAGGAAAAGCGGTTCCCTAAAGTTTGCTGCTTTAAGCTGTCCGTCTTTTTTTGTGCATCCCAATAAAACAATTCCAACAGCACAACCCGCTTCGATGGGCTATGATCTGTGTGAAATACATCGAAACGTATGTACCCTCTGGCAAACATGGCTAGCTGGAAAATTCCCTATTTGCTTCCATGAATTTCCCATGAAAACCTCCATTTATGTGATGTGCCATTATTTTCCTATGTTTTTCCCAGGATTTTCCGATTAAAAATCTCCATGTCTGGGGGATTTTGAAGCTAGCCACGATGGGAGCTGACGGTGATGACACGGCGTTTTTGGTGGAACATTGTGGAACTACGTATGTTTCTTAGATGTTTGCTTAGATGTTGTTAGATAGATGTTCAACTACTACAGTAGATGTTCAACTAAATGTTATTACACGCTACTAGAGGTTGTTAAATGTTGTTAGATGAACCATACAACTTCCATAGGCTAATGATATCATTAGATGTCATTAGACAATGGAAGTTCAAGTGCAGCTGCAGCTTTCCATAATTCAGAACTGGTGCAAAAGTCTGCAGATCAAAGAATTCAATGTGGCATTTACCGAGCAGGTGTAATAACTCACATAAAGATGGAACAGGAATGTACCACTATTTTAGATTTTGGACTGTGGGATTTGACTTTTCCTTTTGGGGCTTGCTCTATAGGTTTGTCTGAAAATGGGGTTCGGCTAAATTCACTGGTTTATCATGATTTTGACTATAAAAAATGTCAGAAACGAAGGTGTACCTATGTATACCCCATTTTGAGACACACCCAAGTATGGTTATATATATATATACATTATATCCCAATATTATCCCAATATGTGTTGGTGAAGTCACCATTTTGGTTGGTCAAAATCACCACGCATAGACTCCACGCTTTGCCCAACCATAGCCCATGAAGTTGTGGCCCATGCAGTGCTGTCATCCAACTCAGAGTCTCGGACCACGATTTTGTACCCTCGCATATCGAGAGTGCCCATCTGGCTGCAATCCCTCTGACTACAACCAGAGACTTACACATAACTTACACCGTAATTAATGTCAATCATTGTCAATCCCAGATTAATGACAACCTCTCGGCTACACTTGGAGGGTACCATTTTGGTAGCCAATTCTCACTTTTCAGCGTAATCCCCTTTATCCATCAACCAGTCTTTAGGTTTGCTTAATCCAGGGTTGACACTGACCAAAATTGCCAGGCATGAAAACCAGCCCTGCCAGCTGGTTCATGAACTAAATCGAATGATATTGCAGATGAGATTGGCACAATCTGCCACATGTCCCATTGGACACGGAGATTCATGGTGTTAACACCTTCGTGCTGACACAAATCGATCTCATAATCGATCCCTACTCCTCAGCAGATCAAAATTCAATGGAAAAAAACAAGGATCGAGCCTGGAAGGCCATCCCTAAAACGGGTTCATGCTCCTCAGCATGCCCATCTCTCGAGCGCTTCCTGCTGGAAAAAAAACGTCAGGTTTCCCACAAATACTTGGCGAATTGCTAGGGGTATCGGAAACTCCGTGATTCAGGGAGTGCTGCCATCCATGGCTGTACATTTTTTTCGACGCTCACCCCAGAACCCTAGACAACAGATAAATGATGAACCGCCCAACCATTTGTTGTGTAGGGAATCTTCACTGCCATAACTTGCATAATAAAATAGCTGTTTATTTTTGGTTCTTTGGGGTGCCAGGTGCTAAATTTCACAAATCAGCTTGAGGGTTGCACCTTATCCCACACCTTGTATTTTACATACTTGCTAAATTTCTCTAAGGGTTTCACAAATGGCCCCAAACCTGCTACAGATTTGAAGTGCTTGGTGAACAAAAATAGAGATACTACCAGGATTGACATCTGGGGAAACGAAACCCCGGAATACACCTTCATGGCTGTGAAGTTTCCTTCAAGGAGATCCCACGCTCTTCCGCAGACATGGTTCAAGTTGTCAAGGGAAATCTTGCACCGAACCGTCTATCTTTGGTGGCAAAAACATGCAAAACAGACCAAAAACAACATGATGTCCATTGATTTCCTGCAAGTAATTGTTCCTACAAACCATAAACCACACCCTGGGCCGACCCAACAGTTACATTTAGCCCAGCTGCCCAGCTTTGAAACCCAGTGAGGGTTTCAAGGTTTCTCAGCATTCCTGTTGGGAACTATCCAAAACTAGGGTCGTTAAGCCTGTCACGAGCCCTGCTCTGGATGGTCTTGGGGATCTTCACCAAGAAAAAAACACCCCAATCCCTTCCTCCTGACACCACACCGGAAGAACTCCGGAGGTCTCAAAGGGAGACGGTGTATTCCAATCCAATGCCCTCATGCCACGCGACGTGCAAACCGGCCAACTTTGGGGTATCGGTACCACTTGACACACGGAATTGGTCACTTGTTGTTTTTGTAATCACTCTTCAAATTACAACAATTCACAACATGTTCGGGACTCGGAGGGCCACTTAGGCGGTCAACTTCAATCATTCACTGGGGAACCATACCCAGATGGGTTTGACGGAAATAAGTTGGGTTGGATACCCACAATTTATGGCCATTTGAATGGTGAAAATGGTCTGTGTAGAAATTTCTGGGAATCATTTGACACTCTGAATGACTTCAACGACGTGGGACTGGGTCAAAAGTTAAGGCCCAGAAAATTTGGGCAGATTCTGGGCCAATGTGTGGTTTGACCCATACCCAAATGCAATGGTTCAACGATCCAGACCCCAAATGACAGCATGCTTCCATGCAAGGTGATGAGTCCATCTTCACTGAATTACAATAATTCACCAATCTTGAATACAGTGAAATTATGCAACTTAATTCACCCACATCAAAAATATACGTTGCACTTGGGATTGCCATCACGGTTCTGGTGAAATCCCCCTCTAAATGGGAAGTGTGATTGTAAGGAGTGGATTCTTCGGAAGTCTATTGAATCTGTGGAAAATCTATTGCAAGGTTGCTCAGAATCGCTCAAAAGTGGAAATCCCCCAACAGGATGGGCTCAAGCGACCAGGTCGGTCACTGCTCAGTTCTACTGTCTACATGTAGTCTGTGGCAAACATGGCGGGCTACTTCGATGATTTTCCCACTACCTCCATTTTTTGTTTAGGGATTTCCCAGGATGCCCCAGCCATATTTTTTCCCAGCCTTCAGGCTTCTGGTCCGTCCCTTTTCACTTTGGTGCCAAGATTCGAAGTCCCTGAACCTCTTTCGATCCACCTTCCTCTCCTTTGTTTCTTGCTGGCGGTGGAAGTTGGAACTTATGGCCATTCTTCATGTTTTCGCTATTGCACATATATATTATATTTTATTATATTATATTATATTATATTATTTTATTTTATATTATATTATTTTATATTATATTATATTATATTAAATTATATTATATTATATTAGTTTATTTTATTTTATATTATATTATATTGTATTATATATATACATATTATATATATGATTATATATATTATTATTATATATATATTATATATATACTACTATATTAATATTATATATACTATTATATATATATTATATATACTATTATAGAAATTATATGTATTATTTATATTATTATATATATAATACATATATATATATTAATATATATTACTTTATAATAATATATATTATTATATATATATTATATAATAGTATATATTATTATATATATATTATTATATTATATATATATTATTGTATATATATGTGTGTTATTTTATATATTATTATTATATGTAGTATTAAATATGTATATATATATATTATATAGTATTAAATATATATATGTGTGTGTGATTTATATATATGTATGTATATATATGTTTTTATTATTATTATTGTTATCATTACTATTGTTATTATTGTTATTACTATTATTATTAATAATATCATTAATATTATTAATTTATGTCTATTATTATGTGTATGAATATATATATATATATTTATGAGATAATATGTGTATATATATATTATCATTATTTATTATCATGATTTATTACTATTGTTTATAATCATTGTTATTATTTTACAGTATGTCTATTATTATTATATCTCTATTATTATTGCTATTATTATTAATAATTATTGTGATTATTATTATTATTATGCGTATGAATATAATGTGTATATATATATGTATATTATATATATATATTGTGTGTGTAATGAGTAAGACCAAAAATGGCGGGATCTTGTTTTCACAAGGACACTATAAACTATGTCAGTATCATACTCTCTCAAATGGTGTTCGAACAGGCAATAATACTGGTGTTCAGGAACAATACTGCTCGGTGGTTTCAACAAACGAAATCTCATGAATGTGGCATCGTAGGCCAATACTAAACCAGGGTCTATGTAGAAAAAGGCATTTGATCCTTTTACTTTGGGGAAGGTATTACTTAAAATTAAATCATTGAAAGGTGCAATCACCCACAAGCCAGTGATTTCGGCGTTTGCATCATGCGTAGCTAGCCCTCTGGGATACTTGCGCTACACTTGGGTTGCAATCGTGCTTGCGAACTCGACAGTCATCAAGCTACATCAATCGTGTGAGAAAAACCCTAATTAAGTACCCACCCTCGTGTAAATTAGAATAGCTACGGATTTGTGTTTTTTCAATTGATGAATCATCTATAAATGGACCGTTCTCCATAGCAAACTGTTAGTCATGACCAAAGGGTGAACCATTCCCCACCTCTCTTGCGATCATCTATGATTCCGTCGTCTATTTAAGTGCCTGAGGTGGCCCTGGAACGGATGATCTGCATTTCGGCTGTAGAAAAATGTACCAATTTGTGGCCTCTGGGTAAACCCAAGAGCAACCCCCAACCCCAATTCTTTCTGAATGACCTTTGAAAAAACAATCATTGAATCTCATGTTGGTCTGGGTTTTCGGTTTACCATATTACTCATCTCCACCCTCAAACCCCCAGACCCATGCCGAAACACGAGGATGCGCGGGTTGGCTTGCACACGAACCAAAAAAAGCCACAACGGATCTCCTGCAGAGAAAGTGCTACGGATGGAGATCCCATGGTGAAAGACCTCTAGTACCGTTGTTGTGCATGGGATTTTTCTTCACGTTGCTCTCAACACCCCAGACAGAAGGGGGGGAACTGTGTGTATATATATTTAAAAGCAGCACCCATTTTCTCCACCTGACTGGGGTCAGTGGGCCTTGCGTTTCCTTCAGGTGCGGCGTTCGGCGAAGACACTCATGGCTCAGGCGAGACAAAGGAGCAGTCTTAACGGTGTTTGGATCTAGGCGAGATCCGTGGGCCTGGGCATTTTAACTGGTAGCGGAGCCCCCAAAACGGGGGCATCCGGTTTAGCCCTGTTGGCCTGTGATCCTAGGTGGGATCGGGCGAAAAGCAGCACTAGGCTGCCATGGCGACTGAGCAACGCGATGGCAACGCTCAGTGGAAACGGTTCAGTGGCGATGATCTGGATGGCAAGGCGTATAGACGCTGGAAGCTCTGGGTCGAAGCCAAAATGGCAGCCTCCAAGGATATCACCAGCAAACAACGCGGTCCCTTCGTGTACTGTCTGCTGGATGGCACAGCTTTGGAATCGGTGGAGCATCTGACCCTAGAGAAGCTCCAGGAAGAGTCCGGTGATCGTTACATCTGGGATGCCTTGAATGAGCGCTACCCGGACAAGCAACAACATGACTGGCTGGCAGAGTGCCTTCGTGAAGTCTTTCAGATTTCAGCGAATGAAGGCGAAGGCATGATGGCATGGACCTCAAGGGTTCAAGAGGTGTTCTCCAAGTGCAAGCGCAAGGTGCAGGTGGATTTTCCAACCGAGGCCCGTGGCTGGATTTGTCTTCATGCTGCAGGCTTGACGGAGGACCAGCGGGCAATTGTCACTGCAAAGACCCAGGGTGACATGAGGCTCGATGTGGTCATGGCCGCCATGCGCTCATGTTTTCCAGATTTCAAAGCTCCCTCCAAGACCGCGAAGTCCCGAGGTTCAGCAGCCTATGTGGTAGAGGAAGATCCAGTGGTCCTGAAGTTTGAGCCCGACTCCGATGATGCTGAGTCCTCGGACAACATGTTGGCCGACGTCGAGGCGTTTCTGGCCGATCACGGCGTCCGTGAGGAGAGTCCTGAGACTTTCTCTACTGCCCTCTTCGATGAGAAGGAGGTTGCCGAGATCCTAGCAGCGACCTGGAAAGAGAAGAGAGCAGAGATTACCAAGTTGCAGCGCAGCCGCAAGTTCACTCAGGCCTCGAACATCAAGAAGCAGTTCGCCCGAGAAGCTTCTGACCTCAAGCGGAAGTCCAAGTGCTGGAATTGTGGCCGCCCAGGACATTGGTCACGAGATTGCACGGCTCCGAAGTCCTCTAGTGCCTCTTCCGAGAACGACAAGCACAAGACCCATGGCGCTGCAGTTGCAACATGCCTCTCTCCGGAATCTGAATCTGGTGAGACCTTTTTGGTGTCTTCCCCAGGTTTTGGCATAGTGGATAGTGGGTGTAGCAGAACCTTAATTGGCCAAGAGACCCTCAACTCCTTTTTGCGGCTTTTTCATGACCTGAAGCTTCCGACTCCCGAAACCAAGTCTCAAAGCAATTTGTTTCGTTTTGGAAACGGCAGTGAAGAATGGTCGGAAAGGGTAGTCACCATGCCGATAGGAATTTCTGGACGTAGAGGTTCCATAGAAGCTGCAATCATCAAGGGAAATGCACCTCTGCTTTTGAGCAGAACCACCATGCGTTACCTCCAAGCGGTCCTTGACTTCAGTGAGAGCAAGATCTCCTTGCTGGGTGCACAGGCGCGTCCAATGACCTTCAATGAAGCTGGCCAGGTGATTGTTAACATGCTGGACTTTGAACCTCACTCTGCTCTTCTCGTGCAGAATGACGAGGTGGTTTCGGCTTCTGGCAAACTGAGCAAGCGGGAGCGTCGAGTGGTGCTCTCTCAGGTGAAGGCATGGTCCAAATCTAGCTCTAGCTGCAAGGTGGCCGAGCTCTTCTCCCCTCCACGCTTTGCGAGGGTTGCTGAGGAGATGGGCTATAAGGGCCTCTCCTTTGACTTACAACAAGGTTGGGACCTGACCTCTCCATCGGTGCAGCGAGATGTTAGCACTGCTCTGGAAGAGGCCAAGCCAGAGCTCTTGGTGGTGTGCCCTGAATGCAAACATTGGGGAGGTTGGTACCGTTTGAACCAACATCACCTTTCGATGGTTGAGCGATTAGAGAACCAAAGGTATGCCAGGAAGCAGGTTGATTTCTGTGTCCAGGAGATCAAGAATCAAATCAAACGTGGGGGTCGTGTGCTGATCGAACATCCATGGAGTTCTGACATGTGGCAATACAGTCCCATGATGAAGGTCACCAAAAACATGTTCAAATGCCGAGTGGATCTGTGTGCCTATGGGTTGGTAGATGACAACCAGACCCCAATTCTGAAACCGACAGCCATCATGGTCTCCCACGCTGACATGCGAGACCTGGCCCTCACTTGTCCAGGACATGCCACTCACAGGGTGGTAGCAGGTAAATGCAAAGATGGGGAAAATGTCAGTTGTAAAACGGCTAGATACACTCATGAGTTCTGTAGAAAGTGGCTCAGCTGTGTATGTCCTCGTCCTCAGCTCTGTTCCTTCGCATGCCTGGAGGACCCTGAGTCTCTGACACCATCAGTAATTCCTGAGTCGCCCTGTAGTGTCGAGACGGCCGTAGCCGAAGTGTGTGCCGCTTGCAAAGTTGCTGAGGTACCAGATAAGGAAGTTTTGCAATCGCTCACTAAGTTACACAATAATTTAGGCCATCCCTCCGACCGTGACCTTCTCAGGATTCTGAAAAATGCAGGTGCCAGCAACAAAGCCATCGCTCTGGCGGCAGATTTTGAGAAGCAGTGCACAGTATGCATGCAGCGCAAGCGACCCACACCGTGTTTGCCTGTTTCTCCTTCACAACATTTAGATTTCAATCATCGTATTGGTCTTGATGTCAAGTTGTTGCCGGGTTGGCAGACAAATCAGCGAGTGAAGTGTTTGAACATAGTTGACTATGCCTCCAATTACCAAGTCATGCTGCCTTTTTATGAAGTTGGAACAGCTGGTGTTTTGAGAAAACTTCTCCGAGAGGGTTGGCTCCGTTGGGCAGGTCCTCCAGTTGAGGTCGTGATGGACCCAGCCACCACCAACATGGCCGAAAGCATGATTTCTCCGTTGGAACAATCAGGGGTCAGGGTTTTGTCAATTGCCGCAGAGGCGCACAATCAGTTGGGTAAAGTTGAGACGCATGGACGGACATTTGTTCGAGGTGATCTTAGGTAAGGTGCTTGAGCAGGTTCAGCCCCAAAACAGAGAAGAGTTTGAAGCTTGTGTTTTACAGACCACCAATAGCAAGAATGAGCTCATCAGCGTCAAGGGTCTTAGCCCAAATCAACTGGTGTTTGGCCGAAATCCGCGTGTGCCGGAGGACCTGTTGCAAGACTGGCCATGCCCTGTGGCGGCGTCTTCACCGTTGCATGACGATGCTCATGCCCGTGCCAGAGAGATTAGATCGGCGGCACGTCTGGCGCTGGTCATGTCCCAGGATGACAAATCCCTGAGAACTGCACTCAACGCTCGCCCCAGAACCGAGCGGGAATTTCTGGCCGGGGATTTTGTTTGCTATTGGAGGACTCAAAAGTATCAAAGGGGCACTCGTTTGGTTGGGGGTAGATGGTTTGGGACCGCCTTAATCATGGGAAAAGTTGGTAGGAACTTTCTGGTATACCACCGTAAGAACATGTTCAAAGTGGCCCCCGAACATCTGCGTCATGCCTCTCAGGAAGAAAGATTGGCTGCTCAAACAGATGGCAGAGAGCTCCTGGGTATTGAATCCTTGGTGGAAAAAGGAAAAGAAATGTTAGGCAATCAGTTTGTTGATTTGACGGGACAAGATCAGCCGCCTAATGCACCGGCTTCGAACCAACCTCAGCCCGCAATTCAGCACACTGAAGATTATTGGATCCAACGGGGGCCGAATCTCCTGTGTGGGGTTCATGTGGAGCCTCGCACGTGCACGTTCATGCCCAGTCCAGCTGACCCAGTGGTTGGTAAGTTTCAGTTGGATGATTGGCGTTTGACACATGTCTCCCACAACTGCCAAATCTCACAAGATGAATGGATAGATTTTCCTTGGTCTCACACTGATGACAGAGAGAAGAAAGTTCAAGAGTCACCCTGGACTGGGGAAACCCGTTTTTGGATCCTGCCGCAGGACAAGCTGGTGTCATCAGCAAAAGAGCCTGCCACAGTTTCTGTGCCATCTGTCTCCGTCACGGAGAATCCAAGGGATGCGTCCGGTGATGTTGACTCTGAGAGCCCACCAATGAGCAACAACACTTCCAGTCCGTATTCCGGGGGTACAAATCCTGATAACAAAGCTTCACAACTGAAAGAATATGGTCCCGTAAGACTTAGAAATTGGAGTAAGGGCCCCAGCCATTTCTTGTTTCGACCAGTTCAAACCCAGCCAGAGGATCTCCGAGATGTGGTGCAGGAAATGGCAGAGGAGCGCAGCTCTGCTGAAAAACGTGCTCAGTCCAGAGAACCTAGCACGGGACCTCCGGCCAAGAGCTCCCGAATCGAGAGCCCGGAGGACCAATGCCTCTTAGCTGAATGTGCGAGTCAGGACCCAAGCATGAGTTTTGACGTATTTCTTGCAACGTTTCTGAAGAAGAAAATGCAGAAAGAACTTCACCACTCCAACAATCCTTCCGAGCTGCAGGGTTTGATTGATGATTCCAAGAGAGTAGAATGGGAAACCCTTCAAAGTGAAAAACAGGCCATACACGTGATTCCTCCACACGAAGCCGTTTTGATTCGCAAGCACAAACCTGATAGGATCATGTCAAGTCGTTTTGTGATCACAGGAAAACAGGAAGACCAGACCACAAGGGTCAAATCCAGGTGGTGTTTGAGGGGCCATCACGATCCTGATCTTACTCAGAAGATTTTAGCTGGGAAATGTCACTCACCCACGTTGTCACAACTCAGCAGAAGCCTCATTTTGCAGCTGATTGTGAGTAACAAATGGATCTTGGGCCTTGGCGACATCAAGGGTGCCTTTTTGGAGGCAAACGTGCTGGAACAAGCTTTGCAGAACCCAGTTTATGCAGAGCTCCCCCCGGGGGGCGTGCCGGGAGTCAAACCGGGCAGCCTAGTCCAGATACTTGGAAACGTGTATGGAGCAAACGATGCCCCAGCAAACTGGTATCATGAGTTTGACAAGGTTGCAACTTCTGTTGGCTTCACCAAAAGCAAGTTGGATTCCTGTTTGTATCTTTGCTTCAACTCCGAGGGACAGCTGCAGGGGGTTCTTGGTGCTCATGTGGATGATACAATTACGGGCGGGGAGGGAGAAGCTTACCTGTCCGCAATTGCCCAGCTGAAAGCCAGGTTTCCCTTCCGAAAATGGCGCACGGGCTCTGGAGAATTTTTGGGAACACAGCACTGCCAAGACCCGAAAACCTTCGAAATCACATATCAACAACAAGACTATGCCGAGAGCATTCGACCCATCAGTATCTCTAAGGAAAGGGCTCGTAAGTATTGGCTCCCAGCCAGTGACAAGGAGGTGGCAGCCCTTAGAGCTGTCAATGGCGCTCTAGGCTGGCTGAGTTCTCAGTCACGTCCTGACTTAGCTGTGCAAACTTCTCTCTCCCAACAGAGTTTTCCAGTGCCCACAATCCAAGACCTTTTGCAAGCCAATCAGGCAGTGAGGCGGGCTCGACAGCAGTCCGATCTGAGGATTACAGTTCCATATATCCCCATACAGGATCTGACAGTGGTTTTCTGGTCTGATGCGGCTTTTGCAAATACTTTGAGCATGAAAACACAAGGTGGTTGGCTGTTAGCATTCACTTCCAAAGCCTTTTCTCAGGGTTGTGATGTTCCGATTCACTGCATTGGCTGGAAATCGTACAGACTCCCACGAGTTGTTTCATCAACTTTGAGTGGAGAAGCCCAGAGTTTTTCTGTTGCCTCAGGAATAGCCGAATGGATGCTCTTGGTCCTGTCGGAGGCCATCGATGGTCCCTTCAGCTTAGCCGATGTTGATCAGGTGCTGAAGCGCAGGAGTCCGATTGGGGTAAGTGATTGTAGATCCTTATATGATCATTTGAATTCCTTGGGTAATGGGGGTACTTTAGATGATAAGAGGACAGCCATAGACATTGCCATAATCCGTCAGTCGATTCAGCGATGCGGTTTAGAGCCTAGATGGCGTCCCACCGACCGAATGGTTGCAGATGCCTTTACCAAAGACAAGGGAGAACCCCTGGACCTTCTGCGATCAGTCATCCGCCAGTATCATTATCAGCTAGCCGACGAGCAGGTCGTTTTGGACCGGAAGCAGCAGGAAAAACAGAGACGCCAGTTAAAAGCCAAAGAACGTTCAGTTGAAAACCAAAGACCCACCGTAGTCAAACCTGACAGTGAGTAATGAGGGAGCTTAGTCGTCTCGGACTGACTAACGTCCTTTTTCAGTTTTGGTTGCTGTGTACGAAGTTACATCAGTTTGAGTGTGAAGCCTGTTTTTGTCAAAGCCACCATGCCAATCTCCTCTTGTGCAGTGTTCAGAAAGATATTTCTTCGCCTTTTTCCTTTTGCAAGCCTGTGTGAAACGCAGCAATACCAAAAGCAGTCTTTCGGTGATGCGTTTTTGTCAAGCCCGCACCGTGTGAGTTGCCAGCCGAAGATAGTCACCTGACCTTTATTCCTGTCTGTTTTCTTGCCATGTCTCAGGACGCAGTGTCCGCTGAGGAGTTCCGGGCCCTGAAGGCCACCATGGATCGTTTAAGGAAGTATGGTTTACAGATTGTGGCGTCTGAAGCTGCCGGAGCAGAGATGCCAGGAGCTATGGCAGATTCTAGCAAGCGCCTGCGCGATGACTCCATTGCCTCCTTTGACATGGCCTTTGACGATGAGCCTTGGGATTTGCCTTGCGGCGGAATGCTCACCGGGTCTTCTGCAATTAGTGGCCAGCAGGTCATTTCTCCCAAGGTGCTGAGTTCTCAGACAGTCGAGTTGCCGCCGGGTGTTTCTTCGATCAAGGAGTGGGGCAAGACTTTGTGTGAGCTGCCGGCTGTAGCGCGTCAGAAGTTACCTTATGAGGCCTTGGCCCAAGATGAGTCTCAAACAGACTCTTTGCTGTGGATTTTGAAACAAGGGGCATCAAAGGGCCCGCGTGTAGCCGATCTGGCCAATTATTTGCAGGCCACTAAGTTCACTGAAAAGTGCAATGGTCAATCCATTGGACCGCCCTATCCTGGTTCCAATGTGGTGCGTAAGTTTGCAAGCTGAAAGACAGCTTCTTCTTTCAAATGGTGATGGGCTTTCTCCCAGCGTTTTTGTTTTGTTTTGTTTGGTCCTGTGTGTTTTTGTTGGTGTGTGTTTTTGTTCTTTCTTTGTTGTTTTTCATATTACTGGGAGTTTAAAAGCAGCACCCATTTTCTCCACCTGACTGGGGTCAGTGGGCCTTGCGTTTCCTTCAGGTGCGGCGTTCGGCGAAGACACTCATGGCTCAGGCGAGACAAAGGAGCAGTCTTAACGGTGTTTGGATCTAGGCGAGATCCGTGGGCCTGGGCATTTTAATATATATATATAGATAGATAGATAGATAAAGAGGCAAATTCAATGATACTGATTCCCCTCTGTGGCTATCATTGCCCATGGGGTGGAGCAAACCTAGTAAATTGATGGTGCTCGTAGCAAATGGAATATATAAATATATATATAAACGGAATTATTCGCGGCCAATGGTGATTTCTTGAGCTTAACTCCCTGCATTTGTATTGTATGGTTGCAAAAGAATATCTGGCCCCTAAAACAGCACGATAACATAAATAGGATCTGGAATTTCTGTAGTGTGGTCCGTGGTGCGGAGTTGGAATCCTAATTCCAACAGCCGGAGTTGGAATCCTCAATCTTGGAGCAAAATGGCTTGGTTTCCAACATCAACGTGGGATCCAAAATTAACCATCCCCACCAACAAACCATTTGGCGGTAAATCATCCTGTTTGTAGGGAATAATCTGCAAATTGGGGATGGTTTATTGTTGTTGTCACAGTATCCTGGTTCGCAATTGCCAGGAAAATGTCCTGCTGATCAACTTCGAATTGGCCTTGTTGATCTATGAAGTTTTCAGGGTCTTCCCTTGACGAATACTACAAATGTTAAGGCCATTTGCCGCCCTGGGAGTCCTTCACTTGCCGCCCCTGGACAAGTAATCAATCGATGAAACCGCCACAATGCCATTGATTGAATCCTAGAGTGTAGAGCACCTATGGAATATGAATGAACATCCATTTACAGACGATTCTTAGTGTTCACCTTGAGATTCCATGGCTTTTGACACATCTTACCAATGACCCGTCCAGTTTGCACCTGGACTAAGCGAGATGAAATGGCAAGTAACCAGACTATAAATCCTGTAATGACACTGCTGCAATGTACAGCAAATATATATATATAACATTATATAAAATATAATGTTATATATATAATATTGATTAATTATATATAAAATATTAAATAATTATATATAATATTAGATAATTATATATGTAATATTATATATAATAGTATGTATCACACTCCACACTTCCCACATCACACTCCATAATGTTATGTATATAATGTTGTATATATAATGTTATATGTGTAATGTTATATATATAATGCTACATATATATATAATGTTATATATGATGTTATATATAATGTTATATATAATGTTATATATAATGTTATATATACATATATAACTTATATAATAGGACCTAGGATATTCTGAAATATTCTGTATAATACGTGTATATATATATGTGTGTGTGCACACTGTGTGTGTATAGCCAATATCACATAATTACTGGAATCTACCATGAATATAGAATCTCTTACAATATACAATTCAATAGTAATGTGTTCTATATCATCTGATATTCATACTCATTACTCATCTATATACCAGTTCTGGCTGGTGGTTTCAACCCTGAAAAACAATCGTGGGATCATCCTCAAATCCCCAAGAGTTGTTCAAGGCCACGAAAAATGGATGGCTTTTCCCAATGGTTTTCCTATGGTCTTCACAATTGATGGGGCTGGGTCGGAAATGTCCATTGGAAATGACCCAAATCTCCGAATTCCCATGTCGAGTTGGTCAATCTCTCGTGAAGAACTATGCGTTTGCTGGTGATGTCCTTGTGAGTTTGTTGATAAAAAACATATAAAAACCATTCACAGACATTTAAAGGTACCCCCAATCACATCACCATCAACAAACCCTTATGAAAGTGGCTTGGCAAGTAAGCCGCCAAATGTCGGAGGGTAGCTGTGTAGGGTGCAGTCTTCCATGTTATCCTGGGTCCATGTTCAACCCCAAACCAATTGTTTTCACATCTTTAGTTTCTATTCATGTTTGGAAACAACCGATTTTTGTGTTCCCAGTTCCTTGGTTCAAGGCGGTCCACCTTGAACAAAATCCAAATATAACCAGTCAAAATGATGATCTTTAAACGTTGCTTAACAAGCCAGGCAACATGTTCCTCTAGGAACCCCAAAAGAAACCTTGGACTTCCACTGCTCTCCTTCTCCTGCGACTTGACTGTTTTCCTCGAAGGTCACCCTTTTCTTTTCGGGCTTCTCGGTCTCGGAACCTGTGAGACGAGACCCGTTCTTGTTGGGAAATTGCACTGATGGTGGTGTGTAGCACCCCCCCCTGGTCCATGATTGTAGCAGCCAAAAATGGTAACTACTACGGTAATCAATGGTATTCCCAGGTGGTTTTCGTTTTCAATTTGAGAACCCAGATGGGTGGCATGGGACCTGGGTTCTTGGATGGTGTTCCTACCTTGAAAAACTCATTTAAAATCAAAACCCGTGGATGTCAGAACCGTCACAAGGTATGGAAAGTAAAAGAAATTCGCATTAGTTTGATCAACAAATTAAAAAAGTAGAAACAAGCTATGCAATTAGCCCTGCGAAATTTGATTTTGTTTTTTCTCTAGCTTGTGCTCAAATTCCCTCAGCTGTCTTCGCTTTCGATATCTGTTGATACGAACTAATACCAACAGGAGGTATCACTTTGCCACATTTGGTAACCCTAGGTTAAGTCTCCTTTTTTGTCGATTGGATTTTTGGCTCTGCAGAAATATATGTATGTTTTTCTACTAAGTCTCTAAGGAAAATTCTTATTGGAAAGTAGCAAACTGCATGCGGATTTGATGTTTAGAACAATGGAATGTTTACAGTCACAGGAAAAAAATACGCGTGTCAAATGTAATGTAATTTAATGTAATGTAACTTAATGCAATGTAATGGACTTGAATGTAATGCAATTGAATATAATGTGCTGCCATGAATATGTGCATGGCCTATATAATTGGATAGTTCCATTCCCAAAAACAAATACCATGAAATACCCCCCTTTGGGGGGACCAAAACCGTTCAGTGAAAATCCTGCAAGATTGGTGTATTGGGGTATCTGTACTGTGTCGCAAAAACCACACAATTAAAACAAGTACTGCAGTTGAGATCTCCAAATCGAGGTTACCACTTCAAATCCTGAGTTGTGACCTTACAAAAACCATCAAACACCAAGAAAGTCTTGCCGTTCTGTTTCCGGATGTTCCATTTCAACTTCAACCCCATCCCGTGTTTCACGACACCCTGTGCTGCCAAAGGGACTGCAAGTACTAATCCTTGGATACGGGCGCTTCCAGGCTCGTCCCGGCGAAGGTCAACCAGAGTTCGTGTCATAGACGGTCACAAAAAAAGGATTAGCAGTGTTTATGATGGTTTATGGTCATCCATCCCATGAAAAAATATGAAAAATGGGAATGCTTATAAGATCTTATAAGTGGTAAATCCCTCTGAAAAAATTCTGAAAATGGATCATTGACTGATGACCATTCAATATGGGTCAATCCAATCCAACTTTTGACCATGACACATCTGGGCATTTTTACCAGACTTGCCACTTGCCAAAACAGGAGGATCCTCCAAAATGTTGTGGGCTACAAGACTATAATACAAAACACTCAGATTGCAGGGATGTCAGCCATCTGAAATGTTCGGAACCTTCTAAGGAAGGGTAGGGTACACCTGTCAATCAATGGCCCTGATACAAACAGTCCAAAAACTCAGAGGAACTTGTTCAATTGTCAATTTATGGCTACGAATTGGGCTACCAACCCTCAAGATTCATCGTTTTGCATATTTAACTACCCACTTTTGGGGGGGCATAGAATAGTTTTAGCATTTTGCGCACAGCATATCAATGAGCCATTCCCATCCTCTTCAACAAGCGTCGATGCAGGTGATGGTGGACATACGGAAGGTTTCTGCTCCTTTTTGAGGATACCTTTGAGCACCTTCGGCATTGGCATTGGCTTCTTCACAGCCATTGGCTGCTGTGGCTCGCTCGCGGAGCACCCCATGGCGTCAAAGCAACGCAAGTCAGGCGACTGGGGTCGTCGGGTCAAGCAAAATGCTGATTGGAATGCATTAGACATCAACACTCAGGTAATACATAGGTTATATGTGTACGGCGTGTACGGTATACGACGTATGTGATCATGTGTGCATATCGATGGTTGGGTGTATGTGTGAATGATGTATCTGAATACGTATCTACATATCATGTATATACTGTAAGTGTAAGTGTGTAGGTGCTGATGCTTTGCAAAAGACATCAGACCAATCGGTGGAAGCCAGGTAAAAAATAAAATTAAAATAAACAGGATAGTCACACGTATACAACATATGTAAATTATATATATGCAATGTGAATATCATATAAACCAAGGTCCAGTCCACATCTGCTCAAACAGACTCACCACTCACCAGATTTCACGCGCAACGCCAGGCTGCCATTGTTCAAGGTCTCCGTGTTTTGGTTATTCAACGGATTGGTTCAAGGGAAACTTCACGAGAAACTATAGCCTTCAAACTTCAAACATTCTTGTTTTTTGTCCCTTCAACCAATTGTAGTGGTGCTAGTACTATAAAGACCGAATTGGTTTCATCAGGAGAGTACCGAGTCAGTAGGTAGATAAGTTGTATGGATGCATGTGTGTATGCATACCAAAGTAGGAATGCGTGCTGTCAACACTGTACATTTCATACATGTAATGCGTTTCATAACATATATATATACATATATACATAATATTATAATATACCAATATATATATATATATGCATGTGTGTCTATTCTGGCAACCACAGATGTTGACTACAATAATTTCAACGAATTCCAGTTTTTTAGCCCTTTGTCGTGGCGACGAACGCCCGCCTGGAAACAGGTGTGGTTTCCCTTCCGTCGATGTTCCAATCCTGCCGCAGCACATACCCTGCACCCATGTGCGACGCCAAATCTAGGATTCTGAACTGTTCGTTTCCATCCATTTTCACCATAATCTGAAAATCCCAAAGTAAAATTTTGTAAAATTTCTCAAACAAAGATCCATCCAGTACCCGTGGATTGGCTTAGCCCTGTTGCTGACCTACAATGCCTGCTTCATGCTTCATGATGGTACATGACCCGTTTTTCATCAACCAATTCAAGTTACAGTATGCATTCACATAGAAATATATATAATCCATCAATCTACTACACTAAGAAATTGGAAATTATCATGAGCTGTAAAAATTATTCCGAACTACCCACAACAAATATGAAAATAAGTGACCTTTGATGATCTGCTAGGGCTGCTAGGGTCATGGAGGATCATCCCACGGAGCGTGGTGAAAACATGTGAACAATCACCAGCCGTCGCCCATGGAAGTTTATACATACATGTATTATATATACAGTATATATATATATACATACACATTGATTGATTGATTGATTGATTGATTAATTGATTGATTAATTAATTAATTAATTAATTGCATATATATATAATGTATATGGGATAAGCCACTTGGGGGACTTACGACCACCAGGACCACTTTATGAAGTGGGATAATCCTCCAAGTATATTCAGAACAGCTAGTCGCTGAGCCACCCATCCCATGTTTCCGAAACCCATGCTGAGCCACGCCATTAAGATCTTTGAAATCACCCATGTACAAAATTTCAGTGGATTTTCACCGTTTTCATCCAGCTTCACTGTTAAAAATGGCGAATGAATTGAGGGTTTTTTGGGCGGTGTACCCCGTTTTACACCCCACGCCTGTGAAGTAGGCATCCAACAATCGGTTAAATCCACTGGCTCCATCACACCTGCGGATGCGGCGAGGTAAATCATCAACAGGCCATCTAAACCATAGCTAAACGAGTACCAGGGTGTACCCTCTGGTAAACATACAAAAAGCTATTGAAAATGGTGATAGAAATAGTGGATTTACCAATCAAAAATGGTGGATCTTTCCAGTTCGCTATGTTAGTTTACCAGAGGCTAATCAAATTTAGTAAAAGTAGGCCACCAGTTGTTGATCGCTCACCGTTCGCCCATCCAAGTGCTTCATCGCAACGGAGTCTCCGCAAGCAAAACCATCTCTATACATATGGTGTCAATGTCGTTCATATAAAAATACAGTGGGTGCATACAAAATCATACAAATATGTAGAAAAATGCATCTTAGGTCCTAGACTGTCCTAGACTTTCATGTGAAATCATTGTGCACCACGGACGTCCATGTAAAGACATCTGACATGTACATGGTATACATATATATATAAGATGCGTAGAGGACCTAGAAAATGTGGAAACATCCCCCTAACTACTTTAACGGCAGGTTGCTTTTCCATCTTCTTGTGCTTACTATACATCGATCCAGCAACATTTGTTAATATCAAACACATGTTGAATTTAACAACTTGAACTTATTGTTGTCACATTGTGTTTTAGTATCCAGTGTTTTAAACTATATATACATCTATAGTCTATAGTATATTAAACTTCCAATGGAAACTATGGAGAGGAATTGTCAATATTTGACGGTCACCTATCCCCCAACACAGATGCAGAAGGTGAAACAAATACCATCATGTTCCAGGTTCTCCCAACACCCCAGATAAAAGGGTCGTAAGTTGGCTGAATATGGAGGCAAAAGCATCTACTTTCCACCCTTATGGCTATCACTAGGTTGAAGCAAACCTGTAAATTGAGATATCAAATAAAAGGATATCCAATGTGTACAAAAACCTTCAATACTGATATGATTTAATTTAATCATATATAATTATATATATATGTATAGTATACATCATATCCTATCAGTCGTGGTGTGTCCTGATCAAATGTACCCAGATCATTAGAATTAATAACTGAATACTTAGGTATGATTTCGGTTTAAATGTACATTTTTGACTACCATCATTTCAGCACCATGTCACTTTTCACCCTCTGGTCTGGTAATCAAAGATGGGTATATAGCTGGAAAATCCCTGAACTAAATGGTCATTTGAATGGGAAAATCTTCGAGACTAAATGAGGGGATTGTCCAGCAAGCCATGTTTGATTGCTAGCGGGTTATAAAAAGGCCACAGTTGCTGCTGAGCCTGCTGACCCTTAGATGTTAGCCCATGATTACCATCATTTTAGATCATTTTAGATGGTTCATGTCCCCATGTTTGTTGGTGAAATGATCATTTCATGGTTACTACTAGTTATTACTTTTTACCATCATTTTACTAGGGATCATCATCCCAAAATTGCTGCAACATGAAAAAACATAAACATGATTTCAAATCACCAACCTGTTGCTACAGATACTACCATCAGTTTCTGGTTGGTGGTTTCAACCCATCTGAAAAATATTATATAGTCAGTTGGGCTTATTATTCCCAATATATGGAAAATACAAAATGTTCCAAACCACCAATCAGGTTTTGTAGGATGTCACTTCACTTTACCTTTCCCGGGGGTTGCCATAAAACTCCAGCGCGACCACTGGGATCCACTGGGTACTGCTGCTTCATGGCCGTCAGGTGCTGGTCCAGAGCCTGAAAAACCAGGGGAAATCACCGGTTTTAAAGCGCTGATTTAAGGGAACCCTGCAAAAATGATGATTTAACTGACGAACTGGTTTGAACTGGGAAAAAAGGAATGATTTACTGTACCTGATTTAGCCGCAAAATGTTGGATTTCACTGATTCCTTCTTCAACAAATTGTGATTTGACAATTGGCGATTTCACCTGCAAAAAGTGTCTTTCACTTTTACTCAATTGGTATTTTGGTTTTCTGTGACTTGGCAAAAATGGGGAGTTGACCATGCCAGAATTCTGCAAGGACTCGAGACTCGAGATACGACCAACATAGTTGAGGATAGACACAGCAAACGTATCGGACACAACCAACAGTGAGAAATATAGAAATTTGACCATGCTATGGCCCATGGACGATAGCCCCTGTCACTGTCTGAAGCTTTGGAGGATGGCCAGACGATGGTAGCTCCAAGTGATCCAAGTCACTGAGAAAACTGCAATTTTTGTACTGCAGACCAGTGACCACAAAGGGGGGCTGGGTCGTCTCCCTCATAGCCACCTGGAGAAAAACCATGTCTGAGCTATTTGGTTAGTGAGCTTAAGCCACATGATTCTCCTCAAAAATGTGCGTCGAATCGGATCCGGATCATCCCAGTTAGGACTTGGAAAATGAAAAGAGCTCTGAAACCACGAGTCAGTATATCCAGTCTTAGGGGATGTCGATTCTGAAATGATTATTACACACAGAAAATTGTGCCAACCTTATCCTCAAAACGACCATACTAGGAGCTCGTTGAAGAAGTCTGACATGGGAAAAGCCTACTTTAGAGTGTCACTGCTTTAGAGCTATCCGGTGTAGGTCAACATAGAACATGCAGGATTTCTGCATTGGTCAAAATCCAACTGCACGTCACAAGGAACCATCGATTCTCCAAGCATCATGGGAACAGACTGTATGTTATATCATACATAGTAGTGTTCAATAGTGTTCATATATTTATATACAATGTATATATGATATGTATATACCAGTACAGTACATATCATTCAATTGATGCGGCACATCTTGCAAAAGACATTAGTAAATAACATGGATCCCACTGCCGCACGCGAGGAGCGCTGGCTGAGAGCAAATCGCAAACGGCATCCTGGGGGGGGTCACTGCAGTTGTAGAAAACACCCAACACTACGGCACTGGTCCAAGAATTAAAACTCATCACAGAAATATAATATATAAATGTTATGATATATCATGCTTGTATGATGAGCATATAAATGTATTTGACTATCCTTGTGAGGGTTTGTTCATGTATTGGAATGTATTCTTGCCGATTAGCCTTCCTAAACAGAGACTGTTCACTGGTAAGATGTGTGTTTTCCAATGTATGTATATACTGGTTGCTGGTTTCAACCCCTCTGAAAAATATTAGTCAGTTGGGATGATTGTTCCCAATATATATATATAATATATATATATAATAATATATATATATGGAAAAATAAAAAATGTTCCAAACCACCAACCAGTATATGTTCAGACAAAGGCTGGCACAAGCTTCAAGGTGTTTGACAACCTCCTGATTCAGTAGACGGTGACCCCCAATGGATGGCGCCACTGATCAAAATCGGCGAGACACTCCAAACCTTTGTGGATATGGTCAAAACTATTACACGTCCACTACAAAACCTAACAAAACCTAACAAAACCTAACAAAACCCAGCATTTCTCAGCAGGGTTCTTCATATCTCCATTAAAATCCTAGCGATGGAAACTTGAAAACAGCCCATATTTCACCAGGGCATGGCTTTGCTTTCACGTCCTGTTGAAGCTCAAAGAATGAAGCCTCCACCTGGTGGCGTCGTGAATCGTTCGCAAGGCGAAAAGAACCAAACTTAGACAAATAATCCAGAACTGTCTGAAGAGTTGGTTCTGCATGATCCCCATAGCAAAAGATCAAAGTACCAAAATAGACATCAAAGCTGACGCAGAAATTCTTTGGGGAAGCGATGGCTTGATGGATTGATTGATGATCATGGAGCATGGGAAATCAGCTGATGCGCGTGGATCGAATTCCAAAACTTAGAAAAATGACTGAGCATCCGCATAATTATAGTTTTTCTACATTAGCTTTGAAATGTCTACTGAGCATCTCAATTTCATGATTTATGAATATTTATATATATATATTTATGATACATACCTCTGGGTTGGCAAGCATCAACCTGAAATGAATGGTGGTCGCGTCAGGTATTCAGGTCATCCTGCAGTGATTGGTGGTTTCAACGCACCAAAACTATTCATCAAATGGGATCATAATTCCAACTAGAATGGAACATGAATGATTGGAATGATTGAAACCACCAGATCATCATTGGTAGCTACCCATCATATATATCATATCCCCATGTGTACGGTTAAACTTACTAATGTTGCTTAAATCATTACCCATCATGTCATGGTGATATTAATTTCCTCTGAGATGGCCCATATTCGATGCTTTTCCCAATGGCTAGTTCGGGGATTTGCCGGCCCACAATGTTCGATTGGCACAGGGTGGGGCCCCCTAGTTACCTATAAGTGTGGTTTATATTTTTTCGCAACTTAACTGGGAATTGTGGCAGCTGTATCGATATTTAATGGCGTTATAAACCAACAAAGATAACTGGGGGGACCCAGCTTGCAGAGTGTAACCCCATTTTCTTCACTTCTTTGGCCACCCTGACCCAATGCCAGGCCCCCAACGGCTGGGACGCTCCCAGTCATGCGCTCAATCTCCTGAAAGTGTGCAGAGTGTGGTGACTGGGGGGAGCTGAGCTCCTCAAAATCTCCGAGATGGATCTGGATTTTTATGGATGTTCACCTTCAAAGCCTCCAAGCATCTTCAAAACACACAACTTTATGCACTTTTTGCCATTGGAATGCTCTCAAATGCTCCCAAGTACTCCCACAATACCAATGGCTACGTGATCAACTCGAAAATCAACATTCGGAACATGAAGTATGATGAATTCAGGTGGATACAAACATGAAATCTTGAGAAGTCCTTCAAAAATGTTTAGATTCAAAAAAAATATGTGGCGATCCCAGAAAATACATCTTTCAACTATCTTTTGGAGATGATATCCAATTTTGGGTGGGCTGATGTTAAATTAGGACAATACCAACCCAAGGGTGCCCTTTTAGTATCCATGCCTCCGTGATCACTTGGATGGCACGTGGAGCGATACCGTGCGTCTCGCCAGATCTCGGAAATCGAGGAAGCAGCCGGACAGGACCCCTGAAATGAACAGATTCAAAACATGGACAAAGCCTGAGTTTCTGGTGTCCAATTTGGAAAAAAAAACATAGTTGTCTGATTGGTCTTCCCATCATCAGCCTCAAAATCAGTGGTAGCGAAGTGGGAAAATCCAGCTGGTTGGCAGGAAAATCTCCAGCCATGGAGGTTTCTAGCAGGGAAAATCATCAACTGGTGGATTTGTTCATTGCCAGGTTCCTGCAGGGCATGTGTTTACCGCAGAACGCGAACGATTACTATAACGATTCAACTGCGCATGTGTTCCACGTGTTCTTTATCTCCTGTTTATTGTTGAGTTTTTTTCCCAGGTGTTTTTGTTTACCTGGGTTTGTCTTTCGAATCAGTATCTCGTGTTTTTCCTTTGATGTGTTGCTGTGGTTGGATGCGTTTCTTGTTGCTATGTTCTTACCTTTTTGACTATTGCTCGGTTTTGGGCTGCTGCGAATGACATCTATTTCTATGAACATGGGCCCCTGGACTGGCAGTTGCACTCCAGTAAACTACTGTAAGAGTTTGCTACAGGATCGGGCCCCCAATAGCTAAGTTGACATATAAGTGGCTGAATTCTATGGTCTATGGTAGATATTGGTAGATATAACGAGCTAGTTAACGGGATTTATAATCCAACTTACAACTAGGGGGCACCATCCTGTATGGAAACTGGCCAGTTTGGTTCGAGGATGTACCTACTAAAAATGGTGGCTTTCGAAAGCTATGTACACCATTACCAGAGGGTATGTTTGTTGGTTGACAACCCTAACTAGTTCGATACATCCGCGGTACATGCAACAGTTGGCCTAGTGAAACAAAGACATAAAGCCACTCACATCCCATTACTCACCTACAAATCCCACATCTCTTGGTATTGAAATGTATTTCACTGATGTTTCACGAAATCCCAATGTTCCTCTCTGCCAACCCCTTGACCCCTGCGGCCCGGCGTAAAGAGTCCGGAGAGAGCAAAGGACTTCCCACTTTGGGGACCTTTTTGCCGTTCCATCGGTGACCGGACGGTCGGGGACGGTGGTTTTTGGTAAAAAAAATAGGGATCTCATCAGCAAACAATGGAATCTTGGTAATATTACCCTCTGGTAATTTTAAGGAATATTCAATGAATATTCAATATCATGGGGGAATCATCGAGAAATAATGGAATTATATATATAATATTACCCTGTGGCAACTTGTTACAGTTAACAGGAAGCCATGGACAATAGAAAGTTCCACGGTTTACCGGTTTGAAAAATGGTGATGCTCCATAGCTATCTTACCAGAGAGTATATCTCACCGTGAAATATCCAGAAATGATTGTTGAGGATGATTCAAGCAGCAACAATGGTGAGAAAAACACATGACGAAACTCCACAAAGTGTACAAGACGCAGATGCATTGCATGTGTCAGTGCCAAGCTTGGTGCTTCTATCTCGGGGCCGTTTGGAAGATGAGTCGAAGCCGAAGCCATGAAAACATATGTACAAAGAAATAATGAGATCTGGCTGGAAAATATTCCTCAATGGGTGATAGCCAATTTCCATATTTAACAAGGTGATGCAAGAAACACAAAGCAGATGGGGATATCTGAGTCTTCAGGGACCGGCAAGGATATGATTGACTCAACTGGCAGTAACGGCTCAGAAACGGCTATTACAACCGTCCTCAAGTGTCTAAAATGAAGACTTAGAATCCTATAAAATGGAGGAAAACAAATAAAGTGGCTAAAACAATGTCATAAACCACCCATTTGGGAATGGTAAACATACCACCTATAAAAATGGTGATTTGGGTGATGGTTTATTGTAAATTTTACCCACATTACAAGAATTGCTAGGAATCCAAACTGCCCTTAAAACGCACCAGTTTGAGCGCTGATGTTAGCCCTGCCTCCATGTGCCAACACCGTACATGAGGCACCACCTGCAGCGTGCTGGGACGAATTTCTTGGAAGAAAACACGTTCATGGCAACCATCAATCCGTACTTTGAAACACACACTAAGTTGAACCAAGTTTAACTAAGTTGAAGCAATTTCGAATCACTACCAAGTTCAACAAATGTCGCGGAGGTTAACCAACCTGCTAGATGTGGCTATCAAATGTTCCCAAATCAAATATCCATTAAAAAATGAGCACCGGCACCCGAGCTACCCTTCGGCAACACCAAGGCTGCAAGCATCGAATCTTCACTCGTTCACTCGGATTGGGAAAATCTGGAGGAAAACCATGGTTTCAATTGGTGCTTCCCAAAACAAAGCCACGAAACCAAGAAACCAGTTGAAGGGACCGAAAAAGTAGCTGGTTTGAAGTTTGAAACCCTGGAAAACCATGGGTGTTCCAGCCAAATATGAAGGATTCCCGATGATTCCAAGCAGCACCTAGACACGCCAGAAGAGCAGGTTGAAGCTGAGCGAAAAGCTCCTGGACGCTGGGTGCCAAGGTGGTCGTACCAAATACGCGCCAACATTAGACCGACAGAATCCTAATGACTCATTTTATCCCAGGGAGTTGTGAATGATCAAAACTATGGTAAAGTGAGCCATTTGACTTTCAGGGAAATCAATGGAAATCATACGTACTAGCCTTGTGGGTCTCAGTCCGTAGCCAATGAATTGGTGCCCTCTGGCAGTTTCACCCTGGCTTGCGGACAAATTCTTAGCTTCCATAGATCAAATCATCTACAGATATCTACAGTACTTTCATGGGCAATTTTCCAGCAAGGTTTGACCACCAGTATCATCACATATAAAGCCGGAGCTCGATGGGGAAATCGGTACACAACCACCGTTTAGGTCCATTATAGGCTCCGTTGCGGTGATTGCTTTGTTTTGCGAATTTCAAAATCTCAGACCCCAGAAAGGACAACCTGTTGAATTCTGCTTGGATGTTGATCCCAGTAAGATAGTTAATCTGTTAATACAAGTAGCTGGAACATTTCAGATGATTCTTATCTATTTTTGGCCTGAAGATGCTCCTGCAAGTTAGGAAAATCTCAAAGTTTCAGGACAATCGGCCCCCATTTAAGCCCAAAAGAAACCAGTCACCTGTTGATTTCAATGGCTCGTTCCGTCCTGTTGATCCTCCCGAAAGACCTTGTCGAAGTGCAACGTCGTGGTGGTGGGTGCCCCAGAGGAGCCGGGGGAGGAGTGGTGTCCCGTGTCCAGAGCCACCTGCCGCGCAGTTGATGTAGCAACCCCCAGAAAGATACAGTCATTAAAAACCCACTGAAACAAAATGATGACATAACTTGACATAACCATACCCAGAAAATCCAATGACTCATGGTTTTCCGCCCTCGGCGAATGGCAGATCATTCGACTTTCAGGGATGGTAAGAAAATGTTGCGGGAATCCCATGTTCTCAATAGAAAATTCTTGGGAAACATATCTACACATCTGTAGGGTTAACTCCACCATGTCTAGCTGATCACAAGATGTTTAATAGAATGTGGGGTGTCCAAAGACAAAGCCACCTGGTGTACCCTCCAGTCATCTAACCTGGCAATGATTATCCTTTGTGATGTTCTATAATTGTTTGATCGTAATTTGATCATAAGAAGTAGTTTGGTTTTTCTCACCTGGCCCTTTTCTGTTGTCATGTTAGTCTACAGGGTGCCGTAGCGTCTCAACGTACAGGCATCATTGTGCGCCTCCACTTTTGCTTCGCGATCGTGCACCGTCACCTCAGCGAGGTTCAATCAGAGACCCCCAAATGTGGACTTCCCAAGGTTCTCCTTCTGGCTAAAATAGAAAGGCTATTTTGGTAAACATGGCAAGCTCGGAAATCCCTTAAAAATATATATATATAGTTTTTATATATATATATATATAGTTTTTAATGGAAAAATAATTTGCAAATGGTTGATTTTCCATTGCCTTGTTGATTTCCAGAGGGTGTACCATCATTCACCTATTGGTTGTCGAATGGGTCCAAAAAATCATCCAAACATTGGCCATGTCAAGATGGCAAAAACGAATTTCAGTCTGTAGTTACGTCGCGGTGCCGTGCAACCAGGGCTGCCAAACACTCCAAATACAAGGGGTGGGAAGTGTAAAAATAGGGAGGTAAAATGATCAATTTATGGCCCCTTGTGGCTATCATTCACCTACAATAGATTCGAACAACCCTGGCAACCATTACCCTCTGGGAATTAAACATAGCTATGGAAAATCACAAGTGTTGATAGATACATCATCTAGAAATAGGCCATCTTCCATCATTTTCCATAGCAAACTGTTAAATTACCAGAGGGGAAATGCTGGGAAGCCCAAAGACAACCCCTCCGCACTGCACCGTTGCCACCAAGCGGCCATTGGCGAAGGCTTCTCGCAGGGTCGCACGCGCAGAAGCAGCTGCGAGTGTTCTGCAGCCTCGCTGCCTGTCAGAATCTACGGTATCCGTCGTTTATTCACCATTTTTATTTAAGGACATAATGGTGATAGGCTCACGATTATTCATGCACTCCATCATTGCCGAGGTCTCTCTTGTGCTTGCAGGTGCTTGTTCCCTGATGGAACATCCAGCCGAACACCAGGATGAAGCACGCGCATCAGTATGGCGCACACAGTGCCATCGTGAGTGGGTCATGAAGCTCCCCGACGCATGGCAGCATCGGATAGAACAATGGCAATATGGAGCAGCCGGCGTTAAGCCTACAACGCTCCGAGCACTGAATATGGGCCCACCTCATATCGTGCATCAGGTGCTGCAAACCAATCGTGACCCGCTGGCGCTTCGTCCTTGCAATCCTCTTCGTGGACGGACTGCCGATGGCTCATTCCGAACGGCTGCGGCAAAAGAGTATCCAGTTGGTTTGTGTAGGACGTTAGTGCTTGCCACCTTGGAAAGTCTTAAATACAAGATCTCCCAGTTTGGCACGTGCACAGCTGCCGACCTCTCCGCTTCGGAGAGTGTCTGGCTGAATTCATTGTACATGAAAGCATGTAGCGCCAGTCTTTCAGGGAAATTTCTTCCGGATTTTCAAGGCTGAGCAGTTCGATGCAACATCGCACGAGCTAGACTCAGAAGCGAGTGAATGGAAACATAATGGTGAATATACAATGAATAAATAACCAAGAAATTACCAAGAATATATGTATCGTATATAGAGATGTGGGTGTGTCTGAAAATGTGCCCGACCCAGGGCAAAGTGTTAATTTTGTTTGTAACCCACATACCAGTAGTACCGCACAAGGCAGTGGCGGAAGGTTCAAAAACAGGAAACCTAGAGGACAGGTTGGTTGTTGTGAATCACGGATGGCAGAGCGAATCCGCTGATGGACCGAAAGGTGGTTGGAGTTGCGTTTTTTGGAGTGGTTGCTATGGTTGCAGTGGTCACCTGGCCGGTCACCTCACCCACAACTGCTGGATGTAGTGTGGTGTAGTGTACTGTAGTGTAGTGTACTGTCGTGTTGTGTGCTCTAGTGTAGTAGAGTGTAGTGTACCTGTAGTCTAGTGTAGTGTGTGTGTGTGAAGTAGTGTAGCTGTAGTTGTAGCGTAGTGTCGTGTAGTTGTAGTTGTAGCGTAGCGTAGTGTAGTGTAATTAGTGTAGTGTGTGTTGTGTAATGTAGTAGTAGCAGTAGCAGTAGCAGTAGCAGTAGCAGTAGCAGTAGCAGTAGTAATAGTAGTAGTAGTAGTAGCAGTAGCAGTAGTAATAGTAGTAGTAGTAGTAGTACTAGTACTAGTACTAGTACTAGTACTAGTACTAGTACTAGTACTAGTAGTTGTTGTTGTTGTTCTTGTTGTTGTTGTTGTTCTTGTTGTTGTTGTTGTTGTAGTTGTTGTTGTTGCTGTTGTTGTTGTTGTTGGTGGTGGTGTTGGTGTTGGTGTTGGTGTTGGTGTTGGTGTTGTTGTTGTCGTCGTTGTAGCTGTAGTAGTTGTTGTTGCAGTTGTAGTTCTAGTTCTAGTTCTAGTTGTTGTTGTTGTTGTCGTTGTTGTCGTTGTCGTTGTCGTTGTCGTTGTCGTTGTCGTTGTCGTTGTCGTTGTCGTTGTCGTTGTCGTTGTCGTTGTCGTTGTAGCTGTAGTAGTTGTTGTTGTAGTTGTAGTTCTAGTTCTTGTTGTTGTTGTTGTTGTTGGTGTTGGTGTTGTTGGTGTTGGTGTTGGTGTTGGTGTTGGTGTTGGTGTTGGTGTTGGTGTTGTTGTTGTCGTTGTAGCTGTAGTAGTTGTTGTTGTAGTTGTAGTTCTAGTTCTTGTTGTTGTTGTTGTCGTCGTTGTAGCTGTAGTAGTTGTTGTTGTTGTAGTCGTAGTCGTCGTCGTCGTCGTAGTTGCAGCAGCAGCAGCAGGAGGAGGAGGAGTAGTAGTAGTTGTTGTTGTTGTTGTTGTTGTTGCTGTTGTTGTTGTACTAGTTGTAGTTGTAGTTGTAGTTGTCGTTGTCGTTGTCGTTGTCGTTGTAGCTGCAGTTGTAGTTCTAATGTAGTGTGCTGTAATTAGCATAGTGTAGCGTAATGTAGTTGCAGGCGTAGTTGTAATTGTAGTTGTAGTGTGGTGGTAGTGGTAGTTGTAGTTGTAGTTGTCTATCTATCTATCTGCAAGCTTGAAAACGAAGCTATTCTGCGAGACGAGACTTCCTCAGCTTTTGAACTTGACAACATCAAAAATGCAGCAATTCTGCGAGACTTCCTCAATTTTTGAACTTGCCAACGTCAAAAACGAAACAATTCTGCGAGACTTCCTCAATTTCTGAAGTTCGCAACATCAAAAACGAAGCAATTCTGCGAGACTTCCTTTAAAAATGGAAAGTTGAGTGCGGAGCTGACGGCCTCGTACCAATGCGTTTTGCGATTTTTCTACTCCACCTGTCTAAAGTACTGCGCCTGCCACGAAAAAGTGATGCCAGGTCATACGAAGTGCTGCACCTGTCGCGCAAAATCATCTTAGCAAACCTACAGATCTGATGCTCCAAAATGCAACCCCTCTCAATAAATCAGCGCCCTCACCTCCTAACATCTCTGATGACCATGTCTCTTGCACTGCGCCTGCCACGCGAAATCCATCTGTCCAGATCCTCTTCAAATGTCCCACGCCTGCCATCGTTTTTGAAACTGCTACAAAACCCTCACGTTTTGCTCACTTTTGACACGGTGCACAATCCCTTGCGCCTGCCACGCGAAACGACATCAGAACGTCAAAAAGTGGTCCGAACATGTGGCGCATTTCAGATTTTGACTTGGAAATGTGCTTCGCGCCACAACGGCGTGCACTTTTTCGACACCTCAACTTCCAAAAGTGCTCCGACGTTGGTGTGTTTTGTACGTTTTGACTTGGGAATGTGCTTCGGGCCACAACGGCGTGCACTTTTTCGACATCCCAGGTGTTTTTCGCTTTTTCACTTGCAAATGTGCTGCGCGCCACAGCTGCGTGCAACTTTTCATCTCTCATCTGACCACAGGGCTCCGCACCCGCCGCTTTAGCGAGCCTACTTTTCGACCCTCTGGAGCCACAAATCATTGGAAAAGAACACAGTGTTTCGCGACTTTGCTACCTTTTCGCGCACCTGCATCTTCTTTCCTCTGACTCTTTCTCTTCTCTGACCTTCTCTCTTCTGCTCTTCTCTTCTCTGACTCTTCCCACCTCTGCTTTTTCGTCTGTCCATACTGTCGTAAGTTTGACTTCTAAACTTCCTTGGATAACTCATCATAACTCATCATTATTGCAATATTGCAACATCTCATAACCATGTGGGTGAATCCCCCATCATGTTTCGACAAAGCCATTGGATGTACCGATTTCCATCACACCGGCAAGGTCCACAACATGCCACCAAAATAAGGGTCTGAAACAGCTATGATGACCATATATTGTTATATAAGCTGGTTGCAGTATGACTACAATATATGCTAGTTGTGTTATAATATGGTTGCAATATGATAGTACTATATTTAATTGTGGTATAAGATGTTTATATGTTTATAATATTGCTATATGATGATTATAGCAAATGTACAAGGACCTGTAGATCCACTAGAGACCATTAAAATCAAACCATTCCATCAGTACCCTGGGGTAAACATTCAAAAGGATGCGGAAAACCTATGACATGATGTCCGTTCAGACAATGATCTACATTCATAGTTTTTTGTCCACATCTATGTTAGTTCACCGGAAGGGTAAACATAGTGTTCAACAAAACATGGAGTTCAAAAGCAACCATTCACCAGCCGTCTCGCGGCCAGAGACACCATTTTGCCCTTCGTTTTGTAGTCATATGTGGCCATAAAGAGGCTATTGCTGGACCCTGCCATTGACGACTGCGGCTATTCGGAATCCTCTCAGAATCCAGACCCCTTGGGCACCGGACGCCCGGGCAAAGAGAGGCGTTGTGCCATCATTTGCCCCTGCAAGCAAAAAATTGAAGGTGTTGCCAGTCTCAACTTTGGGGAAACTTGAAACTAACAGGCTAACAGGTCAGGTTTTAGGGGTTTTGCCACAAAGATTGTGGGGACTAAAGATTGACGTATGTACCTTACTTGAAAACAAAGCCGACTTACCAAAGAGATGTGAACAGAATCAGTGAAACCCGGGGAGCATCAAAAGAAAAGATGAGAATATGTTATATATACATACACTACATATAATATATTATATTAGATAATATATGATAATAATTGATAATATTAGTTACTACTTACATCTACTTACTATGTAACGGGGACGATAAACTGGTGAACCGCTGTTCCCGGGAACATGCAACCATCACTTCATGTTGCAACTTCAAGGGAATCTACCATCGGAAAAAAAAAATGGTACAAAATGAAAACACCGCAGTTTGGCCAAAAGCGACAAGCTCCTAAAGCAAGGCTTCAAGGATTGGCAACGAAACGGGTTTTTCGAGAATCACGAAAAGAGGTATGTCGTGACAACTGGGCAACCCCACAGAGGAGTTGCGCATGGCGCGTGCGCCAAGCCAGAAGGGGATCACAAATCAAAGAAGGAACAGGAAGTGCCAAACCGTTGTGGCAACCTGGTACTCACTGGTTTCAATTTGTTCAGCCTGTCAGACCACCTCGGAAATCGCTAAGTCTGAGAAGGATCGAGCGATATGTTTTTCTCTGGGTCATCTCTGCTCATGAGCCAATCTAGGGCCGGAATGGCACATTGGAGCATATGGATATGATATAAAGCATGTGCATGGGACTTTGGATAATCTTCTTTCCGAAAATTGAAGAGGCAAAATGGTTTTCTGTTCACAAGCAGCAGCTATGAAACTGATAGCTAAAGGATGGGGCAAGCGGTTCTCATCAAGAAAATGGTAGTGAAGCCATGTAAATCCATGGCTGATCCCACTCGACCTGCTGATCCCATTACATCCCAAGCTGTGTCATCCTATTGAATGGTGAGGTCGCCAAAGAAAAAGACAGATAACAGTGGATAAATGCTTTACCATGCCATTAAATCCGACATGGGACATAGGACATGCTTCAAAATCACTAATATCATGATATATATATATATGTAGATATAGATATAGATACAGATAAATATATATTATAGATATGTAGAGTGATATAGACATAGATATAGATATACGTAGATATAGATTCATATAGACTGTACCCTCAAGAATTTGTGATAAAACGATCTAAAATAGTCTAAAAGAACAAAAGACTTTGGACCAAACTGATGGAACATGTGGATAGCTTAGATAGCCATAGATCGCCTGGATAGCTTCACACTGAAATGACTAGCTTCGAAGCCTAAGCTCTCGGGATCGCCTCAGACGCTGGACTGAAGCCAAGAGACTTAGCAGAGAATAACTGACATGGAAAAAATGGGAAAAATCCCAAGGGAATCCAAGGGATTAGTAGTCTGAGAGTACTCTGGTCTTGGCAGTGTGAAGATCTCAGCAGTTTCTCCCTGATCAGCTAGAACCATTGGATGCCTTTTATGCTGCTGGAAGATTCGTCACTCTGACATCTCAAGGTGAAGTTTATGCCGACAAGGCTGCTTCAGAAGCATTGCAATTCAATGGTGCAACCATCGCCGTTGCAAACTCACCGTGCACGAATGCGCCATGTATGCAAAATTCCATTCAATGGCCGGAAGGACATTCTACAGCTCGTGCAGAAGCGGCCGAAGCTTCCAAAAGGCTGAATGCACAGTCGAAGACAGACAACAGCCGGAGACAGCAGCTGTTTCTCCCTTCAGCCGTGCATCCAGCTCTTTGTTCTTCCGCAGAAGCTCTCTGCTTTCCTCCATCTTGGGTTGAAAGCATGAAAGCCATGACTGCTGATTGCCAATCAGCAGTCATTGCTTTCATGCTTTCATGCTGTCATGCTTTCATGCTTTCAACCCACTGCACTCTTGACAGTTCAGAGCCCAGAATGAGATGCTCTTTCCCTGCCTTGAAAATAGTGGGAGATGTTGTGAGTCTATCCCGAAGCTGTTCCAACTCCTGATCCCAGATGATTCAAGTGCAGCGGCCCGCCTCACTGGCCTTCATCCCTGGTGCAGGATCGTCCATACTATCAACCTCATTAAGCTCTTCAGGCGCAGAGCGCCGTCTGCTTGCGATCTCCAAATTCTTGAACGCTGCGTTGCGCGTTTCTTTCCAGCGCCGTGCTTCTTGCCTTCTGATACACAAGATGCCACTAGCTCACAAGCGCTAGGTCTCTTTCGTGCAGCATTGGTCTGTTAGCTGAGCCAATTACTGTCTAGCTGCTCAGCAGCCACTGCAGAAACCAAAATTGGGCGAAGAAGACCAGCATCCACGCTTCCAGCTGGCCATGTGCCCACCTCCTCTGACTATGGCAACCAGTCACCTCAAAGAACTAGTCAGCATGTATTCAATGTATTCGCACAGAGCCAGCTGCAAAATCCCGAAGAAATGTTTCACTATGGTCATGCAAAATTGAGTGCCAAAAGGCCTTGCAAGTGTGATGACCCAGCATCCCAAGTGAAGTAGGGGGATTACATTCAAATTACCAAACAAAATGATCGCAGCACCAAAAGTAATGGACCTGGCAGTTCAAACTTGCCAGACTAGCGGCTCAAAAGGTCGCTGAAAAGTATGTCCTGGGAGTTGCTTCCTATCACCTCCCAGCACCAAAAATTCAGGGACCAACCAACCCTCGAAACCACGAAGCTGGCCCAGAGTCACTTTTCCGTTCCAACATTTAGTAGCTAGATCGATATATAAACACGGAAATCGAATTGCCCAAGGCCAGCCCAGCCAGCAGAAGCCAAGAAGAATCAAACTGACGCAGAAACAAATATGCAGTTCACCAGGGATATCCCTTTGAAACTGACAGAACAATTGCACACAATTGTCGACATCAACAGCCACTACTAGTGGTAGTCAATCGCTGCAACTCCAGTTCTGGGAATTTGGACCAGTCTCCTGGGCTTAAAATGTCAACTTCAATAATTTCAATAGCTGTTTTTGGGGTGATATCCCTTCCACCTTTCTGAAAATGGTGTTGTCCCAGATTTTGTTGGAGAATCCCGTAGTCCGGTTGGTGAACACATCGACTGGGCAGCCCAACACAACATTTTTGGCAATCGCAATGAATCAAGAAACGTCATTTTTTGCAGGGATCTAGCTAAGACCCATATCATATATACATGTCATGTCAAGGAATGTTGCACGGTATTCCAATTCTTGGCAGCTGATGCTGTCGGCTTTCGGGGATTTGCTTTCTGATGCCCAGTGTGAATGCAATGCCCTTTTTGCAATTCAAATCGTCCATACAGAGAATCCAAACAACAGCACATCAAGAACCAAGAAATAGATTTGTGTGCATGCGTGAAATGAGGGCATCAATTGGGTTGCCTCTGAACTCTGGAAACATCAGCCACATTTTGAAGATTACCCTCTGGTAAACTGAGATAGTTATAGAAAATCACCACTTTCAACAGGTAAACCAAGTATAAATGGGCCATGTTCAATAGCTTGGTAGCTTTGTTTGTCCTTTTTTCAATCGCTGAGACGACAAGGTCTGGTGATCTTGACCATTTCCGAGGGCAGTGTGAGCACCACCCATGTAATCCCCTGGTGAATAGTAAAGTAGCTGAGATTTATGGATGTTCATCCCCTCCAAATATGGTATAATATTCACAACAGATTTGGAATCATACCTATAGGCCCTATAATTATATATATATATTTATGTGTGTGTGTGTTTTCTTCTTCCAGAGGATTGGAAAGCAAAGAGGTCAGATTTTGTCAGATTCCTGTACACTTTTCTATTGCGCAATTCACGAATGCACGATTCAGAGGGCATGAGGCTACAAATCCACCGAACCAGCACACTCCAGAGAGTGACGCCGTGTAATGTCAACCGCGGATGAATGCTAAGCCCTGAGCAGGGCTTCTTACATTCTCTGGGGTTGACACTAGCCGCTTACTATGCACACAATCCATTCGTTCGCAGCAAGCTCTGTGGTGGCCCAATATGAAGATCCTGATGTCATCATTCTCTGCGGCGCGTTGCTGGAACCCACGCGCATGACCCCTGCAGGATAAAAATGCATCAAATATACCGTATAATACCCACAACGGTTGGTCATCTAAAGTAAAGGCAGCACGCTTCCCAGTTCTGTTTGCTTGTTGAGATCATATCTAAATATATGTAGATCTATCCACCCTGAAGTACATAGGCTGGTTATCGAACTTGGCCCTCCCTTCCAGTGCTAAACGCTCTCATTTCTTGACGCACCCAGTCGTAGGTGGGTCATGTCTATTTACTTGCATGATGTTGCATGATGTTGCAATATGATATGCCAAATCGGGCATTTTACAATGGCATACAATGACCATATTATACCCATTTACAAGCTTCCCTGCACCTTCAAGTACTCAGAAAAGTCTCCCTCTGACTCCGTTGCTGCGAGCACGAAGGTTTCATCAGGTTGGCGATAGGAATCGCCCACGACCAGGAAGAAAAATACGCGGAACGCGCGGAAAAAATCACCACGAAACAGAGACAAAGCCCGGCTTGGAAGTTGTTGTGACTCAAGACCAAAAATTGAAATGGATATAACTTTACAATACTTTATATAAGTGGAGGGTGGAAGTGCTGATAAGCAATTGTTGGGTATTAGATAATTTCCTTCCGAACATGGTGAAAGCCATGGAAGTTCCACTTCCTCCTGTTTCAACTGAGTAACTTGGGCACTCCGCGCAGAGGCGCGGGGGCACTCTTTTGGAGGGCTGTCCCCAAGCATTCCACGCTGTGGTGAGTTATGCACCAGCCAGCTGACCAAAAATCGACGACACCAACTGACCAAGTGCTGGTTACCCTCAATACTTTCCGGAGATTCTTTGGGAAAAATACCAACAACACATGGAATTTGAATGTGTCCATTTGCCGCAAACTTGCTCGATTTCATCGCAAACACTGCATTAAGAAATTGCATTTGGTATCCTGAAAGTGAAATGACTCATTTGACCAGCTTGGATAAACCACAATTCACCCAGGGTTAATCCATGAGTTGGACATATTCCTTGTGACCGTGACCTTCGACTGGTGCACCTTTCGCCATTCACCTCGTTGGAATGATCGCCATTCACTTCCTGACCTCAGAGATGCATAAAACGATCAACTAAGCACCACAAACGGATGTTACTATCTATAGGTTTGTAACTAATGCAGAACATCTGCATCTGTATATACACATATATATATATACATATATATATATACATATATATATATACATATATATATACATATATATATATACATATATATATACATATATATATATATACATATATATATATACATATATATATACATATATATATATACATATATATATGTACATATATATAGAGAGAGAGAGAGAGGGAGAGAAAAAAAAAAATGTATATCCGACCTATTCGGACGTTGTATCATCATCCAACCGATTGTGGCTTGACTTGGGGATCATCAACAAAACCGAGGCTCCAGGCAGCATCACTGAACGAGGCGGGGCACGACGCCGCGCCAACTGTCCCCGTCCACCAGTTCGGCATCGCAGCCCACGCAGCGTTCGTGGCTTTTGGATGGCTCGGAGGGGGTCCCCGGATTCGTATTGGATGTACTCTCTGGTAATCAAATGTGGTTGGGAAATCCACTATAAATATCTATCTATCTATCTATCTATCTATCTATCTATAATCTCTATAAATGGAGGTCTGAATGTGAAAATCATCCAGAATGGTTTGAAATACAAAATCCAGCGGGGGATGGTGAGATACTTGGATGTGCAACCAGTTCACTGCTTCGGGTGATGCCGAGTTTTGGTGCTGTCATAATTGCCGACTCGGAAACGATTTCCTGGTATTGTTATATGTGTATATATATAGAGAGAGAGAGAGACCAACTTCCAAATGAGGGAGCCTCTTACCTACAATCCAGAAAACCCAATCAATTCCAAGGTAAAACCTCTGATTCTAGGTAGTCAAATCCTCCCATACAATATATATATATTATTATATATAATTATATATATATATTAGTATATAATTAAGTTGTGTATATATGTCTATATATACAGTATATATAATTACTGTATATAACATAAAAACATAAGAAACATCTCATTAATCTTGGATTTGGGCTCATCATTCTTGTTGGGTCAGCTCCCACCGACCATCCAGATTGTGGCAACCGCAGCTTTAAAAAGAATGTGGCGCAACCGCAACCGCAACCGCCAGGTGCCAGATTCAGGTAATCACCATGACGCTTATGAACAGCGAACAGCTGCCTTTTGCCATGGCTAATTTTGGTTTATAATTATGCAACAAACAAACACATGTTTGGCTGGGGAGCAAAGATTCTCTTCGTGCTGCTCTGTTCAACTTCCAAATGCTCAAATTCTAAAGGTGGGGACATCGTGCATCTGTCGAACCTGGGTGGTTTTTCATCTTTTCCAGCTTTGAAACACCACCGGCATACGGATGTTGTTCACCGGTGGGGACCTGTTGTTCGGCCGCCACATGCTGTGCTGCAGTGCTGCGCCGTCCCCTTCCAGACAGGGCCTGGGTCGAGGCGGAGAAGATCCGAAACCTCTCGTGACATCTGGTAAAACATTGGCTGAATCCTGCGAGAAGGGGAAAATGTGTGCAAATGGGTATGGGTCAATACCTATAGATACATTTTTAGTGGGATGAACATCCATTTACCAGCTATTTTGGGGTTCACTAGGTACCAGGGTTTTGACCCATCCCCAAATATGTGTCTTTCTGCTGTTGTGAATAGCGCCCTCTGTTCTTTTCTTGTCCAGTTAACAGAAGCAGGTCACTGCATCAATGATTTGTTTTATTCAGCAGGAGATATGGCTGTGTCTGAAAAAATTAGCTACCGCAAAAACCCATAGTTGATCATCATGTTCCTGTAAAACTCACAATGTCTAGGATATAGCCCATTTTCAGACACACCCATCAGCTAGTCATCGGCAACTTGCTCATTACAGGTGGTGCATGTATTCCAAAAAACATGTGGGATGAATGAAACTGCAAGACGAATTCAATTTGAATACACTTTAATGTGCAAAATGACGGTAATCCCCCGGATTGAGGGGGGTTCAGAGTTCAGAGAAGACTATATGACTATATATAATTATATATTATATATTATATAATATGTATAATATATAGTATATACATATTTATAATATAATATATATATATGTATACATAATATAATTATATATACATATCACTTGTGATCATTTGATGTTTTTGGCTAATAGGGTGCATCGGAGATGAGTTTTCGTTGGTTTCACCATGGATATGGCTCAGATTTTGACCCAGGGGACCTCAGATTGCTCGTGGTAAGCATCTATTTAATCTATTTCTGCATCTCAGTTTTGACCATGCCCATATATCAATTATATATCAATTATATATCAATTATATTCAATGTTATTTGGATAGTGTATAAATATGTGATTTCATACATTGCAAGCCAAAATTTCAGGATGGGGGGAATCTGGGGAATCATGACTTATGACTTCCCATGACTTCCCGTTGTTCAATGGGGGTGACCCCTTTACTCAACCGGTCCATTGGGGAAATGATCCCATGAAATCCACGGATGAACCGGGTTTTCGGGCTCGGCTGAAATGAACCTCAGCACTGTGCCCCATGCAGTTGCGGCGAAGAGAAGGTGGTTGGCCAAGAAAAATCCGTTGGAAGTCATCAAATCATCAACTGTTTCATCAATGTTCTCATCCAATCTCATCAACTTTCTCATCAACTGTCTCATTAAATCTTATCAAATCTCATCACATCCACGTAAATGGTATGGAGTTCATAGGAAGGCGACCCCCCAGTTACAAGTTGCTTGAGAAAACCCCTCGGTATATACCCACGCAGCCTAGTTACACACCCACTTGCCCTTCTAGGCTGAGGTTTCCTGACCTGTAGCTACATCGGAAATCTAACTCAGACCCATGGAATCCGCTCGAATTCAATATATTGTTAGTATTTGTTAGTATATGCATATATGTAGATGTAATGTCCCAATAAAAACATGCGGAACGAGCAAAAGCAGCCAAGAAACCACACATGTCTCAAGACTACGGACACACCAAATCACCAAAACTTATCAACATTGTCAAATTCTGCGGAAACTGGGTTCATTGAGTTTGTGGTTAACCCCCTTTTTGGGTTCTCCGAGTCCTCTGGGTCACGAGGTTCAACAAATCAGGCCGTGGCCAGGAAACCGGACAGCAGCTGAGTTTTCGCCAGCCGAGGCACAGATTCAAAGTCCTAACTCTGCTTCCAAACTGGCATCATCAAAGCACCGCATGACCTCAACTGTCTGCGTCAAGTCACTGGGTGACCAAACAGTGAATGATTTACCCTGTAGGCCCTGTGAAGTTTTTCCACATGGCAAAAATACCGCATTTGGGGATGATTGTCCCATTAAGACCCTCCATTTACAATGGATTTTCCATGTCCACATTTGATTACCGGAGAGTATAGCAATTTGACATCCATAGAAAACATCAGAATTCATCCGCAAATTTGGCATGTTCCATGACCATGTCATTACTGTCCCTCAACTCACTCTTAAACTCATGTACCCCGCAAGAAAAAGTATAAAATACATATATATATATATTATATTATATTATAATATATATATTATCATATTATATATATTATATATTATATTATATTATATTATATTATATATATTATATATTATATATTATATATTATATTATATTATATTATATTATATTATATATATTATATATTATATTATATATATTATAAATATATACATATCTATATATATTATATTATATATATATATATTCTTATATATTATAAACTTAGCACGATACCACGTGAAATTGTCCAAAAACTGGCTATACTATACCATACCCATCAAAACTCGATGCACCCTTCGGAATTTTTATGGTGACAAGCCCAAGTCCAAGGTGGCTCATGGATTCCTCAGTACCCCTGGTCCCATCTGCTGGAAATCCCCAATGTTCAAAGGTACCCCAAGTCATTTTGTGCTAAGCTGTTGATTTATCAAACATGTGATATAACTACCCTCGCTGTCCCCTATCGAGTAGATAAATAGATCCTATACTTTTCACCAGGGTGTTCTTGCGAAGATTTGTCATCTTATTTTGATTTATTTTGGCTGTATATGTATCATTATGTATCCCGTATCCCCGTTTCGATGATGAACGTGGATGAAAGAAAGCATATAATGTTTGATGTAAATACACCGTTACACCGTACAGTACTGATGGTATTCTTTTTTCTTCCCCCCTATTGAATCTATTGCTATGTCCTTATTCGGGGGTAAGGATTGGGTTAGAATCTCGGCCTGGAGCATGGCTGCAGCTGCCGCAGCCATGGCCTCCTCCTCCCCGTGGCAGAAATGCAGGGGACTTCCCCAAAACGCATGGTATGTTCGAGCGAATGCTCGGAAATGACTGGAAAATCACGGTATTTTAGAAGTGTCTGTGAATCATGGCTGATTGGTTCGATGGATTCATGTTGCAGTCAAATTCTACAGGGAAGCCATGCTCTTTGCCAAGGTACAGAATAACATGGAGATGTCCTGTGAACAGCTGCTTCCAATGCTGAAAGCAAACCCACAGACCGTGGTCTCTCGGCGCCACCGAGTATGGATTCATATGCCAACTCCAACCCCCGGAACGGTGGTGCCCCAGTTCGTTAGCTAAGTTGGTTTATACAAATTTACATATATATATATATAATTATATATAATATGTATATGATTGTATATGTAGTCTAGCTAGGTGTTATAGTGCAAATCTAGTTAGGTGGCTTTATAAACAAAATATGTAATTGATTGTAATTGCTATTTGCTATGGGGCACCACCTTGTACGACCCTTGTGATCAACTAGCGACACTTCCGATCCATGTTTGCAGCGATCTGTTAGGGCTTCTTTCTGCCGGCCGCGGCCACACTTTGGAAGCGCTTCGTAATGTCAACCCCGGATTAATGAACCACTTACTGACTTACTGATACCCCCCCCAAAAAAAAAACAGCTAAAAAAAAAGTCGCATATATAAAATCACAGTAATTCCAAGTCTATTTAGTATTCTACCCCTCCATATGAGTTCGGTAACTCACTTTTCCCGCGGCCCGTCCTCTGTGACGTCCCGGCCCTCCTCCAACTCCTCTTCGGTCCATTCCCGTTGGTGGACGGCATGTGCCCGCTCCTGCGGCTGAACGATCGTACATGAGTACCCTTTGGTAAATCCACTCTAAATGGAGGTGTTTTTGGGAAAATCATGTATAGATTCTATTATAGATGCTGAATTTTCCAGCCTGCCATGTTTGATTACCAGATGGTATGTACACAAATTAGGGATACCATGACCCTTAGATGTTTTCCGCCTACTATATACTATGGAACATTTAAAAATAAACTTTGGGGGTATCCCCAATACTTTGTGGAGACCCACGGTATGGGCAAAAACCAAAGGTGTGACCCAATAAATGTGTCCAAATGATCTGGCTACGAAAGTTCAACTATGCCTACATGGATGTGTGCTTTTGATTTACGATTCACGGCCATACTTTTAAGTTCGTCCCACCTAGCAACTGGTTGTCATAGCCATGTTTGGCTCTCCCGTTTGACAACAGCAGGATTCTGGGGGCCGCAACATCACCTGAGTTTTTATCATGTTCTGTTGGTTGGTGATTACTCTAGTATCTCGACGACTGTTCATTACGATTCCTGGGATGCTCATCCAACCTAGATCATCAAATATCAGTAAATATCATATGGAGGTGTCCTAAAACAGGGTACCCCCCAAAAAAAATCATCCAAGACCATGACTTTGTATTGAAATAACCATGGTGATTTGGGGATCCCCCATGACTTAAGATACCTCCATATCTTCTGATATTCCATTGTCGACATGACAGAAATCTCATCCAGTCGACTTCCTCGAGGATGGTCCGCGTGGCGTTGTTTTCGTGGCTGTTCCGCAGGAAGGGCCTCGGCAGGGGGCTGTTTGTTGGCTGGGAAGAGGATGGTATTGGAATGTAGCGTCGGTTTGTTTGACGTTGTGGACAATAACCAATTTTTCATGGGTAAATCATCGAACTAAATGATCCAAATGGGCCCAATTGTCCATAGCTATGTTGAATTACCAGAGGGTACGACTTATTGCATATACCCTCTGGTAATTTAACATAGCTATTGAAAATGGCCATTTATAGTGAGTTTTCCCATTGACAATGGTGTTTTTCCATAGTTATGTTAGTTTACCAGGGGGTAACTTAGAATCCATCCTTTTTGGGGGGTTGCTTTTTGGTGAGAGCCAAAAAGATATCATCGATCATCCCAGTACTGCCAGGGGATCATCGCCAGGATGGGGATCATAAAATCCATGGTAAAATGGTGATCAGTCCATGGCCCCATTCTTATTTTTATCTCTTATATATATATGAATAGATTTGAATCAAACAGAGATCATCCCAACAATGGAGGATACCACCAAGAATGGAAGCATCCAAAGGATTTCAGGCCGCCCAGGTGTGTTGGCTTCCTCTGGATGGATGCGGTAAAGCTCGGGGAATCAAAGCTCTGGTAACAGAACCCCCGGATTTATTGGAAAAATATTCTATGGATGGGGGATGTTCCCGGGGTAGATCTAAACCAAAACAGCTAGACATATTTTACCAATATATCCCGTAAAGTCCCAGATATGAATGGACAGAACGTGGGTCGGATTATATGCTGTTTTAAATCCTCAACCAACCAGTTTACCCTTCGACCGGTTCTGACCACACCCCTGCCCCCAGCAAAAGTCGTATTCTCGCCTTCGGGGGTTCTCGGACCGCCTGCGTGGGACCCTTGGAACGTGTTTGTTCCTGGCCATGTTGAAACTCCAGCACTTTAGCACATTTACAATATTTGATTCAATGATACCTATAGATATGTTATATATACATACATACTTACAGATATAATAAAGTTACATACTTATAATTACATATACTGTATATAATTGTGATATTGTGTATATATATATATATGAAGAGGAAAGGAAGAGGAAATGAAGAGAACCGGAAAAGGAATTGAAGAGGAAGAGGAAAGGAAAAGGAAAGGAGGAAAGGAAAGGGGAAGAGGGTCTATCTGTGGTCAATTTTTGAACAAATGGATATCGCTATGGTATCCCAAGGGGTATCGGGAATCTCGCCTCTTGCATGGACGCAACTTTGTGCAAATCAGCTTCAGGTGAGGACGTTATATACGATTATGGGTATCGCTTTCTGGGGGGGTCGATTACTACACAGTGTTTGGTGCACTTTCCAGACCGCAAGGGAGCATTCCCTTAGTAAAGTCAAATGCGATCATTTTGACCATACCTCATATGTAATGTAGATATATACATACCATTACATACCATTATGGGGTGATTGTGCTTCGGTGGAGCCCCGGAGTGGCCCACCAAATGGATGTGTCTGACTTTGTTGGGGAAAACCACGAAATCCATTGCTTATTCATTGTTTTTTTAGTAAAATAACCGTGTTGGGGCTTAAATACCCCATTTTTGAGTCACACTCAAATCATATCAAATCACAATATGCTTGGCTATATCCCATGAATGCCCATTCATTTTCTACACATTTGCTGGGGAAATCACCATTGAATCACCATGAAATGCGGAGAAAACCGTGGCTCCCACCGAACCGAACATGGCTCTGCCTCCAGCTGATACTGAAGTGTTCCTGTCAACGTCTGACCAGACATGGCAGTGGAAAATCCCAGATTGATAGATGATGGTGATAGATGATGGTATTTGAGATGTATGATATATGTATGATACTATCATCTATCAGTGGAAAATCAAAAAAAATATTTAAGATCATATGATACAGTAGATAGATGGATGATACATCTGATTGTTTGAAAAAAAAACTGTTGTTTTCTGTTCTGTTCTGTTTCCACCGCTGGGAAAAACTGTTTTCCGGAAAGTATCGAGAAGGTCAAAGATTTCCGGGCCAATTGCATGACCTCAACGGCTAACACTTTGGACAATTGCAAATCATCAAAATGTCGCTTCACCGATGGCTGGTTCAAACATGTTGGAACACGCATATCATCGCAATGCATTTGGAGAAGAAAGGTGTGGATCCCCACCAACCCATTCCTAGTTGGTTTGTGCTCGTTTGGATACTCCGAACCGTTAAAGTCGACCAATTTAACAGAATTGTGTCAAATCTCATTGGGACGCCGTTGGATCAGGAAGTCAAATAAGTTGACCAAAAGCAAGGTCAACCCCAATGGGACGCCGATGTACGACAAACTCTGTTTTGGCAAGTTTTGCTGTGTGAAAGATGAGGAAACACCTTGTGGACGCAACTCCCAAAACATCTTCAAAGTGGTATTAAATACAACAAAAAACACTCATGTCATATTGGGACGCCAGTGATTCACCACATGTAGATTGCAAGTGATCACAAGAAAAGCTGCTTTTACCCGTTGGATTCTGTAGGGACACGGTTACCCTCTGGTAAACTAACGTAACTATGGAAAATCACCATTTTTAATGGGTAAATCCACTATAAATGGCCATTTTCAATAGCTATGTTAGTTTACCAGAGGGTAGCTGTTTCGAACGACGTCCGAACGACGTCCGAACGACGTATCGAACGACGTCACAGGGTATCAAAACCCAGACCTTTGGATTCATTTGCTTTCATGTTCCTTTCATTCTCCTTTCATTTCCTCTCATTTCCTGTCATTGTCCTTTCATGCGATCATGAAAACATGGTATAGACACAACCTAAATACGAAGTCACACAAAGTCGCTGGCAATGCAAAACCCACGAAAAAGTCAAAAACTAAAAAAAAACTAACTTGCTAGACACAAGCTGGACGCAACATCGGTCAACTTTAGAAGTTGCGTGCGCGCAGCTGGGACGCTCATTTCATTGAAATCGTTCAACTTTAACAACTCAGAGTACCCATTACTGGTACCTAACAGTCTGGAATTACGGTAGGTTGGCAATGCATAGCTTCTAGCATTGTAGCTTGTTCCCCAGGCCTGGGCGGGGGCGCTGTTGTAGCCAAAGGAGTTATCCCACATCTTGAAGCGAATCACCTGGCCGTGGCCCGGACAGGAGACAAACATCATTCTTTCGAAAAAAAAATGGCACATGTGAAGGGTTCCTTCAGAAGGTTGTTACAGTTGTTACCTACAATGATGTTGTTGTTGTTGTTGATGATAATTATGATCATGGTGACAATGATGATGAAGGATTTATGACACAATGAATCTGATGGCAGCTGTCCTCTTGTCAGTGGATGCTCAAGGTGGATGCCCATGCTTCGTCCCGCTGCCATTGTTTGGGTATCTCCATGAAATATTACCGGCTATCCCACACTATATCCCATGTATGTATATATATATATGTGTATATATGTATATACATATACATATATGTATATATACATATATATATACATATATATATATATATATTAGATCCATTTAGATCCCACTAAACCAAAATTTCAATCATGATAAATATGATATGTAATTAATTCACAAACCTCATTCTTTCCCAGCCTCCAGATACACTTTTTAAATCCCAAATGCCCATCGAACCGAGGTGTCTCAATCTCGCCTTCAAATGGGGGCAGCTTTGGGCCAGCCCTTCAAATCCTCCGGCGTGGAGCTGTGCGGCAAAGCGTACCTTGGTGAGGGGAAACCTTGGACAAGGTGGTGCCCTTTATGGGTGAGTCAAGAACCTTTTTTAGAGAATGTGGTAGCACCGTCATGCAATGACCTTGAAGAGGATCTTACAACATCATTAAACAAGAACCTCTAAGACTCTAAGAGCATCTTACTAGAGCTTTCATGCAAGAACCTTTAGCAGGATATCTTCAAGATCTTCATACCAGGACCTCTTAGAGGACTCCATAAAGGCTTCTCACAAGGTCTAGACGAGTTTCATGCAAGACCTCAAATGAGCACCCTTCCGCAGCGGGAACACTCCGGCACAAGATGCAGAGGGGGTTGCACAAGATATCAAAATAATTAAGCACTGTACTACAACCAGACCCATCCGACCCGCGCAAAATGAGGAGAGGGTTGCGCGCGCGATATCAAAATGAGCATTGCGATGAAACGATCCAACACGCACAACAAGCACCGCGCCACAACGAGAACGACGTCCGAAGCAACGTTGGACGTCACATGATTTTAGTTGTCAGCATCTTTTGTGGAAATTATGACGCTTGCCACCAACAAAATGAAGCCGAGGCGTCCTAATAAGTACTGTACTAGTAAATGTCATTTGAAAACATCGTCAAAGTTCACCAAATGTTGCCCCAAATATTGCACCTCGCATGAAAAAGACCTCCAGCACTTCTCACACCCACGCCTGCCAACGTCTGAGCAAGGTGCACAATATACTGCGCCTGCCAGGCAGATAAAAAAAATGCCTGAAGCCTTGCACCCGTCCACACAAAACATACAAGGCTCCAAAAACAGACACAGAACGCACCTGCGCAGTAGAGATCTCCGCGAACACGTTTCGTGCGAGACTTCATTTCAAAATGGAGCGAGGAACTCTTGCGCTGTCACCAAAAAACGCAAAACCGAGGGCACCACCTTGTGGGACCGATACATGTGACCCGATTCCACCTGCTAAACGTATGCGTTCTGCTCCTCAAAAGCAAATCTCTTGGACTCAATAAAGCAACACCATCCTCCTAAGGTTCTAAACCAGGTGTCCAAACCCAGAGTACAGTGTCATACAGTGTCCATTTATCAAAAAACAAAGGAACAACAGCAGGTTTCCCGGCGGCATCTCGGTAGATGTGCTTCGTTCTCTCAGCCTCACCGTTGGTTTCTGGTGCTCCCCGAAGCTGAAAATGAGGAGAACCATCAAAACTGCTGGATTTTAATATGGTTAAATGGTTAAACATGGTTAAACATGGTTAAACATGGTTTACCCTTCAGGAAATGGGGATGTAGATGTATAGACAGCTATCATATGAAATGGGCCCAATGCTTAAGGTTCCAAAATAAGCAAATGTCCCGTTTTTCCGACCCATGGGAGGTGGCCAGGTACTACATGTTTCCCACAAACCTAATGTTGGCGAATCATTCTGGTGAATTCCTCCCGAAAACGATCTAGAAGTACAGAGCACCACCAATTTTTGACGTGAAACAGTGAAACCTCCAAAAAGGGCCACTTCCTGTAGTAAAAGTAGTAAAATGATGTTTGGAAACCCATGTTTCAGGTTTCATGTTAAATTCTGGGGATGTGATTCTCATGGTTCGCACCATCATCTCAGGTGTCCAGACCAACATCTCCGCTTCCTCACTGGGATCTTCCACATCAATCAAGACCTGGAAACAAAGGCAAAACGCACGGGAAAAAAACATGAAAAATGCGGGAAAGAACAAACAGCAAACACAAACATTGTGTTTAAGCGACAAAAAGAAGGTCCATAATCATCATAGCCAACAAATTCATGAGAAAGATGAAACCCGCCAAAAATTGTGTTGTTCGTTACGTTTTCCAGGATGCTCTTTCTACACAGTGGTTGAGCGGTTCAGTGTCTTTTGTTTGGAGTTCCTACAGATACAAGTACCAGCCATAGCTGAAGAAATGGAGACCCCTGATCAACGAATGGGGCCACTGTGGGCTGCTTATCAGACTAGGAAAAGACTCACAAGAGCTACGGGGCCACAGATCTTGGTCGTAAACAAGTTCTTAAACCATTCCATTGCAGGGTACCCAATTGTGACCCTATACCCAAATATTCCCCAAAATCAAAATCAAGTCGACATGGATGGGTTTGGGTCGAAAAGAAAAAGGGGAACCGCAAATGTCAGCACCCAAACGAGGTGGAAATTGTGAAGAACTCGAATCATGGATGCAGATGCAGTTTCTACCAGTTCCAGCATCATCAACACCATCCCAACAATTCGGTGGTTCTTAAAATGCAGTGCCTCATCCAAAATCGGGCATGTTTGATAGGGACCAATGGGATAAGGAAACCAATAGTATTAAAAATAAGCAAATTTTGAGAAGCACACAAGTATGTAGAGCAAACAAATCATGGTAACCTGGTAGTTGCTCCATTTGCAAAAATCCGAGTATTCCAGCAGTGTCATGTCAATCCCAGAGACGAAACCTCCGCTGCATTGAGGGCGATGTCTTGGTCGTACACAAAGGTGAGCTCCTGTAGGGATCCATGGATCGCCAAAACGGGCGATCGGTGAGCTCCATCCCATAGAGGAAATCCATGGTGTTAAAAGGGGAAATACTATACTGCTTGGTGGTTGACCTACCCCTCTGAAAAATATGAGTTCGTCAGTTGGGATGATGACATTCCCAATATATGGAAAAATGAAAAATGTTCCAAACCACCAATCAGTATAACATATATTATATATTATATATTATATATTATATATTATATATTATACATTATATAATATTTTATATATATTCCTACGAAAATGGGTTGATGACCATCCCCCAAGAACTTGGCAATCTGCCCAAACTTTGAGCAAGGCACATGTGGCACATATGTCACATAACCCTGAAAATGATTTGGAGGAGTCCGGCCCGCCAAAAGAACAAGAACTTCGCGAATGAACCAAAACTCCGCAGCGAACTCTTCTTGTGGAAAATTACCAACAATACCTATAGATCATTTTGAATGACTCTATATTAAACAATCCCATTCAACAACCATTCATCAAACATTACCCTCTGGTAAACTAACACAACTATGGAAAATCACCATTTTTAATGGGAAAACTCACTATAAAAGGCCATTTTCAATAGCTATGTTAAATTACCAGAGGGTACCCTCCAGCAATCAAATGTGGCTAGCGATTCTCCTCGAGCAAAGGGCAAAGTTGTCCAAAGTGGCGCCATGTCTGGGGCCATGGAATCCCCTGGTGAATCCCAAAGGGAACAGGATTCTTTCTGGATGCTTATCCCCCATAGAATGGTTGGGGAAATCTACAGGAAACCATGGCTTGACCATCAGATACTGGGGGTTCCTGTGATATGAAACTTAAACCAATCCAATGACGCAAATACAGTTCATCAATGTTCATCATGTATAAAAGGTATTGACAGATCCCCGGATGGGTTTTTTGAGATGTTCTTGGTCTGCAACATGAGTCACCCTCAGCATTCCCTGTCCAAACTCGACAACATGAAGAATGAATTCAATATGCCTTGCGCTGTTGGGACGGGGACCTTTGGTAAAGTCCATCTTGGAGATCCCCACTTGACATGCTATCCACATCCGGGCAACACTCGGCAGAACCGACGGATCATGAGGAGCATATGTTGCAACCCCCCATTTGGTGTTGTTCAGAAAGGAGGTATACCGGTGTACCAAAATTGTCATTTCGATGAGAGAAGTTGAAAATTGATCAGTGATGAGGGATGACAAACCATGGGTTTGTGGCGTACCCAATTTTTGGGCAAACCCATTTTGGTTGGTGATTTATATTTGAGCAGTGTCAAAAACCCACTGGAAAATCATGGAAAATCCGTCATAATCCCCAGTATAAGGTAAAGCCTCATCAACCATCATGATCTATCACTTATAACTGATCCATCATAGTTTTTTAATGACGAAAACCTGTGTGTATATATATATATATTAAACCACGTTGGATTATGTTTAAAAAAAAAAAAAACTCCACGAAATGACGCATCACCGCTTTTTTTGACACCAGGCACCTTAAGCCGACCCCTGCTCCACCCCCGCAAGGCGCACCGGCAACAAGGGCACCCGCTGCGACAAGCGTGTGACCTTGCTGCAGAAGTGATGTTTGCCCCTGCGAAACTGGATGGTTCCCATCATCCCGGGTAAAACTGGGACATGCGTAGTGGTTATATGGAAATTAAAACCAAAAAAAACAAAAACACATGTTGAATCTAAGTGGGTAGCTGCAATCCACCAAGTAAACCATGGTTTCTGTTGTATGTTTAATCTCAGGGGAAAGGGATTTATGATGATTTATGATCATTGATGGTGATCAATGATTAATGGATTTAGCCTTTGGTGTCCTCAAACATGGCTAGCTGGGAAGTCCGAGAACTAGCCATGGAGGCTTCTTCTAGCTGGGAATATTATCGAACTAAGTCGACCATGGCTTCAATAGCTGTTACCCTCTAGCAAACTAAGAGTTTGCTATGGAAAATGGCCCATGTGACGCTCCTCTGCAAACAATTCGTCAGTACTAAACGACCCATCCAGTTGGTTCACCCTCTTATGTTGAGCACTCCCCTCTGGCAATTGAACGTAGCAATGGAAATCACCCTTTGAAATATAGGTAGTAAATCATCGAATTAAAGGGTCCATTGTCCACAGCGCAAACTGTTGAATTACCAGAGGATACATATGTGCCATCGTCGAAAGATGGATCATAGAAAATTGGGGGATGATCATACCACCATTCATGGGAAAACAATGGAACATATATAACGCAAAAAATAATATCCTGCCTGACAACTTAGCTGGTTACAGATCCTGGTTTTTTTTGCTTTCAAGAATTAATCGTTGGTTCCAAGGATCTTAATTTTGAATCCAGTCTCTGTTAACTTTCCTAGCTGAGCAGTGCCACAAACTTTTGGTCATCCGCTTTCACTGGTTGGTTTGCTCATAGCTTTTCGTGCCCATGGGCTTCACAAACCTCCCGATATTCGGATCTTTCAAAAACTTGGTTGACTCCCAGCCGAATCGATCAACCAACACAGTTTCATATTTAACCAAACCTCCTTGAAATTCATGGTTTTGATTTCCATATATGTTGATTCACGATTGTTTCTGGGACGACGAGCCGGCTGTGGCCGCTAGATACTCCAGATCGGATGAAGTGATGTAAAGTGATGCAAGTGCGGTGCAATTCATACGTTTTCCCTGGTTAAATATCAACTTTTGCTGGTTGTAGTTAAAGCATATTAAAGCCCCATGTTTGCTGGTGAATTCCTCAATCGTCCTATTAAAATCCTGATGTTTCCAGGTCATATAGATCCAGTTTTTCGCTGCTTCATTCTCAATTTTCCTACCGTAATTTGTTGCTGAATCTAGGGATGGATCAAATCCTGTAAAAAACCATATTTCAGGGGATAAACATCCATAAAGGACAGCTATTTTAAGTGCTATTTTCTGATGTCATCCATCCGTGTTTTGCTTATGAAAGTTGTCACATTCCTTGCAGTTTTGCTCGGGGCCTTGGGGAGGAGTTCAAGCTCCGTGACGGGATCTTCTGCCTGTGATCTTTCAAGGACAATGGAGAAAAATACGGGGTGGGTACCCTTTAGTAATCAAACATGGCAATGGTAAAAAATCTGATGACTGGTTTCCATATGAATGGAGATTTCTAGCTGGGAAAATCATCTATAAATGAGATGAAATGGAAGGTTTTCCACTGCTATGCTTGATTACCGGAGGCTATTTACCCATTTTTTTCGGCAAAACTGTGATACTGAAAAAGCTCTAACAATCCCGGGGGTTTGGGGGTTCCAAGCTCACCCTATATGGCTATGGTTCAAGAAATTGGTAATCCGATTGTCCCATCTCCCTAGTGATCTTACCAGCAGTTAGGGGGTGGAAACCTAGATTCTGTCATGAAAAGAGGGCACTAATCATTGATGTTTCCACAGACAGCAAGAAACAATATGTGGTTCATGGAAATCAGAGGGGTGCATTGATATATGTTGTTATTGATTTATGGTCCAACATGCAGATTACCAAGAAAGGGGGTGATATGATTACATCACCATCAATAGATGTAGGTCATGACGCCTCGTGTGGTCTTAGTCAGTGCAGGCAATGGTGTGGATCTTGGATTTTTTTCATGGCAGCCTCAACTGAACACTTCAAAACGTTTCAGAGGGCGTGTGGGTTAGACAGGTGGCATGTAATCGGTTCGGTTCTTCCCAAACCCCCAGCCACAAGGGGCCATATGTCTATCCATTCTCAAGATGAAAACCTGGACAATCTTGGTTGAGCGCTGCTGAGGAATCCCATTGTCTCCACTGCCAAATGAAATTCCTGGACCCATCAAAGCCCCAAGCGCCTCAATGACGTCTGTCCAGAGGTTTAACTCGAGTTCTTCCAGTTGAGAGCCTTAATTTTCTTTCGGGAGAAACCCAGCTGGCGGGCCGCTAATGATCAAACTGGGGATCTGAGGGAGCACCTGCATTTCTCATTTTCATGGGCCCAAAACGGTGCCCAACAACGAACAAGATTCCGCATAGATTCCGTAATTCTGGTGGATTTCCTATGGAACGATACGTTAGAAAACACATCACTCAGCGTCTCAGTTGACCCAGGTTTTGGTTCATCCGGTCAATCAGAATTTTCCCAAAAAATTGTCCAATCAAAACCGTGCCATTTCTGCACGTTTCCCACCCTCCTGCTGGGGTAAAATCACCATGGCTCCACTCATCTGGGTATTTTTTTACGAAAAATCAATCATTTCAAAGGGATATGTTGGGATAAACTAAGATATGAAAAACTTCACCTTGATTCTGTAGATATTTTTTATGTTCTTCATAAACCACCGTGTTTTCACTTCTTTGTTTTGTTTAGCCGTGGCAATTCCCAGCTGTTTCTGGGCCTCCGGGCGATTTCTGTTGATGAGGGTCAGGATGGCCTCACCGCACACCACTGTCACAACAGTTTGAATCACAGGAAAATATCATGGGAAATCATTAAAGAAACCACAACCATAGTGATTTAATAGTGATTTAATCTGATTTAATGGGATATGAATGGGATATAACCTCTGGTCATTTGTTGCATGGCTATTGAAAATGGCCATTTATAGTGGATTTTCCCATACAAAATGGTGATTTTCCATAGTTACGTAAGTTTACCAGAGGGTAAAGAAACCACAACCATATGGCCATATGGGACATCAGCAACCATTTTAAGAAAAATTTTCTGGGAAAATTGTGTGTCTGCAATTGCGGCAAAAACACCCCAAAGAATATATTGGCATTTGAAGATATTTCAATATGGAAAAGGTGATCGACCATGGGATTAAATGGATCCCCATGCGTACTCTATTTTCAGACAAAGCCAAAAACTCCCGCGGTCAATTTGGTAGATCTGAATTTTGAATTTTCCATGACAGATTGACCCTTAAAATGACGGAATCAAACTACCAACATTCCCCTTGAAAGGGCCTACAATTCTATATCTGTAGCTCTGGGCAAATCATACATCATAT
>CAMXCT020000755.1:0-65411 GCA_947184155.2 Cladocopium goreaui
TACGACTACACAACTACACTCCACTACACGAAATATCACGAAATTTCACTACACTACACTACATTACACTACACTACACTACATTCCACTACACTCCACTACACTACATTACACTACACTACATTACACTGAATGACACTGCACCACAGATAGACAGGTAGACAGATAGACAGATAGATAGTCAGACAGGTAGACAGCTAGACAGATAGACAGATGAAAGAGAGATAGATAGATAGATAGATAGGTAGATAGATAGATAGATAGAGAGAGAGATAGATAGATAGATAGATAGGTAGATAGATAGATAGATAGGTAGATAGGTAGATAGGTAGATAGGTAGATAGGTAGATAGGTAGATAGGTAGATAGGTAGATAGGTAGATAGGTAGATAGGTAGATAGGTAGATCAGATAGGTAGATAGGTAGATAGGTAGATAGGTAGATAGGTAGATAGGTGGATAGGCAATTAGATGAAAGAGAGAAAGAGAGAGATAGATAGATCGATAGATAGATAGATACATAGAAGATAGGCTGGTAGGTAAGTAGATAGTCAGAGAAAGAGAGAGAAAGAGAGGAGACCTCAAGCACCTTTCGGTCCATCAGTGGATTCGCTTTGCCATCCCTGATTCACAACAACCAACCTCTCCTATAGGTTTCCTATTTTTGAAACTTCCGCCACCGCCTTGTGCGGTACTACTGGTATACATGAAATATGCTGTACCATTTTTACATGTAAAGAGACTGATGTAAATCCTTCTGGACCCATATGTTGTACACCCTCCACCCGCCCATGAAGTCATAGCTTTGTCGTTTGCCAAGAAATGTTGACGAACTTCGCTTGGACTCCGCACTTCCAATCATGTGCCACTTGTGCTCCGCACATGCAGCCCTGCACAGGGCACAGGCGCCGTTCTTCTCACCATCATCGTTCCACGTTATGAAACATGATGAAACATGATGAAACACGATGAAAAATGTATATCAACACGGATATCCACTTGTTTTCATGTTCCAAAATATAGCAGACTTGTTGGGCAAGTCCCAGGAATATCCTGGTTGTTATTTGGGGCTGCGCGCCATTGAAACCCGTCAAAGTAGATCTTGGTATCTGCAAGGATCGAGCCCTTGGCACCTCCGGCGATAGATTATGCGACAAATCTCTGCCCTGGGCGGTCAAAACAGGCAGAAAAGGGCGAGTTGAACGGGTTGAACCAACAGGAACCGGTATAGAAATTCACCAAGAAAGGGATGTGAACCAACCCAATATGAGGATATTTAAGACCCCAAAAAAGATTGGGACATGAACATCAATGGAATTTCACTCCAAAAAAATTGGTGTCCGCGCCGAAAAGATTGGATTCCAACTGGCATCCCGAGCAGCGAACTTCTGCGATGCCATGGACGGTCATCGATGTTCACACCTGACCGCCGCTTCCCAGGGAAACATCAACACATCTGAAAGTTTGGCCAAATTTGGGGCGGGGGGTCTCAAAAACCGGTAAAAAAAACAAATTGAACACACCGCCACTTGCGGATTGCCAGGACTTGGGAACCCATTTTTTCATCAATCGTATCTTGCCACAACAGGATGTCAAGGGTGGTACTATGCACCACCACCACCACCACCACCACAAATGTCACCGCCATCTGAGGCTGCTATTCCAGTGCAGTTCTAACATGTTCTAACATGCAGCAAGATGTTTAACACCTTTCATCATCTTTCAGCCAAAAGAATGGCGTCTTCCCATGGATTTCCTACCGCATCTTCGCCTCAAAGCACAGCCATGTGTTGAGCACCTGACATCGGGAACCACGAGATCTTGGAGGTGTGAACAGGTGTGAACAATCGAACATGGGGGATTTAACATGCTGTTTCATGCTGTTTCATCCTGAAATGGTGGCATATTGGCTGATTCATCTTTCACTTTCAAGAGACCCCAAAATGAAGAAATCCCACACTCAACCGGGATTTTCTCTATTTGAGGGAAGGGATTGATCAATAAACCCCGCTGTTGATTTTCAAACACTTGTCATCGCCAAACTGAGTAGCGCCTTGACACAAATAGCTGGACGGCTAGATATTCCACACCGAAAACATTGTGAAAATACACATGGAGGAATATTCTCGTTCAATCCCAAGCCTCAAATCAAACAGCTTTTTTGGGGGATACATTGGATACATCAGTTTCAGGAATTTCTGCCTCGTCTCTCATCTGAATCATAGTGAATCAGTCTGGATGACGTCCTTGAGTCCGGAAAAGTTTGGAAAGGTTTATGAACTGCACTATTTCAGGGCAGAAGGTTATGAACTGTTGAACTCCCAAAGAAAGAACTGGAAGAATAGATCGGGAGGGATCGATATCCATATCGATTTTTTCCAATATTCCAACTATTTCAGGGGTTGCAACAACTGCACCTAGATTCTAGATGAAGACTGCACTTTGTTGATGATCTGGTGCATTTTTCAGTTCCTTTTTCAAAATGATGGATCCCTAGTCATCTCCAAAACGAATGTGAAAAGAAAGCGAATGACCACCAAAGTTGGCAAAGGATAGTCAGCTTCCATCATATTTTTTTTGTAGTCCACGTTTTTGCTGACATCAGTCATCTTGTCCAAAGGCAAGATTTCAGTTGTCTTCTGCCACGCAAACCCTTTCGACAATCTTAACATGATCGCTTAAACAGGTCCGCGAATGCAAAAACTGCAATTAAATGCATTGATGATGTAGAAAATGATGATGTCACTTCATTCTCTGCATGGCTCTGCGCAAGTACTTTACATCTGCAGCTTTTTGGCTTCAGGCGCCAGTCCGCTGAACATCACCTACTTTAGCAAATTTCCAAGCCGTGCTGATATTTGAGCACTTGCAGCTTCTTCTGGCATGCACTGCTCCAGTAAAATATTCCCAGAGACTTTCGGATTTGCCAATTTTTCGACAACATTTGTCGGAAGGACTACAGCTCAGAACTTTGCCGAGCAAATAAAATCGTTCCGCCAACGCACGAGGCATGGCCACCCATAAATCAGAGAGAAGTGCCACATTACCATTGGAGATCCACTCGGGAACCCAAGCTAAAAGGTGCTTTAGACGGGCCATGCGATATCGCAAATCCGGGCGGGTTAAAATTACCACTTCGAACCTTTGACCGCGGGCTTCTTCAAATCGCATCATCATCTCAAGGCTACTAATGACGTGCGTGAGCTGATTAAGGCCACGTAGGAAGTGCTGACGCTTTGCGAAGAAGGCGACACGATTGGTGAATTCGAAACATTCCTGGGGGAAAAAAAAAACCTGAGAAGGGGGGAACGAAAGCCAGCATCCCATCTACCCCTATTTTCCCCCATATTTTTCACCCAGGGGCTCTTCACCCAGAAACCCTTCTTGCACATACTTTTCACCGATATACTTTTCACCCAGAGACTCTTCACCCAGAAACTCTTCTTGCACATACTTTTCACCCATATACTTTTCACCCAGAGACTCTTCACCCAGAAACTCTTCTTGCACATACTTTTCACCCAGAAACTCTTCACCCAGAAACTCTTCTTGCACATACTTTTCACCCATATACTTTTCACCCAGAGACTCTTCTTGCACATACTTTTCACCCATATACTTTTCACCCAGAGACTCTTCACCCAGAAACTCTTCTTGCACATACTTTTCACCCATAGACTTTTCACCCACAGACTCTTCACCCAGAAACCCTTCTTGCACATACTTTTCACCGATATACTTTTCACCCACAGACTCTTCACCCAGAAACTCTTCTTGCACACCCATAGACTTTTCACCCAGAGATTCTTCACCAAGAAACTCTTCTTGCACATACTTTTCACCCAGAGACTCTTCACCCAGGGGATTCTTCACCCCAGAAACCTTCTTGCACATGACTTTTAACCCATATACCTTTCACCCAGAGACTCGTGGCGCGAAACTCTTATACAAAATATCTTCACCCACATACTTTTCACCCACAGACTCTTCACCCAGAAACCCTTCTTGCACATACTTTTCACCGATATACTTTTCACCCAGAGACTCTTCACCCAGAAACCCTTCTTGCACATACTTTTCACCCATAGATTTTTCACCCACAGACTCTTCACCCAGAAACTCTTCTTGCACATACTTTTCACCGATATACTTGTCACCCAGAGACTCTTCACCCAGAAACTCTTCCTGCACATACTTTTCACCCATATACTTTTCACCCACAGACTCTTCACCCAGAAACTCTTCCTGCACATACTTTTCACCCATATACTTTTCACCCAGAGACTCTGCACCCAGAGACTCTTCACCCAGAAACTCTTCTTGCACATACTTTTAACCCAGAAACTTTTCTTGCACATATTTTTCATCCATATACTTTTCACCCAGAGGCTCTTCACCCAGAAACTCTTCTTGCACAGACTTTTTACGCAGAGACTCTTCACCCAGAAACCCTTCTTGCACATACTTTTCACCCATATACTTTTCACCCAGAGACTCTTCACCCAGAAACTCTTCTTGCACAAATTTTTCACCCAGAGACTCTTCACCCAGAAACTCTTCTTGCACATACTTTCACCCAGAGACTCTTCACCCAGACACCCTTTTTGCACATACTTTTCAACGAGATACTTTTCACCCAAAGACTCTTCACCCAGAAACTCTTCTTACACATACTTTTCACCGATATACTTTTCACCCAGAGACTCTTCACCCAGAAGCCCTTCTTGCACATACTTTTCACCCATATACTCTTCACCCAGAAACTCTTCTTGCACATACTTTTCACCGATATACTTTTCACCCAGGGACTCTTCACCCAGAGACTCTTCACCCAGAAACTCTTCTTGCACATACTTTTCACCGATATACTTTTCACCCAGAGACTCTTCACCCAGAAACTCTTCTTGCACATACTTTTCACCCATATACTTTTCACCCACAGACTCTTCACCCAGAAACCCTTCTTGCACATACTTTTCACCCATATACTTTTCACCCAGAGGACTCATTCACCCAGAACTTTCTTGCAACATACTTTTCACCCATATATACTTTTCACCCAGAACTCTTCACCAGAAGAACTCTTCTTCACAGACTCTTCACCCAGAAACTCTTCTTGCACATACTTTTCACCCATATACTTTTCACCCAGAGACTCTTCACCCAGAAACTCTTCTTGCACATACCTTTCACCCATATACTTTTCACCCAGAGACTCTTCACCCAGAAACTCTTCTTGCTCATACTTTTCACCAATATACTTTTCACCCAGAGACTCTTCACCCAGAAACTCTTCTTGCACAGACTTTTCACCCAGAGACTCTTCACCCAGAAACTCTTCTTGCACATACTTTTCACCCATATATACTTTTTACCCAGATACTTCACCCAGAAACTCTTCTTGCACATACTTTTCACCCAGATACTTTTCACCCAGAGACTCTTCACCCAGAAACTCTTCTTGCACATACATGTCACCCATATACTTTTCACCCAGAGACTCTTCACCCAGAAACTCTTCTTGCACATACTTTTCACCCATATACTTTCCACCCAGAGACTCTTCACCCAGAGACTCTTCTTGCACATACTTGTCACCCATATATTTTTCACCCAGAGACTCTTCACCCAGACACTCTTCTTGCACATACTTTTCACCCATATACTTTTCACCCAGAGACTCTTCACCCAGAAACTCTTCTTGCAAATACTTTTCACCCGCATATACTTTTCATCCAGATACTCTTCATCCAGAAACTCTTCTTGTACATAGTTTTCACCCACAGACTCTTCACCCAGAAACTCTTCTTGCACAGACTCTTCACCCAGAGACTCTTTACCCAGAAACTCTTCTTGCACATACTTTTCACCCATATACTTTTCACCCAGAGACTCTTCTTGCACATACTTTTCACCCATATACTTTTCACCCAGAGACTCTTCATCCAGAAACTCTTCTTGCACATACTTTTCACCCATATACTTTTTACCCAGAGACTCTTCACCCAGAAACTCTTCTTGCACATACTTTTCACCCATATACTTTCCACCCAGAGACTCTTCACCCAGAAACTCTTCTTGCACATACTTTTCACCCATATACTTTTCACCCAGAGACTCTTCACCCAGAAACTCTTCTTGCACATACTTTTCACCCATATACTTGTCACCCAGAGACTCTTCACCCAGAAACCCTTCCTGCACAAATTTTTCACCCATATACTTTTCACCCAGAGACTCTTCACCCAGAAACTCTTCTTGCACATACTTTTCACCCATATACTTTTCACCCAGAGACTCTTCACCCAGAAATTCTTCTTGCACAGACTTTTCACCCAGAAACTCTTCTTGCACATGCTTTTCACCCATATACTTTTCACCCAGAGAATCTTCACCCAGAAACTCTTCGTGCACATACTTTTCATCCATATACTTTTCATCCAGAGACTCTTCACCCAGAAACTCTTCTTGCACATACTTTTCACCCATATACTTTTAACCCAGAGACTCTTCACCCAGAAACTCTTCTTGCACATGCTTTTCACTCCTATACTTTCCACCCAGAGACTCTTCACCCAGAAACTCTTCTTGCACATACGTTTCACCCATATTCTTTTCACCCAGAGACTCTTCACCCAGAAACTCTTCTTGCACATACTTTTCACCCATATACTTTTCACCCAGGGACTCTTCACCCAGAAGCTCTTCGTGCACTTACTTTTCACTCATATACTTTCCACCCAGAGACTCTTCACCCAGAAGCTCTTCTTGCGCAGACTTTTCACCCAGAAACTCTTCACCCAGAAACTCTTCTTGCACATACTGTTCACCCATATACTTTTCACCCAGACTCTTCACCCAGAAACTCTTCTTGCACATACTTTTAACCCAGAAACTTTTCTTGCACATATTTTTCATCCATATACTTTTCACCCAGAGGCTCTTCACCCAGAAACTCTTCTTGCACAGACTTTTCACGCAGAGACTCTTCACCCAGAAACCCTTCTTGCACATACTTTTCACCCATATACTTTTCACCCAGAGACTCTTCACCCAGAAACTCTTCTTGCACAGACTTTTCACCCAGAAACTCCTCTTGCACAGACTTTTCACCCATATACTTTTCACCCAGAGACTCTTCGCCCAGAAACTCTTCTTGCACATACTTTTCGCACATATACTTTTCACCCAGAGACTCTTCACCCAGAAACTCTTCTTGCACATACTTTTCACCCAGAGACTCTTCACCCAGAAACTCTTCTTGCACATACTTTTCACCCATATACTTTTCACACAGAGACTCTTCACCCAGAAACTTTCTTGCACATACATATACTTTTCACCCCGAGACTCTTCACCCAGAAACTCTTCTTACACAGAATTTTCACCACATACTTTGCACCCATGGGCTCTTCACCCAGAAACCCTTCTTGCACATACTTTTCACCCATATACTTTTCACCCAGAAACTCTTCTTGCACATACTTTTCAACCATATACTTTTCACCCAGAGACTCTTCACCCAGAGACTCTTCACCCAGAAACTCTTCTTGCATAGATTTTTCACCCAGAGACTCTTCACCCAGAAACTCTTCTTGCACATACTTTTCACCCATAAACTTTTCATCCAGAGACTCTTCACCCAGAAACTCTTCTTGCACATACTTTTCACCCATATACTTTTCACCCAGAAACTCGTCACCCAGAAACTCTTCTTGCACAGACTTTTCACCCAGAAACTCTTCTTGCACATGCTTTTCACCCGTATACTTTTCACCCAGGGGCTCTTCACCCAGAAACTCTTCTTGCACATACGTTTCACCCATATACTTTTCACCCAGAGACTCTTCACCCAGAAACTCTTCTTGCACATACTTTTCACCCATATACTCTTCACCCAGGGACTCTTCACCCAGAAACTCTTCTTGCACATACATTTCACCCAGAAACTCTTCTTGCACATACATTTCACCCATATACTTTTCACCCAGAGACTCTTCACCTAGAAACTCTTGTTGCACAAACCTTTCGCCCATATACTTTTCACCCAGGGACTCTTCACCCAGAAACTCTTCTTGCACATACTTTTCACCCATATACTTTTCACCCAGAGACTCTTCACCCAGAAACTCTTCTTGCACATACTTTTCACCCATATACTTTTCACCCAGAGACTCTTCACCCAGAAACTCTTCTTGCACATACTTTTCACCCATATACTTTTCACCCAGAGACTCTTCACCCAGACACTCTTCCTGCACATACTTTTCACCCAGAGACTCTTCACCAAGAAACTCCTCTTGCACATACGTTTCACCCAGAGACTCTTCACCCAGAAACTCTTCTTGCACATACTTTTCACCCATTTGCTTCTCACCCAGAGACTCTTCACCCAGAAACTCTTCTTGCACATACTTTTCACCCATATACTTTTCACCCAGAGACTCTTCACCCAGAAACTCTTCTTGCACAGACTTTTCACCCAGAAACTCTTCTTGCACATACTTTTCACCCATATACTTTTCACCCAGAGACTCTTCGCCCAGAAACTCTTCTTACAAATACTTTTCACCCACATACTTTTCACTCATAGACTCTTCACCAAGAAACTCTTCTTGCACATACTTTTCACCCATATACTTTTCTTCCTAGACTCTTCACCCAGAAACCCTTCTTGCACATACTTTTCACCCATATACTCTTCACCCAGAAACTCTTCTTGCACATACTTTTCATCCATATACTTTTCACCCAGAGACTCTTCACCCAGAGACTCTTCACCCAGAAACTCTTCTTGCACATACTTTTCACCGATATACTTTTCACCCAGAGACTCTTCAGCCAGAAACTCTTCCTGCACATACTTTTCACCCAGAGATTCTTCACCCAGAAACTCTTCTTGCATAGATTTTTCACCCAGAGACTCTTCACCAAGAAACTCTTCTTGCACATACTTTTCACCAATACACTTTTCACCCAGAGACTCTTCACCCAGAAACTCTTCTTGCACATACTTTTCACCAATATACTTTTCACCCAGAGACTCTTTACCCAGAAACTCTTCTTGCACATACTTTTCACCCATATACTCTTCACCCCGAGACTCTTCACCCAGAAACTCTTCTTGCACAGACTTTTCACCCAGAAACTCTTATTCCACATGCTTTTCACCCATATATTTTGAGGGCGGCACCCCGTGGGGGAGTAAATACCGATGTTTTATGCATTTGGAGGTGCTAAAACCCTAGTAAAACACACATTTTTCATCATGATCTTGACATGAGATATACAAAAACATTGGCAGGCACCAAAAAAAAACAAAAAAAAACAAACCACTAGATGCATCAAACATCGACAGGCACCAAAAAAACAAAAATTCCAGCAACTACTCAGAAGTGGACCCATAGTTCCTGGAAATTTTAGTTGTTTTGGTTTTTTTGGTGCCTGTGCAGGTTTGGTGCATCTAGTGGTTTGGTTTTTTTGGTGCCTGTGCAGGTTTGGTGACTCTGACTTCACAAAACATTGACAGGCACCAAAAAAAAACAAAAAAAAAAACAAACCACTAGATGCACCAAACATCGACAGGCACCAAAAAAAACAAAAAAAAATCCGGCAACTACTCAGAAGTGGACCCATAGTTCCTGGAAATTTTAGTTTTGTTATTTTTTTTGGTGCCTTTGCAGGTTTGGTGCATCTAGTGGTTTGTTTTTTTTTGGTGCTTGTGCAGGTTTGGTGCATCTATTGGTTTGTTTGTTTTTTTTGATGCCTGTGCAGGTTTTGGTGATTCTAGATTGTGTATGCTTGGATCTTGGCCATATTTTAAACTTATGTTTCAAAGAAGCAAACATACCGTTATCTTTGAATAGCTATGCCACCACACAGGTTGCCTGACCTTAATATTCAACAGCTTGACACACGTCTTTGTCTCTTAGGCTTTCTCTCTCTCTCTCTGTCTAACTATTGAAATGAGACTGCTGACAAGACTCTGCAAGATAACAATGATAAACGAGATATGTACCTACTTCTTGAGTTGTAACATTCCCACCATCCTTCTTATCCAGAGTGTTAGATGTGCTTGTGTTATATCCACCTATATAATGTATGCCCTTCTCACCATACTTCTTATGTAGCGCAAATGCTTCTATATACAATATATCTGTTAAGATGATATCAATCTAACAAGTTCATGAAGAAACACCTATATCATATCAATTGCTTTTAGCAATAGAATTTCTCCATCACCTCCATCACACTAGTCACCTATTGCTACTGTATATCCTGCTCCAAAATGTGCAGCTACCCATTCTTATGGCATGTTGTGCAGCAGATGTTTTCTGTTATGTGCTGATTGCAAGCCTCACAGGAAAAATTGAATCCTGCCATAAGAGTCTGCAAATGCCAGTGATTTATGACAGCATATGAGAGCCTTTGGAGGTGAACTCTATTTTTTGCTCTAAAATAACGGTTTTAAGCCCACTTTGGTCACAAAACACTGTAAATACCAGTATTTTTGACCATTTTTAGAGCAAAAATCACTCCCCCATGAGGAGCCGTTCTGGATATTTTTCACCCAGAGACTCTTCACCCAGAAACTCTTCTTGCACATATTTTTCACCCATATAACTTTTCACCCAGAGACTCTTCACCCAGAAACTCTTCTTGCACATACTTTTCACCCATATGCTTTTCACACACAGACTCTTCACCCAGAAACTCTTCTTGCACATACTTTTCACTCATATACTTCACCCAGAGACTCTTCACCCAGAAACTCTTCTGCACATATTTTCACATACTTTTCACTCATATACTTTTCACCCAGAGACTCTTCACCCAGAAACTCTTCTTGCACATAGTTTTCACCCATATACTTTTCACCCAGAGACTCTTCACCCAGAGACTCTTCACCCAGAAACTCTTCTTGCACATACTTTTCACCCATATACTTTTCACCCAGAGACTCTTCACCCAGAAACTCTTCTTGCACATACTTTTTCACCAATATACTTTTCACCCAGAGACTCTTCACCTAGAAACTTTTCTTGCACATATTTTTCACCCATATACTTTCACCCAGAAACTTTTCTTGCACATACTTTTCACCCATATACTTTTCACCCAGACTCTTCACCCAGAAACTCTTCTTGCACATACATTTCACCCATATACTTTTCACCCAGAGATTCTTCACCCAGAAAGTCTTCTTGCACAGACTTTTCACCCAGAGACTCTTCACCCAGAAACTCTTCGTGCACATACGTTTCACCCATATACTTTTTAGCCATATACTTTTTACCCAGAGACTCTTCACCTAGAAACTCTTCTTGCACATACTTTTCACCCATATACTTTTCACCCAGAGACTCTTCACCCAGAAACTCTTCTTGCACACACTTTTCACCCATATACTTTTCACCCAGAGACTCTTCACCCAGAAACTCTTCTTGCACATACTTTTCACCCATATACTTTTCACCCAGAGACTCTTCATCCAGAAACTCTTCTTGCACATACTTTTCACCCATATACTTTTCACAGAGACTCTTCACCCAGAAACTCTTCTTGCACATACTTTTCACCCATATACTTTTCACCCAGGGGCTCTTCACCCAGAAACTCTTCTTGCACAGACATTTCACCCATATACTTTTCACCCAGAGACTCTTCACCCAGAAACTCTTCTTGCACAGACATTTCACCCATATACTTTTCACCGAGAGACTCTTCTTGCACATACTTTTCACCCATATTCATTTCACCCAGAGACTCTTCACCCAGAAACTCTTCTTGCACAGATTTTTCACCCAGAGACTCTTCACCCAGAAACTCTTCTTAACACATACTTTTCACCCATATACTTTTTACCCAAAGACTCTTCACCCAGAAACTCTTCTTGCACATACTTTTCACCAATACACTTTTCACCCAGAGACTCTTCACCCAGAAACTCTTCTTGCACATACTTTTCACCAATATACTTTTCACCCAGAGACTCTTCACCTAGAAACTTTTCTTGCACAGATTTTTCACCCATATACTTTCACCCAGAAACTCTTCTTGCACATACTTTTCACCCATATACTTTTCACCCAGAGACTCTTCACCTAGAAACTCTCCTTGCACAGACTTTTCACCCAGAGACTCTTCTTGCACATACTTTTCGCCCATATACTTTTCACCCAGAGACTCTGCACCCAGAAACTCTTCTTGCACATACTTTTCACCCATATACTTTTCACCCAGAGACTCTTCACCCAGAAACTCTTCTTGCACATACTTTTCACCCATATACTTTTCACCCAGAGACTCTTCACCCAGAATTTCGTCTTGCAAATACGTTTCACTCATATACTTTTCACCCAGAGACTCTTCACCCAGAAACTCTTCTTGCACAGATTTTTCACCCAAAGACTCTTCACCCAGAAACTCTTCTTGCACATACTTTTCACCCATTTACATTTTACCCAGAGACTCTTCACCCAGAAACTCTTCTTGCACATACTTTTCGCTCATATACCTTTCGCCCAGAGACTCTTCACCCAGAAACTCTTCTTGCGCATACTTTTTCCCAGAGACTCTTCACCCAGAAACTCTTCTTGCACATACTTTTCACCCATATACTTTTCACCCAGAGACTCTTCACCCAGAAACTCTTCTTGCACATACTGTTCACCCATATACTTTTCACCCAGACTCTTCACCCAGAAACTCTTCTTTCACATACTTTTCACCCAGAAACTCTTCTTGCACAGACTTTTCACCCATATACTTTTCACCCAGAGACTCTTCACCCAGAAACTCTTCTTGCAAATACTTTTCACCCATATACTTTTCACCCAGAGACTCTTCACCCAGAAACTCTTCTTGCACAGATTTTTCACCCAGAGACTCTTCACCCAGAAACTCTTCTTGCACATACTTTTCACCCATATACTTTTTACCCAGAGACTCTTCACCCAGAAACTCTTCTTGCACATACTTTTTCACTCATATACTTTTCACCCAGAGACTCTTCACCCAGAAACTCTTCTTGCACATACTTTTTCCCAGAGACTCTTCACCCAGAAACTCTTCTTGCACATACTTTTCACCCATATACTTTTCACCCACATACTTTTCACCCACATTCTTTCACCCATATAATTCCTTCTCACCCATATAATTTTCACCCACAGACTTTTCACCCACAGACTTTGCACCCTCAGACTTTTCGCCCATACCTGTTTCACCCACATACTTTTGACCCATGGACCTAGAAAACAACCGGACCTAGGGGGAATCGATACCCACCGTCACTGTTTTGCCGCCTGGTACATTACCCTGCAAAACCATACTTTGCGCGGTCCTAAAACACCACCTATTTACGCCGTTTTCGGCCCGTTTGACAGCTACCCCGCCCCAGACCCCCTATTCTCACTTCGTTCGCAAATAACAACTAGCCAGCTTCCCGGCTGGCTTTCGTAATAACAATGACTTAATGACATCTCGTGGCTGGCCTATTTCATTTAATGATGACCGGTTGCTATTGTTTTCCAAATGTATTGTTTTCTTGGGCTGCCAGCTTGCTGCTCTGGTTTTTCTCGGAGAAAAGACCGTGATGGATATCAAATGACCTAATGCTGAATAGTGTTGAACGAAAACATCAACAGATCCAAAGAGAGATTATTCTCCTGGCTTGTTGGATTTGACATGTACCATTTCTCTTCCCCCCACCTGATGCAGAACATACTGCGCAATGTTCTCCTCCGTCACATCCTCGGCATTCTCAACGAATTCCACTGCTTCGGGCCTCACCGAAGTCACAGCAATGTCCAGCGCAGTCTGATTGGTTTCATTGATGGCCGGGTGGTTGTGCCCCCTTTGGTTCTTCGGCCCAGCACCCTCCAAGGTGCCATAGAGGAAAAACGAGACCTTCGATCCCCAGAGCTTCTCATGAAAGGGTCGGATTTGAGAAAAGACCACAGGAACTGTGAAGGTGCGAAGATTCCCTGCTATGCAAACAGCAACACCACGTGGGGCTTTCGTAAATGCTGTCGGTGGCAAAATGGTAGTGGTGTTGGTAGTAGTGGTAGATGTAGTGGTAGATGTAGTGGTAGATGTAGTGGTAGATGTAGTGGTAGATGTAGTGGATGTGGTATCTGGGAGACTTTCGGCAGTTGTTGCAATCACATCTCGTTCAAACTTAAGTTCTTCAGTCGCTACAAAAGTAGTTTCCGGGTGAAAATTTGTTTCTGTAGAGAGTAGAACCGCTGCAGTCAAGCACATCATCAGCAGGGCACACCAGGAAGACTTCCACTCCATCGCATTACAACACAGGTCTGCCATTTCGTCCCCACCTTTTGCTGAACGTTTGAACCGATTTGCTGTTCCAGATGCCAAATATCTACAGTTTCAATTGATTCACCTTCCCCTCGTTTAAGTCTTTAAGTGAAATAATATGAAATAATCATATTTGCAAAATAAACCCTCAGGGTCTGCGACTAGAAAACAACCTGGTCACTTTTAGTACTAGCCCATGTTTGGGGTGGTTATAATCCTATCCCCATCAATCAATGATGATTTCTATCTCCACACAAAATACATTGCTAGTTTTGATGGCATAAACGCAAGGTATATCCCTTTATCCCTGGTTTCCATACATATATCATCATGTATATCCTATCCCAGCCCTTCATCATTTTCCGGAAACAATCCCATTTTCCATGAGCTGTTTTCCCCACGCGTCCCGATGATGTACCCCCATGAACCCCCCACCATGCAGTGAGGACTTACATCCCCAAACAAAATTCTCGATAAAGTGATACAAAACTATTTCTGGATTGGATTTTGCATGTCTATCTTCATGGGGTTAAGCGATATATACATTTTTTTATACAAATTTAATCCCCACTAGATCATTCTATGATTGTTTTGTCGAGCCATTGATTTCTCCAATTTCATCTCCTGTCTCTGCCCCGGGATCCACCGGTTCCACCAACTGTTTGGTCGCGCCACGGGCCTCAACTGGATCACTGTTGGAGATGTTGATCCCCATGACTCTCAAGTCATGGCGGACGAGATTCCCATATCACCTATGGTAGGTCAAAATATTTAAGGTTGAAGGTAGTGCAGAAAAGGTCCCACATCATGTTGGCGCATCAATCATATTCACTAAATTGTCAACGCGATCCAAATATGATATCCATGATATCGAACTTCTATGGGTTGATAGAATATTATCCCATCCTTTGTCTAATCCCAAATCTTTGTCAAATCACCATGTTTTTGCCCGGAAAATTGTGATTTCCAATGGATTTCCCCATCGCCTCAAGCCGCAGCTGCTAGCTGTTGATCGCCTGACGACAAACCGCAACCCATGGCTGACACCACAATCGCTTCGACTACTCAAAAGTGAATGCAAAAAGGGCCACATTGTACCATGCGATCTCATCTTGCGAAATGCTGCTTCTTGGCACGTGACACATAGCACACTTCCTTCTGGGACATGTTGGAAGGGGTTGAAATGAAATGGAGTGTATGTGGGAATGTGTTAGCATGTTGCTTTGAATCGCTCAAAAACCTCTGCAAGCCAGAATTTCAGCCAGGCCACAATTTGGACACCTGCTGAGTCCAGTTTCCACCTTGTCTCAATACAACTGACGCCAGAAACCTGCAGTTTGACAAAAGGGAAAAATTGCTTCAGATCAGGACGCAACTGAGGACCGCGCTATGCAAAATGGCGCTGTGCCAAGACACTCTTTCGTCCGCATGGCGGCGCTTCTGTGCCGGGCAACATATTTTTCTGCCTCATGGGTCAGTTCTGGACGTCAAAAGAATGACAAGAATGACAAGAATGACAAGTTACTGTAGATGTTTTAGATGTTCCTTACATCAACTTTGCATCAGAATCATGACAGCCGAGACCTGTCAGCAAGTGCGGGGCAAAAGGGTTTGTCAAGATCAAAATCCTTGGAACTGCATGGAACTCTTGCGCAGCAAATGCACAATGCACATTATCCACTTCACATTTTTCATGAAAATGGAAAAAGGCATGTTACGGCAACCTTCAACACACCCAAAAAAGCCATCAGCTCGAACTGTGCTTCGCAAAGAAAACGCACGCGATGTTTCGACTGGCGGAATGATTCTTGAAGGCTGGGATGAGGAGATGTCATGAACAAACCATTGTCATAGCGAGCAGAGCTGCGTTCTGAAATCTGCGGAAGATACCTTTGAAACGATAGAGCAGCAAAAATATCCAAAATCAGAGTTCCGCACAGCAGGAAAAAGTGGCACCAGATTCACCGTATGCAACGCTCAGGAGGCTCAGGCTGTCGCGAAGTCAAGTCTTGAAGTGTAGCTGTGACCTTGGCAGCGACAAATCAAACTCCGAAGCGTGGAAGGCGAATTCCATGACAGTGTGACAGTTCAGGGCAATGTGACTGTGACAACCAGCTAGGTTCCCTATCTCCCGACCTGGCTACAGATGGCTACTTTTGTTCAAGCACACTGATTGCCAGGGTTCGAAGTACGAACAGTAGAAGAACCAAACAACATCAAACAACTGAACCAAACAACTGGGAGTTTTGATCTTTGGCCCTCGCCCAAGAATGGTTCGTTCGATTATTTCGATTTACAAATCGGATTCCCCAAAACGCCGAAGCCGACATCTGCTCACAGCACCAGAGGTGAGGTCCCCCAAATCCCTCCACCAGCCAAGCATGTTTTGAAGCAATTATACTTGGCCACGAGTTCTTGATCTGAAGATTTTCATAAAACCTTCCAGTGTTAACATCGCTGCATGATCTGCATGCTGACATTCGGGCTAACTGGCCTAACTTATTGACATCAGATGCAAGGCGATTGAAATCTCAAAGGTTATTTGCATCTCTGCACCATCTGGTGCATATGTTGTACATGAAATATGCTGTACCATCTTTACATGTAAAGAGACTGATGCAAATCCTTCTGGACCATTATGTTGTACACCCTCCATCCGCCCATGAAGTCATAGCTTTGTCGTTTGCCAAGAAATGTTGACGAACTTCGTTTGGACTCCGCACTTCCAATCATGTGCCACTTGTGCTCCGCACATGCAGCCCTTGCCACAGGGCACAGGCGCCGTTCTTCTCACCATCATCGTTCCACGTTATGAAACATGATGAAACACGATGAAAAATGTATATCAACACGGATATCCACTTGTTTTCATGTTCCAAAATATAGCAGGCTTGTTGGGCAAGTCCCAGGGATATCCTGGTTGTTATTTGGGGCTGAGCGCCACCATGAAAACTCGTCAAAGTAGATCTTGGTATCTGCGCGGACGGACCCCTTGGCACCTCCGGCGATAGACTGGAGATACGACAGGTCGCCCTGGGCGGTCAAAACAGGCAGAAAAAGGCAGGTTGAACGGGTTGAACTGGTTGAACCAATGGGAACCTGTAAAAAATCACCAAGAAAGGGATATGAACCGACTCAATATGAGGATATTCACCAAAAAAAGGATCATGCACATCAATGGAATTTCACTCCAAAAAAATGCTGTCCGCGCCGAAAAGATTGGATTCCAACTGGCATCCCGAGCAGCGAACTCCTGCGATGCCATGGACGGTCATCGATGTTCACACCTGACCGCCGCTTCCCAGGGAAACATCAACACATCTGAAAGCTTGGCCAAATTTGGGGCAGTAAAAATAACGGATGATCTCAAAAACCGGTTTAAAAAAAAACAAATTGAACACACCGCCACTTGCGAATTGCCAGGACTTGGGAACCCATTTTTTCATCAATCGTATCTTGCCATAACAGGATGTCAAGGGTGGTACTATGCACCGCCACAAATGTCACCGCCATCTGAGGTTGCTATTCCAGTGCAGTTCTAACATGCAGCAAGATGTTTAACATCTTTCATCATCGTTCAGCCAAAAGAATGGCGTCTTCCCATGGATTTCCGACATCTTCGCATCTTTGCCTCAAAGCACAGCCATGTGTTGAGCACCTGACATCGGGAACCACGAGATCTTGGAGGTGTGAACAGGTGTGAACAATCGAACATGAAGATTTAACATGCTGTTTCATGCTGTTTCATCCTGTTTCATGGTGGCATATTGGCTGATTCATCTTTCACTTTCAAGAGACCCCAAAATGAAGAAATCCCACACTCAAACGGGATTTTCTCTATTTGAGGGAAGGGATTGATCAATAAACCCCGCTGGGAAAATTTTCAAACAGTTGTCATCGCCAAACTGAGTAGCGCCTTGACACAAATAGCTGGACGGCTAGATATTCCACACCGAAAACATGGTGAAAATACACATGGAGGAATATTCTCGTTCAATCCTCAAATCCTCAAATCAAACAGCTTTTTTGGGGGAGGATACATCGGTTTCAGGAATTTCTGCCTCGTCTCTCATCTGAATCATAGTGAATCAGTCTGGGACGTCCTTGAGTCCGGAAAAGTTTGGAAAGGTTTATCTTGACATCACGCGAAATGGCTGGTGAAAACCCACTATTTCAGGGCAGAAGGTTATGAACTGTTGAACTCCCAAAGAAAGAACTGGAAGAATAGATCGGGAGGGATCGATATCCATATCGATTTTTTCCAATATTCCAACTATTTCAGGGGTTGCAACAACTGCACCTAGATTCTAGATGAAGACTGCACTTTGTCAAAGTTGATGATGATCTGGTGCATTTTTCAGGTCCTTTTTCAAAATGATGGATCCCTAGTCATCTCCAAAACGAATGTGAAAAGAAAGCGAATGACACAAAAGTTGGCAAAGGATAGTCAGCTTCCATCAACGTTTTTGCTGACATCAGTCATCTTGTCCAAAGGCAAGATTTCAGTTGTCTTCTGCCACGCAAACCCTTTCGACAATCTTAACATCATCGCTTAAACAGGTCCACGAACGCAAAAACTGCAATTAAATGCATCGATGATGTAGAAAATGATGATGTCACTTCATTCTCTGCATGGCTCTGCGCAAGTACTTTACATCTGCAGCTTTTTGGTTTCAGGCGCCAGTCCGCTGAACATAACCTACTTTAGCCCTTTTCCAAGCCGTGCTGATATTTGCGCACGTGCAGCTGTTAGGGCCATGCACTGCTCCAGTAAAATATTCCCAGAGACTTTCGGATTTGTCAATTTTTCGACAACATTTGTCAGATGGACTACAACTCAGAACTTTGCCGAGCAAATAAAATCGGTCCGCCAACGCACGAGGCATGGCCACCCAGAAATCCAAGTGAAGTGCCACATTGCCATTGGAGATCCACTTGGGAACCCAAGCTAAAAGGTGCTTTAGACGGGCCATGCGATATCGCAGATCCGGGCGGGTTAAGATTACCACTTTGAACCTTTGACCGCGGGCTTCTTCAAATCGCATCATCATCTCAAGGCTACTGATGACGTGCGTGAGCTGATTAAGGCCACGTAGGAAGTGCTGACGATTTGCGTAGAAGGCGTCACCATTGGTGAATTGAATATCTTCGAAACATTCCTGCGGGAACAAAACCTGAGAAGGAGGAAACGAAAGCCAGCATCCCATCTACCCCTATTTTCCCCCATATTTTTCACCCAGAGGCTCTTCACCCAGAAACCCTTCTTGCATATACTTTTCACCCATATACTTTTCACCCAGAGACTCTTCACCCAGAAACTCTTCTTGCACATACTTTTAACCCATATACTTTTCACCCAGGGGCTCTTCACCCAGAAACTCTTCTTGCACATACTTTTCACCCATATACTTTTCACCCAGAGACTCTTCACCCACAAACTCTTCTTGCACAGATTTTTCACCCAGAGACTCTTCACCCAGAAACTCTTCATGCACATACTTTTCATCCATATACTTTAACCCAGAGACTCTTCACCCAGAAACTCTTCTTGCACATACGTTTCACCCATATACTTTTCACCCAGAGACTCTTCACCCAGAAACTATTCTTGCACATACTTTTCACCCATAGACTTTTCACCCACAGACTCTTCACCCAGAAACCCTTCTTGCACATACTTTTCACCCATATACTCTTCACCCACAGACTCTTCACCCAGAAACCCTTCTTGCAAATACTTTTCACCCATATACTTCACCCAGAAACTCTTCTTGCACATACGTTTCACCCATATACTTTTCACCCAGGGACTCTTCACCCAGAAACTCTTCTTGCACATACTTTTCACCCATAAACTTTTCATCCAGAGACTCTTCACCCAGAAACTCTTCTTGCACATACTTTTCACCCATATACTTTTCACCCAGAAACTCGTCACCCAGAAACTCTTCTTGCACAGACTTTTCACCCAGAAACTCTTCTTGCACATGCTTTTCACCCGTATACTTTTCACCCAGGGGCTCTTCACCCAGAAACTCTTCTTGCACATACGTTTCACCCATATACTTTTCACCCAGAGACTCTTCACCCAGAAACTCTTCTTGCACATACTTTTCACCCATATACTTTTAACCCAGGGACTCTTCACCCAGAGACTCTTCACCCAGAAAACCTTCTTGCACATACTTTTCACCCATATACTTTTCACCCAGAGACTCTTCACCCAGAAACTCTTCTTGCACATAGTTTTCACCCATATACGTTTCACCCACAGACTCTTCACCCAGAAACTCTTCTTGCACAGACTTTTCACCCATATACTCTTCACCCAGAAACTCTTCTTGCACATACTTTTCACCCATATACTTTTCACCCAGAGACTCTTCACCCAGAGACTCTTCACCCAGAAACTCTTCTTGCATAGATTTTTCACCCAGAGACTCTTCACCCAGAAACTCTTCTTGCACATACTTTTCACCCAGAGACTCTTCACCCAGAAACCCTTCTTGCACATACGTTTCAACCAAATACTCTTCACCCAGAGACTCTTCACCCAGAAACTCTTCTTACACATACTTTTCACCCATATACTTTTCACCCACAGACTCTTCTTCACCCAGAAACCCTTCTTGCACATACTTGTCACCCATATACTCTTCACCCAGAAACTCTTCTTTCACATACTTTTCACCCAGAGACTCTTCACCCAGAGACTCTTCACCCAGAAACTCTCCTTGCACATACTTTTCACCCATAAACTTTTGACCCAGAGACTCTTCACCCAGAAACTCTTCTTGCACAAACTTTTCACCCATATACTCTTCACCCACAGACTCTTCACCCAGAAACCCTTCTTGCACATACTTTTCACCCATATACTCTTCACCCAGAAACTCTTCTTTCCTTCTTCTTGCACATACTTTTCACCCATATACTTTTCACCCAGAGACTCTTCACCCAGAAACTCTTCTTGCACAGACTTTTCACCCAGAAACTCTTCTTGCACAAACTTTTCACCCATATACTTTTCACCCAGAAACTCTTCACCCAGAAACTCTTCTTGCACATAGTTTTCACCCATATACTTTTCGCCCAGAGACTCTTCACCCAGAAACCCTTCTTGCACATACATTTCACCCATATACTTTTCATCCAGAGACTCTTCACCCAGAAACTCTTCTTGCACATACTTTTCACCCATATACTTTTCACCCAGAAACTCTTCTTGCACATTTTTTTCACCCAAAGACTCTTCACCCAGAAACTATTCTTGCACATACTTTTCACCCATTGACTTTTCACCCACAGACTCTTCACCCAGAAACCCTTCGTGCACATACTTTTCATCCATATACTTTTCACCCACAGACTCTTCACCCAGAAACTCTTCTTGCACATACTTTTCACCCATATACTTTTAACCCAGAGACTCTTCACCCGGAAACTCTTCTTGCACATACTTTTCACCGATATACTTTTTACCCAGAGACTCTTCACCCAGAAACTCTTCTTGCACATACTTTTCACCCATATACTTTTCACCCAGAGACTCTTCACCCAGAAACTCTTCTTGTACAGACTTTTCACCCATATACTTTTCACCCACAGACTCTTCACCCAGAAACTCTTCTTGCACATACTTTTCACCCATATACTTTTCACCCAGAGACTCTTCACCCAGAAACTCTTCTCGCACATACGTTTCACCCATATACTTTTCACCCAGAGACTCTTCACCCAGAAACTCTTGTTGCACAGACTTTTCACCCATATACTTTTCACCCACAGACTCTTCACGCAGAAACCCTTCTTGAACATACTTTTCACCCATATACTTTTCACCCAGAGTCTCTTCTTGCACAGACTCTTCCCCCAGAAACTCTTCTTGCACATACTTTTCGCCCATATACTTTTCACCCAGAGACTCTTCACCCAGAAACTCTGCTTGCAAATACTTTTCACCCACATACTTTTCACCCAGAGACTCTTCACCCAGAAACTCTTCTTGCACATACTTTTCACCCAGAGACTCTTCACCCAGAGACTCTTCACCCAGAAACTCTTCTTGCACAGATTTTTCACCCATAAACTTTTGACCCAGAGACTCTTCACCCAGAAACTCTTCTTGCACATACTTTTCACCAATAGACTTTTCACCCGGAGACTCTTCACCCAGGAAACACTTCTTGCACATATTTTTAACTCATACACTTTTCACCCACAGACTCTTCACCCAGAAACCCTGCTTGCACACACTTTTCACCCATATACTCTTCACCCAAAAACTCTTCTTGCACATACTTTTCACCCATATACTCTTCACCCAGAGGCTCTTCACCCAGAAACTCTTCTTGCACATACTTTTCACCCAGAATCTCTTCTTGCACATACTTTTCATCCATATGTTTTTCACCCAGAGACTCTTCACCCAGAGACTCTTCACCCAGAAACCCTTCTTGCACATACTTTTCACCCAGAGACTCTTCACCCAGAAACTCTTCTTGCACATACTTTTCACCCACATACTTTTCACCCAGAGACTCTTCACCCAGAAACTCTTCTTGCACATACTTTTCACCCATATCCTTTTCACCCAGGGGCTCTTCACCCAGAAACTCTTCTTGCACATACTTTTCACCCATATACTTTTCACCCAGAGACTCTTCACCCACAAACTCTCTTGCACAGATTTTTCACCCAGAGACTCTTCACCCAGAAACTCTTCATGCACATGCTTTTCATCCATATACTTTTAACCCAGAGACTCTTCACCCAGAAACTCTTCTTGCACATACAATTCACCCATAAATTTTTCACCCAGAGACTCTTCACCCAGAAACTCTTCTTGCACATACTTTTCACCCATATACTTTTCATCCAGAGACTCTTCACCCAGAAACTCTTCTTGCACATACTTTTCACCCCTTTACTTTTCACCCAGGGGCTCTTCACCCAGAAACTCTTCTTGCACATACTTTTCACCCAGAGACTCTTCACCCACAAACTCTTCTTGCACAGATTTTTCACCCAGTGACTCTTCACCCAGAAACTCCGCCCATATACGTTTTACCCAGAGACTCTTCACCCAGAAACTCTTCTTGCACCTATTTTTAAATCATACACTTTTCACCCACAGACTCTTCACCAAGAAACTCTTCTTGCACATACTTTTCAGCCATATACTCTTCGCCCAGAGACTCTTCACCCAGAAACTCTTCTTGCACATACTTTTCACCCAGAGACTCTTCACCCAGAAACTCTTCTTTCACATACTTTTCACCCAGAGACTCTTCACCCAGAGACTCTTCACCCAGAAACTCTCCTTGCACATACTTTTCACCCATAAACTTTTGACCCAGAGACTCTTCACCCAGAAACTCTTCTTGCACAAACTTTTCACCCATATACTTTTCACCCAGAGACTCTTCACCCAGAAACCCTTCTTGCACATACTTTTCACCCATATACTTTCCACCCAGAGACTCTTCCTGCACATACTTTTCACCCATATACTTTTTACCCAGAGACTCTTCACCCAGAAACTCTTCTTACACATACTTTTCACCAGTATACTTTTCACCCAGAGACTCTTCACCCAGAAACTCTTCTTGCACATACTTTTCACCCATAAACTTTTAACCCCGAGACTCTTCACCCAGATACTCTTCTTGCACATAATTTTCATCCATATACTTGTCGCCCAGAGACTCATCACCCAGAAACTCTTCTTGCACATACTTTTCACCCATATACTTTTCATCCAGAGACTCTTCACCCAGAAACTCTTCTTGCACATACTTTTCACCCATATACTTTTCACCCAGAAACTCTTCCCCCAGAAACTCTTCTTGCACATACTTTTCACCCATATACTTTTCACCCAGAGACTCTTCACCCAGAAACTCTTCTTGCACATACTTTTCACCCATATACTTTTCACCTAGAGACTCTTCTTGCACATACTTTTCACCCATATACTTTTCACATCTTTTCACCCAGAGACTCTTCACCCAGAAACTCTTCTTGCACATACTTTTCACCCATATACTTTTCACCCAGAGACTCTTCACCCAGAAACTCTTCTTGCGCATACTTTTCACCCATATACTTTTCACCCAGGGACTCTTCACTTAGAAGCTCTTCGTGCATTTACTTTTCACTCATATACTTTCCACCCAGAGACTCTTCACCCAGAAACTCTTCTTGCACAGACTTTTCACCCAGAAACTCTTCACCCAGAAACTCTTCTTGCACATACTGTTCACCCATATACTTTTCACCCCGAGACTCTCTTCACCCAGAAACCCTTCTTGCACATACTTTTCACCCAGAAACTCTTCACCCAGAAACTGTTCTTGCACATATTTTTCATCCATATACTTTTCACCCAGAGACTCTTCACCCATAAACTCTTCTTGAACAGACTTTTCACCCAGAGACTCTTCACCCAGAGACTCTTATTGCACAGACTTTTCACCCAGAAACCCTTCTTGCACATACTTTTCACCCATATACTTTTCACCCAGGGACTCTTCGCCCAGAAACTCTTCTCACAAATACTTTTCACCCACATACTTTTCACCCATAGACTCTTCACACAGAAACTCTTCTTGCACATACTTTTCACCCATATACTTTTCCTCCAGAGACTCTTCACCCAGAAACTCTTCTTGCACATACTTTTCACCCATATACTTTTCACCCAGAGACTCTTCACCCAGAAACTTTCTTGCACATACATATACTTTTCACCCCGAGACTCTTCACCCAGGAACTCTTCTTACACATAATTTTCACCCACATACTTTTCACCCAGAGACTCTCCAGCCAGAAACCCTTCTTGCACATACTTGTCATCCATATACTTTTCACCCAGAAACTCTTCTTGCACATACTTTTCAACCATATACTTTTCACCCAGAGACTCTTCACCCAGAGACTCTTCACCCAGAAACTCTTCTTGCATAGATTTTTCACCCAGAAACTCTTCACCCAGAAACTCTTCTTGCACATACTTTTCACCCATAAACTTTTAACCCCGAGACTCTTCACCCAGATACTCTTCTTGCACATGCTTTTCACCCATATATTTTTCACCCAGAGACTCTTCACCCAGAAACCCTTCTTGCACATACTTTTCACCCATATACTTTCCACCCAGAGACTCTTCTTGCACATACTTTTCACCCATATACTTTTCATCCAGGGCCTCTTCACCCAGAAACTCTTCTTGCACACGCTTCACCCAGAAACTCTCCTTGCACATACTTTTCACCCATATACTTTTCATCCAGAGACTCTTCACCCAGAAACTCTTCTTGCACAGATTTTTCACCCATATACTTTTCACCCCGAGACTCTTCACCCAGAAACTCTTCTTGCACATACTTTTCACCCATATACTTTTCACCCAGAGACTTTTCACCCAGAGACTCTTCACCCAGAAACCCTTCTTGCACATACTTTTCACCCACAGACTCTTCACCCAGAAACTCTTCTTGCACATACTTTTCACCCACATACTTTTCACCCAGAGACTCTTCACCCAGAACCTCTTCTTGCACATACTTTTCACGGCCATCTACTTTGTCCATATCCCCCAGGGAAACTCTCACCCAGAAACTCTTCTCAAAAGCACATACTTTTCACCTCAATATACTTTTTCAACCCCAGATACTCTTCCACCCAGAAAACCTTCTTGTTGGCACACCCACACTTTGCTCAAACCCAGAGACTCTTCACCCAGAAACTCTTCTTGCACATACTTTTCACCCATATACTTTTCACCCAGAGACTCTTCACCCAGAAACTCTTCTTGCAAATACTTTTCACCCACATATACTTTTCACCCAGAGACTCTTCACCCAGAAACTCTTCTCGCACATACTTTTCACCCATATACTTTCCACCCAGAGACTCTTCACCCAGAAACCCTTCTTGCATATACTTTTCACCCAGAGACTCTTTACCCAGAAGCTCTTCTTGCACATACTTTTCACCCATATTCTTTTCACCCACAGACTCTTCACCCAGAAACTCTTCTTGCACATATTTTTCACCCATATACTTTTCACCCAGGGACTCTTCACCCAGAAGCTCTTCGTGCACTTACTTTTCACTCATATACTTTCCACCCAGAGACTCTTCACCCAGAAACTTTTCTTGCACAGACTTTTCACCCAGAAACTCTTCACCCAGAAACTCTTCACCCAGAAACTCTTCTTGCACATACTGTTCACCCATGTACCTTTCACCCAGACTCTTCACCCAGAAACTCTTCTTGCACATACTTTTACCCAGAAACTCTTCTTGCACATATTTTTCATCCGTATACTTTTTACCCAGAGACTCTTCACCCAGAAACTCTTCTTGCACATACTTTTCACCCATATACTTTTCACCCAGAAACTCTTCACCCAGAAACTCTTCTTGCACATACTTTTCGCACATATACTTTTTACCCAGAAGTCGTCACCCAGAAACTCTTCTTGCACATGCTTTTCGCCCATATACTTTTCACCCAGAGACTCTTCACCCAGAAACTTTTCTTCCACATACTTTTCACCCATATACTTTTCACCCAGAGACTCTTCACCCAGAAACTCTTCTTGCACATACTTTTCACCCATATACTTTTCACCCAGAGACTCTTCTTGCACCTACTTTTCACCCATATACTTTTCACCCAGAGACTCTTCACCCAGAAACTCTTCTTGCACATACTTTTCACCCATATACTTTTCACCCAGAGACTCTTCACCCAGAAACTCTTCTTGCACATACTTTTCACCCATATACTTTTCACCCAGAGACTCTTCACCCAAAAACTCTTATTACACATACTTTTCACCCACATACTTTTCACCCAGAGACTCTTCACCCAGAAACTTTCTTGCACATACTTTTCACCCATATACTTTTCACCCAGAGACTCTTCACCCAAAAACTCTTCTTGCACATACTTTTCACCCATATACTTTTCACCCACAGACTCTTCACCCAGAAACTCTTCTTGCACATACTTTTCACCCATATACTTTTCACCTAAAGACTCTTCACCCAGAAACTCTTCTTGCACATATAATGGTCCCACATCGGAGCCTTAATTTTTCCATTGTGTTTCCATCCCATCAATTTCCGTCATTTTACTCTTATTTTACTTGGCATCATTTTGGTCCCACATCAGAGCCGCAATTTTTCCAATATGTTTTCCATTGTTTTTCTCCACTTCTTCATCATAGTCCCTCGATTTTTCCATTGCTTTTCCATCGCTAATGGTCTCACATCGAAGCCACATTTTTTTCATTTTTTTCCATTGCTTTTCCATAGTTTTACTCGACATCATTTTCCCCTCCATTCCAGTCTCCCCGTGTTTTTTTCACAGTTTTTCCTTCAGTTTTACTCAATCGTCCCATAGTTTACGCTAGGCTATCAATTTATCCTTCCATTTCATCAATGTTTCCAGTGTTTTGCCATGGTGTTACTCGATTTCTCCATCATTACCCTTCTATTATCTCAGTGTGTCTAACGCTTACACAAATGCACCTCCCACAATCCCTACCGTTGCACCGTATAAAGGGTTTTGCTCGTTTCTTCCATGGTTTTATTTCCGTGCTTCTACTCCATAGTGGTCACACATCGAAACCGCATTTTTTCCATTGCTTTTCCATTGTTTCACGCGTGCTTTACGCGATAATGGTCCCACATCGGAGCCTCAATTTTTCCATTGTTTTTCCACTCCATCAATTTCCATCCTTTTACTTTTATTTTACTTGGAATCATTTTCCAAGCGTTCTACTCAAATTTTCCATTCTTTTCCCATTGTTTTATATGCTATCAATCTATTCTTCCATTTCATCAATTTTCCAGTGTTTTGCCATGGTGTTACTCGATTTCTCCATCATTACCCTTATGTTACCCCAGTGTGTCTAACGCTTACCCAAGTGCACCTTCCACAATCCCTACAGTTGCACCGTATAAACGGTTTTGCTCGTTTCTTCCATGGTTTTCTTTCCGTGCTTCTACTCCATAGTGGTCACACATCAAAACTGCAATTTTTCCATTGCTTTTCCATTGTTTCACGCGTGCTTTACGCGATAATGGTCCCACATCGGAGCCTCAATTTTACTTGGCATCATTTTACCCTCTCCCTATTCTTTCCACCGTTTCTCCTCGCGTTTTAATCAATTTTCCAAGCGTTCTACTCAAATGTTCCATTGCTTTCCCATTTTTTCCCCATTGTTTTACGTCATATTCCCTCATTTTTTCTGGGTCCCACATCGGAGCCTCAATTTTACTTGGCATCATTTTACCCTCTCCCTATTCTTTCCACCGTTTTTCCTCGCGTTTTTGTGCGATCAATTTATCCTTCCATTTCATCAATTTTTCCAGTGTTTTGCCATGGTGTTACTCGATTTCTCCAGTGTGTCTAACGCTTGCTCAAATGCACCTTCCACAATCACTACAGTTGCACCGTATAAACGGTTTTGCTCGTTTCTTCCATGGTTTTTTTCTGTGCTTCTACTCCATAGTGGTCACACATCGAAACTGCAATTTTTCCATTGCTTTTCCATTGTTTCACGCGTGCTTTACGCGATAATGGTCCCACATCGGAGCCTCAATTTTACTTGGCACATCAAAACTGCAACTTTTCCATTGCTTTTCCATTGTTTCACGCGTGCTTTACGCGATAATGGTCCCACATCGGAGCCTCAATTTTACTTGGCATCATTTTACCCTCTCCCTATTCTTTCCACCGTTCTTCCTCGCGTTTTTGTGCGATCAATTTATCCTTCCATTTCATCAATTTTTCCAGTGTTTTGCCATGGTGTTACTCGATTTCTCCAGTGTGTCTAACGCTTGCCCAAATGCACCTTCCACAATCCCTACAGTTGCACCGTATAAACGGTTTTGCTCGTTTCCTCCATGGTTTTTTTTTCTGTGCTTCTACTCCATAGTGGTCACACATCGAAACTGCAATTTTTCCATTGCTTTTCCATTGTTTCACGCGTGCTTTACGCGATAATGGTCCCACATCGGAGCCATTTTACCATCTCCCTATTCTTTCCACCGTTTCTCCTCGCGTTTTAATCAATTTTCCAAGCGTTCTACTCAAATTTTCCATTGCTTTCCCATTTTTTTCCATTGTTTTATGTCAAAGTCCCTCCTTTTTCTCCATTGTTTTTCTCATCATTTTCCCCTCCTTTCCCATTTTTTTCCCATTGTTTTATGTCATATTCCCTCATTTTTTCTATTATTTGTCTCATCATTTTCCCCTCCATTGCAATCTGCCCAGATCCACCTCGGAGGGCGGACCAGGGGGGAATCGATACCCCAACGTCACCCAATTGCCACCTGGTACATAACCCTAAAAAAGTTTACCTGCGTCCACCTTTTTTACCACCTATTTTCCTCATTTTTATCCGATTTCGGGCGCTCTGCCCCCAGACCCCCTTAACTCACTTTGTTCGCATATAGAACTTCGCCTAGCCTAGCGGCTGGCTTTCGTGAAAACACGGATGCTTAGATGTTCCATGGTGAAGAAGTAAAGAATGGAAACCAGGTTTCACCTCCTGAAAGTCAACTTGGTGTTGGGACACTCCGACTTTTCAAAAACACTTGTCACTGGTCACGATATACGATATTTGCCGAATCAAAGATGAGTCAAAGTTCAGCAACGCCAAGGCAGCTGGTCGCCAGGCCTCCTGTTTCTTTGCTCCTTTGAGTCCTTCGAAGATCCAAGGCTGGTGAGTCCAAGCTCTGGTCAACCCCTCAACGTGATGTCTAGTTTCTTGTTTCGACAGGTTGCAATATGTTTGCAAATCACCTGTGGACCAATTCACGCCGTTGCAGTGTCCTCGAGTAAGATACTTCATATCTTCATTGAGCCCGTAGATTCGCCTCAGGGCATGCCATAATCCGACCAGAAACTTCAGAATGATTTGGAATGGATATTGATGGATATTGATGGATATTTGGAAATATTTGGAATGGATATTGAATGTTTGTCTTATTGGGACCGCCGGCCTGAGAAAACCAATGGCGTCATCCCACTCCTGCGTCATGAAAGCAACGAAATCTCATGGAATTTTCTCCTGGCGAGAAACCTTCGTTCGAAGTTTGCGTCTGCTAAACCCTCGGATCTTGCATGAGCGTTTCAGCGTCCTTGTCTTTGTCTTCAGATGTCAGTTTCTCAGGCAATTTGTTCCAAGCCTCGTAATAACGTCAAAATCGTCAAAAAATGACAAAAAAATAACTGAACAACATCCTTGACCACACAGTGGGGCTGAGAGTTGTTGCAAAATGTTGCAAGCCTCAAGACCTTTCCGGATTCGATCTTCTTGTTTGGCACCCGGAGGAAGCATGTCACCTGTCGTCGTCAAATGTCATGGATTCAGTGCACAAATTCTGACCACGCCTTCTCCAACATCAGCGCGCGCTTGGGGTGCTGCAAAGAGCAAAGCTAAAGCAGCTGCCACGACATCACGACCTCAAGCGACTGGACAGACTCGACAGTTTCAACAGACTCAACAAATATGACAGAGCCCGATGCAAACGAACCCGTTTCTATTAATTGTTGACGATCCTTGTTGATTCATGTGGATGTTTGTTCATCTTCCAGTTTCACGTTTTCGCCTTTGTTGGATACTTAAAAGTGGATACAATTCGTCTGAGCACACGGCGGGCAGGTATTTTTGCCTCAAAAAAAAAACAAAACCATACGCTTACAAGCACCATATTTAAGTCACGTCAGGCGGGGAAAAGTCACAACATGTCACAACATCCCCATGTCACAGCTGCGATACAGAAAAGTCACATCAGGTAGTGGAAAGTCACACATCAGGGAAGAAGAAACACCATGGCACAGCCTGTTTCATCTGCAATATGAGATTTAGCTAAAAGTAACCGAAGCATTGCGCACAGCGATGATTTTGAAAGGCACAAATCAATACAAACAAAGTTGTCGCAGCAAATCCTATTGGCATGGATATACAATGTTGGTGTCCTGCGTCGCGTGACCAAATCAAACCCCTATTGGCGCAGCCTCAAATTTCTTGCAATGCAAACGGGTGAGGTTGTACCAAATCCTATTGCCAGGGTTATGATATAAGGATATAGGGGCACCTTGTTTCCTGCAACCAAATCTATGGTTGGCGCAATGTGTATCAAGCTCGTGGACTCTCAAGAAAATGGTTATCCTGTCCACCCAGCGATTACGAATTGGAGTAAAACCTTTCATTCCAACCAGCCAGAAAAATACACGTTCACAGCTTTGCACTTGGGCCAAAGGCAGCTCAGTCCACTCTACTTCTGGAAGAGTTGTATCGATCTACCTACCTATCTACCTATCTACCTATCTTCCTATCTACCTATCTATCTACCTATCTACCTGTCTATCATTATCATTCATTATCTATCTGTCTGTCTATCTATCCATCCATCCATCCATCTATCTATCTTTCTTTCTTTCAGTACATTTGTTTGTTGGCGCGTTTGTTCGTTCATCTGTCTGCTTGTCTGTTTTTTTGATTGGTTGGTTGGCTGGTTGGTTGGTTGATCGGTTGGTTGGTCGTTTGGTTTGTCGGTTAGTTGGTCGGTGGGTCGGTTGGTTGGTCTGTTGGTCTGTTGGCTGGTTGCTTGGTCGGTCGGCTGGCTGCGTCGTATGTTCGTATGTTCGTTCATTCGTTCGTTCGTTCGTTCGTTGGTTTGTGGTCTGCCAAAGGAAGTTTAGTCAGAAAACTTCTAAGTCGCGGACGAATGTCATGGCTGGAATTTCCACCATCATGTCAGCCACATCATCATGTCAACTGCATCATCAGGTCAACCACCCATCATCAAGTAGTTGGGAAGCGTAAAAGCTCGAAATTTGGAAGCGTGTGAATTCAAGGTGAAAACACTCCCGGGCACGAAACCATGTGCTTTTTGAGGTAACGTGGCTCCTGGGGTCGCCGAAGTAAAGTTTCTGAAGCGCACAGGACTGTAGCGAGAGCTCGATTTGCACTTCAAAATCGTTTAAAAAAAAACCTAAAAAGTCAACCATACTCAACCCCCGCACCCACAGAACATCCTATTTGAATCTATTTGATACCAAGGGCAAAAATCCGCGTAAATACCGTCGTTTTTGGCTTCCGAGGCTCTAGAAACATCAGTATTTACGGTGATTCTCTTCCGAAGGCCTGCAACAATTGAAAAAACAACACCACTTTGACAGTCTATGATGTTTTTCGGGACAGCTTTTTGTGCGCAAAAACGCTTTTTTACAATGGTTAAAAGGCAGTGGTATGTTTGAGATACTGCAACAACATGCAACAACATGCTTTAAAAACCAGGCACCCAACAACAGCAATGAGACGACAACAAGAGCAGCAACAGTGCAGCAACAACAACAGCAAGAACAGCTCTTGTGGGGAAGCTTTACAATATATCTTGGGTTTGTGTGCGGTTGTTGGGGACGCACACTAAAAGAAAAAGAGCCCCTTGAAACAAGATAGTTCCAGATGCACCTGTTTCTTTGGAAAGGTGGGCGGCAAATCCGCTCAAAAATTCTGCCTACACTGCATGTCAAAACCGTCAAAAGCCAGGATACGCTTAGCTCCTCCAGCTGAGCTGATATGGTTACCTGCATGATTGACTTCCAAATGACTTCCGTACATTTCTGCGCTGCATTCATGCTATGCAACATATCACATGTCAGATCAAATAGGCTACTAGTAGCGAGCCAGCCTTTTGTTGTGCCAGTTCATCTCGTTTTTGCAAGATCTTCTCCTGGATTGCAGCATCAAACTTGCAGCCACAGGAAGGCAAAACAAGCAGCTCCAAAAACCGCCCCCTCGTCCTTCGCTGTCGGATTGGCACGCTCCTACCAATGCTGGAATAAGATGGTACTCTGTGACATCTTTTGGTGGCGATTCGGTCTTCTAAGTTTTCTTCAGCATCAGAGTCTCTCCCAAATGCATCGAAGGTAAGAAACACAAAGCGAATAACATGCAGCAGGGGCACCATGAACTGTGGTGTGATCTTCTTCTCTGTGCTTTCAAGCAAAGCGGACACCTCCACAAAAGCAGCGTGCCAACTCTCATCATCAACACATATCAACACTACGAAAACCCGCCTGGTTCAGTTGCTTCTCAAGGCGTTGGAGCTCCTTGCCCACGTCAATCTCCTTCTCGGGCACTGGCATGTCAACCTGGTCAAAGATGAATTTGTCACCAAGAATCCAGCATGTATGTAAGTGATTGTAACTGTATGTATGCGTTTGTTTCAAGACCTGGGAGTACCTAAGCATTGAATAAAACATCTCATAAAACCATAAGAAATTATCACCTATCCCAGTTCGCAACATGTGGCTGCTAATGAAGAAAAGTCTCAACCTGCAGTAAGTGCAAAAAGGTTGTTCTTCAGTGTCTGATCGGAGTTCATCGTCAGCGCACCTCAATCTCGTCCGAGATCACCACGCGAATGCATCCGGAAGGCCTTGGAAAAGTATTGAGTCATTGAGAAATGTGAAAGTGTTTCGAGTTGTTTCCACAGTCTTTCCCATTGCAAAGCTCATTGGCTCACAGGACTGTAATTTGTAATACATTGCCTACGTTCTGGACCCTGGTTTGTTGAATGCCAAACGATGCTGAAACTGGCTGAGTCCAAGGACCAAAACCGACAAGCAGATCGTTTTGAAGTTTCACGAAATTTCACGAAGCTATGTATGATCTGTTGTGTATATATATATATTATATAATACATAATATATATATATATATTATATGTGGAATAGAATCTCGGAATCTAGTGCTTGGGGATCGCCAGACGGATGGGATATGATGGCAAATTGTCTTACCGTCCAAAGCTGAGTATCCAAACGTCTCGTTGGGGCGCTCGGACATGGCCTTCGCCTGTTGTGTAAACAATGCCCAACAGCTAAAGCTGCAGCAAGTACCAGCTGGATTCAAAATTTGTGTTGCCAAGGACTGTAGCATGAAGTGGCACTGCTGAAGATTTCGTTTGTCTTGCAGATTGAAGTCATCGGAAGGGATATCCTTTGATCTTCACAAAATGTATCAAATGCCAAGCTTTTTCCAAGCTGAAACCTCGATCTTCTCAGGATCTGCGCGAGCGAGCCAAGCCAATGCAGAGCCTCACAGTGCAGCTTCACCCCACCGATGCGCAGCGCCATGCAGCGCCGCTGTCGAACCGAGATCTCGACTTTCGGCTCTCAAAGCATCCTGGACCCACAACAACCCGCAACGAGCAATACAACATATAACAGTATATTATATTGATAACATATTATGTATAAATATAATATTATATATTATACTTATATAATATATATATATATCTTATTTATTTATATATAATCTATTTATTGATATTACAGCCATTGATGATCTGCAAGCTGCACCCGCCGAAAGTACCATGCAACCACCATGCTGTGCAGCTGTGCAGCTGTGCAGCTCAGGTCCTGGAAGTTGCTTTCTGCACACCAAAACGTCAGAGGCACACGCTCCTGGCGCCCGATCTCCAAGCGACAGCTTCAGCTGAAGATAGTCTAAATATGTCTCAATCATGACAGATCTGATAGGTCAATGATAATGATTTTCAGTTTGTCTCAACTCAATTAGATTCAATATAGTATATACCAGTAGCATAGAATATATTAGTATATTGATGTATATTGTCATTCATGGTGATAACATGTGATAACAAGGGCAGTTATGGCGTCATGCCCACCTTCGGAGGAATGCCTTGTTCTGCACGTGCATTGCGCACAGCAGATGTCACTGCGCAGAACTTTTCAAACCAACCTGCAATGCTGCAATGAAAATGTCAAGAATTGTCAAGAAGTTCATGCCGAGACTCTTTGTGAATGAAATTGGGTGGCACAAGGCTCGGCACAAGGCATCCGAGTCTGCCTTCTGCTTCTGCATCGTGGGCAGCCGACATCTTGGGCCTTGAGTCACAACTGCGACTCAGAACCCTTGCTCCTCCCGCGTTCACCCCGACACGTTCTGGGGTGGGACATATTCATCCATTTAATCCATTTTCAATGATGTGAATTGGTCACCCATGGATTGCCATCTAAGCCACCGACCATGGACTGATCATCAATGAGTCAGGCGACCTGAAAAGCTCAATGATCTCAATGCGTGATGATGGCAGAAGTTTCAGATCTCGTTGTGAAAATTGTCAAAGGAGCCCGCGAGGCACTGCGAGGCAAGCGCTGCCAGACGGCCTCAAGAGGCGTCAAACATCTTCAAACATTCTTTGACCTATATTTTTTTCATGTGTTTTCATATGTTTTCATTGTTCAAGCGAACGTCCATTGGCAGAAAAGTATAGAAAAGTCACTGCGCCATACTGCGCCCACCTCTGTGACGAAAGGCATGAAAGGATGGAGCAGTTTCAATGACACCTGGAGATGCAACGCATAAAGGTTTCACGCGCGTCACTGCCCCAGTGATCTTAAAAAACCTTTAAATCTCTTTGAACCTAAAATCTTTCATGCATGCATTATACGAGTACAAAGTGCCTCCAACAGGTACAGCAAGACCTTTTGCGAAGTCGCTGCCTGTCAAGGCCACTTCGCCAGACTTCCATTGTTGCCATGGAAAAGTGGGACGCTGCCTCTGCACTGTTGGGATTTCCACCTCAGCAATTCTGAAGATTCTGAAGTGCAAAGCAGATGGTGGACGTGCATAAAACATCATAAAACCTCGGTCCGAAGCCCAAATGCTCCTGCAGCCGTGTTTTGGAAGCTTCAACCTGGCCAACGGTCCGCGTAGAAATGCCACAAAATGTCACTGAACATGGCAGGATGGCATACCAAGCTGCAACATCTTCCTGCAAAAACTCTTTGATGTCCTCGCAGATCGATTCATGAGTTAACTATATTCTGAATGTATTGTAAATGTCACATCGGGAGTCCATCGATGAAAAATCGAAAACTGGGTAAGTGTCCTTTGTTGGTGGCGCAAAGCGATTTTCCAGCAGCGCTGCTGTGACGCTTTCACAGAGCCCCTGGCACCTGCATTTCGTCCAGGTGTTTTTGATGCTTCAAAATCAAGCACAGCTTTCCACTACGACTCAGCCAGCTCAGCTCGGAGCTTTGAGAGCAAGGCACGTTCGAGCCAAGGCCTCAGACACATCACAGTCATCACTTATCGTAGCACGATGACGTATGACATTACATGGATATGACATAGATATGATTAGATATGTATAAAATATAAAACATGCAAGATGTGACATGAAAGTTGCAGCTCCCACATGATCCATTTTTTGCACCGCATGTCTGTTGCTTGTGAAGTTCGTGACCTTCAGGGCTGCTTATTTCTTCCAAAGGTCTTGATGTTTTTGCCTTATTTCTGAATCCGTCGAACCTATGTCAGTCTGTGGAAATCTGTGGAAGCTCAGCACGAGGCATGGCTTTGATCTCCTCCTCCGAGAATGTCATGCCACTCTCGAAGGACTCAGCGCACAAGATATGCCACACGGATCTGATTCAGATTTAGCCGATTTAGCTGTGAAAATTCTCAAAACAAGTTAAAAACATATTTATCATGCAGATGATATATCATGTGGCTGTGCTGAGCACTCGACAATCTGAACGGTGCCAGCTGTCTTCTCATACTCTGTGATGATGAATCGTCCGACGTTCCAGATTTTGTTCGCAAAAGCCTCTCAGCATAGACTGTTAGAGAATGTGACTTGACGATATCAACACTGGCATGTTGATCATGTTGCATGAGAGGTTTGATGAGGTTTGATATCAACACTGTGTTTGCAGCCTTTGCATTCTCAAGCATGCCCTTGCTGATTGGCACATCCATTCCAGGCACCTTGGAGCGCCGCTTTCGAATGTGCTCACCTCTCCCACTTTGTACCGTCTCAGTATTTTCCCCACCCTGAGACCCTGATCAATCTGAACACATGTTGGACATATGTTGACATGAACATACATGAACATACATGAAGCCAATTTCTCCGAGACCCCGCGCACTGCTGGTCAGAAGTGCATATCTCAATGCGTCCGTGCCATAATCTGCGATGGAGTCCAACGGGTCCACGACATTACCTCGCTGCAAGGTGCAGATTGACCATGATTGGCCTCACAAAGCTATATCAGGCATGTGTCAGGCTATATCCATCACACATCCATCATACTCTTGGAATCAACACGACAGACCGCAGCAAGAAAGATCAATTTGCCTAAAAACTGTTGAAACATGTTGAAACTAAGATCTCTGCCCTTGGTTTTGCTCATCTTTTGGCCCTTCTCATCTCTCACCAAACCATGCAAGTAGATCTCCTTGAAGGGAGCCTGCACAGGATCAATTCAGAAACTGTTTTTGAATTGAGATAATTATAGATAATTGAGAATCTGCTTGTATCTGAAGTCCTTCTGTAACATCTTGTGCTGCGCATACTGTATCATACTGTGCCTTGTCAGTCAGGGTCAGCCCCATCATGACCATTCGAGCAACCCAGAAGAAGAGGATGTCCTGGCGTCTCCAAGATCTCCAAGACTGTCAGTGCGCACATCAAGCATCGTCTTGGGCAAAACAGGACTGGACGGCATATCCAGTCTCCATCATAATGGCCTTGGCTATGTGAAAAGCTGAACGAATCTGGACAAATCTGGATAGGAATACATGACTGGACATCAATCTCCACAGTCTCCACAGTCTCCACAACATTCCACACAAAGAGATGAGTTCGGGTCCGTGATCGGCCCCTGGGCCCCTGGGCCCCTGACCGGGTAGTACTTCTTGTAGTCCTTGGCCTCTTCGTTTGGCCATCCCACCGTGGCAAAGGGCCAAAGACCCGACCTGAGTCGACTCAGTCGACTGAGTCGACTGCCGTCAGCTCTCAGCAGCTCTCAGCAGCTCTCAGCTCAGCTCGGCACGAGAACCAGGTGTCCAAAACGTCGTCGTCTTGTTTGAGCTCTACATCCTACAAGATGTCACAAGATGTCACAAGATGTCAGCACTGGAGCGACTAGCGACTGACTCTGCAAAGCTATGAAAGATATTGAAATGTGGCTGTTGCTGTTCCTGATTTTGTTGAAAGATGTCGAAGGTTTTCCTCAAACTTTGCCAAAATATGCCAAAGGCCAGCCTCGCCCAGCTCCTTGCGAGCGGCTTCAAGAGCCTGCAATTACTACGGCGCTTCTTCTCTGCTCAGTCAAGTTGCTGTCAAAACTTACATTTCCCAAGTGAAGTTTCATGAACAAGGGTACCAGTACTTTGACAAGTCACTTGTCGTCAAGCGCGTTCCACGCTTCCATTTTCACCATTTTCGCCTACTCTACGATTCTGCAGCCAGATCAGCCAGATCAGCCAGGCGAAAGCGACTTGCTCTCACCTCTGGCAGCCTCATTGGACTGCCCTCGTGTCCTCACGAATAACTTTTTCTGGAACAGGTTCGCACGGATCGCAGTTCCTTGAAACGTGTGAGGCAGGGCACGACTAGTGCAACAAAACCACCCTGGCAAACATCAAACCACATCCAGTCTTCACATCCAGTCTCCACATGTTAAAAAAATCGAAAAGCAATGGAGCAATTTGTTTGGTCACACAAAGGTTACTTCTAATTCCGATAAAACCGGACTGTCAAACATTGGCTCAAACTTGAAGCGCTTCGTCGGCATAGATGCTCATGTATGTCTTGAAATTTTGAAACCCGAGCAACGATCTTCGATAATCTTCGTCAAGTCTTTTTGCCCTCGCCGATCTTGCAGTCTTTGCAGTCCGATGGCATGGGCAGCTGCACACTGTTGGAGTTCGTTGCCGGGCCTCCGTTCTCAAAATTTGACAAAACATTTGACATGTTTACTGTACAAGTTTCGAAAAAGCACTACGAAGTCCAAATGTGTTTTTCTGGAAATCACACAGTCACAAATTGAATTCAATGAATCCAGTCGACGTGTTCAAACCTGTTGTGCTTTACTGCCAAGGCTCGTTTGCCTTGCTGGGATGAGTTCACTCGCGATTCTAAATCCTGAGGTTTCCAAATGGTCGCAAGATGTCGCTTTGGTCGCAAGGTTGTCTGACCAAAATCATGCTTGGTACATCTTGGTACAGTTTTTGTCAAGTTTGAAAACAAGACTACTCTTCTTACAGGTACTTTTGTCGCAGCGGGTGTCACCATCTTCTGTTTGACAGATCTGAATGAAGATATTAAAGGTTCACTCGAAACATCTCGAAACATGAAAGGTGCTGCTGCTGCTGACCAGGATCGGAGACACTCATCACACCCGAATGTGTGCTTCCGTCTGCAAAGGTCCAGAAAGGGATGGCATCAACTCCAGCCTCCGCACACCTGGATCTTCACCGAAGGGCGCGACACCGCGACAAGTAAAATCACAACAAGGCAATCAAAGCATCACAGAAGAAACACAGAAGAAAGAAAAAGGAAATGAAACCACACAAGGTCAAAAAAAAGCAGGAGAACCAAACGGAGGCACCAAACACTCACCAAACTATAAAATTTGGTTGTGCAAAGAAATTTAAGCGAAACTCATCGAAACTCCTTAAAGTTTACTAGAACATCTACAACATGTTTGAAAACGGTGAAGCCGAATCCATGTGGAGAACTGAACCATGTTACTTCATGTTACTTCATCGAATTCATCACACAGCTGAAAAACAATTTGGAGATATTTGGAGAAGTAATTGAAAAAACAAAAATTGGAGAAGTAATTGGATAATGCGAGTTTGATCCATTCCAATTGGAGCTGGACGCTCAGCTGTCAGTCAGCTCTTTGGTCAAGGTACCTCTGAGGCTGTCCCTGGGAGTTACCTGACAAAGAGTAGCTGCGCGAGCATCTGAAGTTTTGGAAGGCATGATGAATGAAATCATAGTAGATCATAAGTATACTATATGAGTCATATATAGTCATACAGGATGAGTCACATGAAATGTGTTGACGATTGACTATTGATGTCGACGCAGTGTTCCACTGGATTCCTAAGTCCCCAGCGAGCATCGCACTCAACATAGGGAACCTCGGGTCAAGGAACGATGCCAATGATCATGAAAAGAATCAAAGCCTTTATCTTCTATCTTTCCCAAATGGTTTGACACAGATTATTCCACTTGAAGCCAAAGGGAATGGGAGCGAGATCTAGTTGGCCAAGGAGAGATGTGTATTGAAAGAATATGCGGCGCGACCTTTTTAGTTTCAATTTTTGAATTAAGAATTGGGAAAATGGTCGCACCAAATCCGTTCTTCACAGCACAAACAACGCAGTCTTTGAATCTGGTAACTTCCGAGGAAAAAAAGGGAATCTTAAGATGTGAATTGTCAATTCCTCGCCAAGACTGGGTCATGTTTTCATGCAGACTTCATGTAGACGCCTTGAGGTAAAGAAGTGCAAGAATCCAAGTGGCTGTTCTCTCATTGCACTACATTACGTTGCATTACACTGGATTACTGTAAATTGGGTTGCATAAGATTAGATATCAATAGATATCATGAAACAAAAAAGCAGAGAAGCAAAAAAGCAGAAAAGCAGACCAAGAAAAGAATTACAAAATGACCCTAAGGTTTTCCTTACAAAATGGCATGACCTGCAACCTGCACCAAAGCTAAAACCTATGCGACTGGTCCCTAAATTTAAGGTGCAGCCCCAAAATAGCCGTCCCCAACCCAATTTTTTGTTTTGAAATGGTACCCTTTTTGCGCTTTATATGGTGAGAAAGCATGACATGGGACAAGTTGACATGCAAAAATTACAAGAACAAAACTGTATCATTTCAGCATTTTGACCAATCACTTCAAACAGGGCAAGGCAGGGACATGCTGAAGACCAAGCCGTGACGTAGATCAACAGCTAAGCCAAGCTGCGGATCAACGAAAGAATTGAGGACAGCAGGAAAAGTTTGGAGAGGAATGGGTTCTTTAGCACCGCTCAATGTGACTAATTAGGAGATCAAACGGTGCACACAGCTGCAGTTCAAACGAGCAGGCCAGCGACATTTCCTTCTTTACAGGAACGCAGAAAAGGAGATAGGGCACCGAAGCCAATCAGATCCAATCAGAGTTCATAACCATCATAACTTGTTCATATTCTGACACACACGTGTCATGGCCATGCTGCCGAGCGTCGCTCTGCCAGGCTGGAAGGCCGAAGAGTTGTCGTTGAGCATCGCAGGCAGGGCACCAGAAAGTGCCATAAAAGGTGGCACCGCCTGACCACAGATGACATCAAATGACATCAGATTACTCACATCCTGATGACTTCCTGCTTGGAACAAAGTCTGCTTTGTTTCACAGGTCCGTTTCTGCATATAATTACTCTGCATCTCTGTTTGGTTTGAAAAACTATACATACAAATATATTATAATAACTTACAATGATACTTCATGATATCACGATACTTCTGTATTTGTGCTGCAATTCGTCATCTCTATTCTAAAGAAATGAATCGAAATGATAGAATGACGATGAATGAGGAATAACATGGAATAACTCAGTGTGCCTTGTCGAAGTCGCTGGGCCAAGCTCACCGCGGCGGCATCAGATTGAACGAGCACTGGAGGCGCCTCCGTGTTCGGCCTGCAGGTGCAGGTTTCAGCGAAAAAATTGAAACATGTCGAAAGTCGAAACATGTTGAACTAGGTGGAGCTGGACATTGGACAATTTGGACATTGAATGTCCTGAATATCGTATCACTCACATAAAGATACAAATAAGATACATAAAGTACCTAGAATGGATAGAACATGAACTGAGCATGAACTGAACATGAAGTGAACGTCACTCGTTGTGTGGGAAAGGCCCCCGCCTGCCCTTGGCCTCTGCGGCCTCTGCGGCCTCTGCTCTGACCTGCTCTTGCTCCAAACGTTTCAGCATCTCCAGCGGAATGGCTTGTGCAGGAGATGGTCTCAGGAAGATCCTTGGTGTCACTGGGCATCGGGCCATGCTCCGGGCACTGGGCATCCCGTTTTGGCAAAAATCACACTGATAACGACAAGGAGCGCCAATACCAAAGCTCCTACAGCTACTGATAACCTCAAGACCAAAGCCACGGGACAGTGATTCAAGCGCTATGCACATAAGCAATCTGTCTTCCCAGCCATTCTCGCCTGCAAGCCCAAAACTGAATCTACTCGTTTATCTCGTTTCTTGTTGGGCAAACTGACTTCCAGCTCCTGTTGTGGGTAAGAGAAAACGCCGATTTCTCTTAACTCTGAACATAGTTGGTAAATTGCCCCTGCCCCAAAAGCGCTGTGCCTTCAAGTCTTGGCTTCCCCACCCGGCAGCCATGGATCCAAATTCTGGTTTGGATTCCATTTCATCCACATCTGCGAAACCTGCAGGTGGGAAATGCTCGTCTGCGGAGCCCAAGAAAAAAACGCTTCAGTGAAAGGAGTTGTGTACTTCGTTGTAATTCTAATTCTGTATATGTACGTATAGTAAAATTAGTAAAGGCTAAGGGAATAGCGCCAGCAATTGAATGTGTCGATTGAATGTTTTGAACGACAACTAGTTTGGAGTCACCAAGCCAGAAGGGCACTGTGTCACACAACCTGCACAGCATCTGCTGAGACCAGCCTTGATGCTGAACATGATGCGGCCTGGAAAGAGCCGCTGGAAGAGTGTGGGAAAGGGATGTAAAGGGATGTTAGAGAATTGGAAAGAATTTATGAAAAAAAACGCTCTGATTTTCTGTCGCATCTAGCTGTGCCTGGCTTGGAATGGAATCATGAAGAGCCTCTCCATGCCTCGCGGTCGGTGCCGCAACTCACAGGTTGCTTTTCGGACCACGTTCCAGGAAAGTCGATGGAAAATCTTACACAGTTCGGAATGCACCAGAGATATAGCAGAAAGAAATACAATTACTGTACGAAATACAATGATTCCAAGTTCAAAAGATTTCAGAAGTTTGCTAAGACTATAAGACTCTTGCAGGAATATAATCAATATCAAGTGGGGGCCTACTGGCCTACTCATACATTACAACATTGATCAAAACTTCCAACACCATGCTCATTAGTTTCGGGTGTTGCCTGCATACAGCAAAGGCAGGCTGCCCAGCAGCAGCCATCGCACTCGCGTCATTTTGAGGCTGGATAATCTGATTGTCTGATTGTCTGATTGTTGGAGGATATCTCAAACCACCCCAACTTTTATATATTTTATGGCCTCGCAAAGAGCGAGCAATCAAATCACAGAGATTTGCAAATTGCACGTATCCGGAATTTTATGCCGACAGCTTGCCGCCGACATGCTCCTCTGAAGCGACTCTTGTCAATTGAGCAACACTTCTGCGAAAAGCTTGTCACAGCAGGAACAAGATTATCAATCAACGCAATTTTTTGGACATCCACCGCAAGCACATTTGAATACACTGGATATATCTGGATATATCACGTGCATCTTTCGCAAGGCCTCCTCTTCCGAGCGAGCCACAAAGTACTTGTCACTGCCAGGTCGGTTGGTGGGATAAAACCTCAGATAAGGTACGTAGAAAAGAAATGAAAAGAATGCGTATGTGGGGAAACCATGGGAAACCTGCACATCAACAATGGGTAGAATTCTAATCGATTGAATTCCGAATATTCAGAAAAAAGATTAGCAGTGACCAAACTGCCAGATGAACGGAACCTTCAGCAAAATTCCTGGGATGCTGGCACAGGAATACGATGACCCCACCAAAGTTGCCTTCAATTACTCCAATTGACAGCACAGAACACACTCCGAAAATCTCCGAAAAAGATGGAACAAGCGCCTGGAAATACACCATGGCTGCTTCTCCTTCAACCAGTCTTGCCAAGTCCTGACTCATGGCCCATCGGCCTCTGTTTGCCCTCCGGTGCTACAAAACATGTCGGCCCTACTTGACGAAGCGGTCAGGCTGGATGTTGATGTCTCCCGACCTGCGGATTGAGCGGCTTGATGGATAAAAATGATACAACACAATGTATTAGCATATGACGGGTATGATATTGATTCATATTGCATACACTCAAATACTGGATTTTGTGGCATGGATTTCAAGTGCAGATCCGGCGGTCAAATGCTGATGCAACTGCATACGCGAGCTTGGGCCATGCATCTGTGGCCCCAACTGCACTGCATCCATAGCTCTTTGTGCCATCACCTGACCGTCCAGTGGAATTTTGATCATTCTGTTGAACATGTTGTATCCATTCTGCACCATGCAGGTCTTTGAAGACTCCTAAATCACTTCAAACGTCAAGTGCCTCAGTGGACACAAACCACTGGTCTGACAGCATAGGTTCAATGACCTCTCCACTCCTGCAACAAAACTCATCAAAAATCATCAAAAATCATCAAAACTAAAATCAAACATAATTATTTGTTTGGCTGAGTTATACTGAGATCCATGCCTTTGCGAGAGAGGCACACGCTGCATGTGGTCCTTGCGGTTGACATATATATATAATATAATATATAATATATTTCCGGCACATGCCGAACAGCTCGGCGTTTCCACCGGTCCTCGACTTTCAATGTCAGGCCAGCTTCCTCAAGGTCCGCCCAAAGCACTTTGCGACCTCCAACAACTCACACTTATGCCCCACACCAGGAAAAACGTCAGCGTTCCGTCGAGAAATTCCACTTGAGGTCGGAACACTTGGATCGATCAAGGCCGACGTACTGCGGTGAGCCTTCCCAGCAGATCCGTTTCTTTTCCAGCCCACTTGTGGTTCGGGCTTCTCAATCAAAGTTCAATAAAGTTCACAATGTAACATAATGCAACGATAAAAATATGCGACATGCCGACAAAACACATCGCCTAAGGCTTCCAAGCTGATCATGGACCCGTCGAGTCCAATGACCTGCATTGACATTCTGTAACCGGATTTGTCGAAAAAACAAAACAACATTTAAAAAACACTGATATCATCTGATATCACATCTGATATCACATGTCAATACATATCACACGAAATCATTGCAGGTAATCAGGTAATGGTTCATCTTTCTCGAAGTTTTTCCTCAACTCACTGTCTCTGCTTTGGAGTTGTTCAGTAATAAACATTAATAAACTATAATAAACTCAATGCATGGCTCTCTCCTGTGGCTCCCGCACCGTGTGATTTTCAAGGCCGTGTCTTTGACCAATCTCGAAGTCATTGAAATCGTGAGCTGGCGTGATTTTCAACGCCCCAGTGCCAAACCTTGGTTGCTGCACTGCAGGATGCCACGTCGCAGTATACGAAAGTCATCTCCAGAGAGTTCAAGAGCCAGACTCGCGATCAACATAGGCATCGGCAATGACCGGGATGCGTCGGCCTTGTGACATCCGGTCACATCTTGTGACTTGCCCAGGCCAAACAAGGTCCATCAAGGTCCTCACCAAGCCACATCTCCGTCGTGGAAATGGGTGCCGGACCCTGAATGGGCACCAAGACGTCCCGGCCAATGAGGTGCTTGTAGCGATCATCCTGCAATCTTCTCGCCGTTGACAGACTGTTGTGTAGATGCCTATCTTTCAATTCTCAATCCATCTCAATCCCATATTCTGTTACCATTGCTACCTAGCTATACCTAGCTGAATATGTCAGCACATACTTGCGATCGCTACTCTGCAGTCAGACTGTTTCCAGCTTTTTTTTAGTGAGTGTACAAAGAAAAACAAACGCCCCAAGTCCCCAAGTGTTGAGTGTACAAAGTCAGTGTACAAAGTCAGTGTTTCCCAGTTGAAAAAATTGAAAAAGGTGTGGTTGGGAAATGTTGGGAGCCTGGAATTTTCCACATTGTGGTGACATGATTCCCACCATTTCCATCCAGTTCCATCCACTTCCCACCTCTGGATGGACGCAAACAGCTGAATCGCCCAGGATAGTCTCAGGTCTAGTTGTGGCGACGGGGATGAATTCCTGCGACGCAGAACGCTTGGAAGTCTTGGAACCATCCTGTGAAGTGACACCATGTGACACCACGTGACACCTTGGATGGCCTTGGATGGCCTTGGGGAATGAAATTGGATGAGTATAGCCAGATATAGCGAGTATAGCTGCTGGAGGCGATCAATCCAAGGATTCCAAAGTGCATTCTCCTCTGCTTCACCATCTTCACCAGCAACAACATACCTCAAAGCTTCCGTGCATCAAGAATTGTGCATCCTTTTGCGGAAGCCTGAGGGTTTTGCTTGAAGTAGTACAACTGGCCTTGGACATCGGAATATTCCACCTGACCAGGATCAACCAGGATCAACCAGGATCAACCGAGCTGACCAGGATCAACCAGGCTTGAAATTTCAGCTGACCTCCAACCGAGCCGCGGCGCCTCCAAGTCACTCACTGCAGTCTGCAGCACAGGGCTCCAGTTGACCATGCGTTGACCCCGGAAAATGGCGCCTTTCCTCATGACAAACGCTACAATCAGCTACAATCAGCTACAAGATGCTACAAGACGGGTCACAAGTGGACAGCTTGGATAGCTTGTTTCATGTTTCAAATCTTACTGCATCCATTTCCCATCATTTCCCTTTGTTAGGAACACGCCAAGTGCTTGGCCCGCAAGTCAGAACATGTCAGAACATACACTCCAGGCTTTGGGGTTCCGATATGTTCCGATACGTTCTGAGATGGGTCTACTGAGTGGTCCCGGCTCATGCAGCCGGCAAAAGGCTTCGACCACCTTGGGAAGGAAGATTTGAGCTTGAGTTGCCAACAAAACGGGAGAAAACTTACTGAGAGATTAGAACAGCAATGCATGCCTGCACTGTGCTATTTTGATGGCAGTTGAAGTTGAAACTGCAACGTACAACTTGTAGCTGCCAAGACCCCTGCTGCTGCGCTCATGTGTTCGTTCAAGGTAAATTGCCTCAGGATTCCATGCAACGAGGCTGTGGCAGAAATGGAGTGTGATCCTCAACACTGAGTGCCGAGCTCCCTCGACCAATCGGCAGAAGCACCCAAGCGTCGCATTTGATCCACCTGGAAACTGAAGTTGACTGAAGTGGACATCAGAACTTGATGAGTGCACGCAATGGCAATCGATAAAACGTGGATCATTGGATCGGATCTATGCTGTGAATCCCACGATAGCGCCACCCTTTTCATCTTTCCACTCCCACACCTGCCACCAATGACTGCAGTGACAAACAACTCGGAAAAAGGATGAAAAAGGTAAAACATGGCACATAAAGGCAAGTGTTAAGTGTTGCAACAAGGATCTTCTGAGGGCAAAGCCCTTCTCAAGAATTCTTCTCTTCCAACTTCTTGACGCCTGGAGATCTAAGAGGATCTGAGACCAGAGGTGAGACATGGTGAGACCCTGGGATACGAGAACTGCAAGGAGCTCCTACATGCTCCCACTGTATCTGTTTGGAATCTCTGAGGGAAATACGAAGTGCCCTCAGCTGCAAGCTGCCGTTCCTCAGTGCTAATTGTAGAAGTTCCCAAAGGGCAAACACTTGGCTCCCATAATGAAACTGCTCAAAACGATGTGATGTAAATGGCATCAAGATGGACATAGCAAAAAAAAATAGGAAAATGAGTCTCCAGCTACGAGCATCTGCGTCGCAATACCAGCATGATCGGTGCCTACAGCCGTAGTTGACAGAGAAACTGGGCAACTTTGGTCCTTTTCCAGTCTAAAATGTCCAAAGACACCTGGTAGCCAAAGAGTTCGGTCACCACGCATTCGATGAAATCGTGTGAGGACCTCGATTACAGGTCACCTTTTCAGTGGCAAAGAGCAATGGATAGCAATGGTATATAGTCAAATAGGTCTACCAACTTCCTCATCTCATTCCCCGTGACTTGTGTATTGAACAGCCGAGGCTAGAACATCCTCCAAGCTGACAAACATGGCATGACCTCAAAATGTCTTCAGGTTCACTTTCAAACGCATGCTGACCTGAACATATCCGCACATGAACATGAAGGCAAATCGCACACACACTTGAATTTTGGCCCCTGGCCCATGTGAAGCCTGTAAGCTTGGAAGCGCAGTGACTTCAAATCTATTCAAATCTGGTGTTGATTCCTGTCAGTTCATTGATAGCGAGCCTCCCAGTCACATTTGGCGGTGGCATAGGCATCACGTAGGACTCTCTCTCATCAGACTCTGAAGGGACCTTCATTTGCACAAAATGTCCCAACACAGGTCCAAAATGCAAAGTCAACACTTCACCTACTTTGCCTATAGAGAATGATATAGAGAATGTGACTCTGCTATGACTCCCCATTTCAACACCATCTGGAACCTTCTCAGCCACTTCAGGTCGAAAAAAACCTGCATCTTCCCACCAACCTGGGCAAACCGTTTAAGGAGCCACTTCTGGCAACATTTACTTTGAACCAAATGCGTCCAAATGCAAGTTGCTGATATTTGGGGAACTTGGATACACTTCCGCGATTTTTGCAGAGATGCGTTGTCACAAACAGCTGAACCTGCAGCATCATGGGCATTGCGGCATATTGCGGCATAACACTGAAGCACACTGAAGCCGCAACGGTACAAATCTTTCTCCACTTCGGAATAGTCGTATCTACCAGGCATTGACCTCGGGATCTTTTTGACGTATCCAGCAGTCTCATCCTGGCCCTCCAACTGATGAAGCTGACAACTTGATGATCCGTAATGATCCATAGATTTCCATAGTATTCAGAAGTAGAAGCCTTTGGCAGCGCCAAAGGGAAACCCCACCAACCCCCATGGTCTGGGCATGGCCTGGGCATGGCCTGGGCATGGCCTGGGCATCCGACCCACTCACCACTGAAGTGGGGCACTCTGAAGCCTGTCAAAAGACACCCCAAACGAGAAATGTCGACAGAGCGGAATACTCTACGTCAATTTGATCAAGCAAACAAATTGGCTCCAAATCCAAGCTGCTGCAAACATCTTAAAATATCTTAAAATGCCAGCACGCTCTGGCAGTTCCTTTGCGCAGAGCTTGTTTTTCTCACCGTGCTACAAGTAAAGCGAGGCTGCGAAAATAATGCCACGCTTGAGGCGAGATCGACCCTCGTTCAGCTTCCTCAGCTGCGCAAAATCTCAATTTCCAATGTAAGGTCACTTCATTCTGCAGTTTTCTGTGTATAAAGCCTTGAATAAGTTTGAATCTCTTGGAGATTTTGTTTACTTCTGGCTCACATCCCATTGGATCACTGTGCGAAACGCATCAAAGTGAAGCTTTTGCCCAGAATGATTGGCTACCTGGTGCATTCACACTGTTTGGATCCAAAAATCATGACTTGAAATCTCGGAAGAGTTTGCGTGGTATCTTCAGAAACCATCCAATCCGATTCGATCCCCATCCGATCCCCATCCGATTCGATTGGATCATCCAAAGATTTCCAAGTGTCGACGCCAGCTCCTCATTGCCAATGGTCTTGGCAGCGGTCGCCAGCTCCCGGATCAACTCTTCCAATCGGCGGATCACGCGGACCACGCTGCCCTCATAGAGGTTACATTGATTCCTTAGCACATCTGAGCACTTCCATATACTTCTCCAAACTATCCATACTGGGATTGTGACAATTCTGTTTGTCACATGTTTATCACTGATGAAAAATGTGAAAATGCAGTTTTGCCATGTGTTTTGCTACGTTTTACCACAATGTGTCAAGCAACAGAAATTACAGAGTTTGGTTTTGAAAAGGGACTGTGTGCCAACCAGCCATGCTTTCTACCTACTTAAATCCACCACCCCAGCGAGCACACGCAGGGAAAAGATTGCCTAGCTTAGATTCTAGATGGCAACATATGGCAACAACAAGCCATGAAGAGCCCAAGAAATCCCCAACAGCTGAAGACATTGAACCCGATTTTTCTGAATTCCAGGATCTGCATTTCAACCTGTTTGAAAAAATTGCTGAGTATTGGAACTCTGATACCTTGCACCAAGCGGAACCTTGGAATCCCGAAAGGCATTCCTGCCAAAACCGCTGATGAGCCTAATTCCACATTGCAGTCAACTCAGGCAGTGCATGAGAGCACCCTCGAACCTAGAATATATAATTATAATATCTAGACTGTGCTGGCTCAGACCCGAAGCATACCTGAACCCATCTGAACCCCAAGAACACATCATTGACCACGCTGTTGTTACAAATGTTCATGGTTTGGATATGTTTGGATGGTGTTTGAATCAACATCTTGGCGAGTTCCACGGGCTTCGCGAACAACGAAGGCTTTGTTCTTGCTGCCATGTTGCTGCTTTGGGACTTGGGACTGGCAGTTTACAAGTTCGGAACCATGATTTATAGTTGATTTATAGAGTGTTTGCCGTTTCCGCCCAGCTATGCCAGCTTCCGAGAGTCATGATTTCGTGAAATCGTTTGCCTTCCAACCAATGCAAAACCACATCCATCAGCTGCGGCTTCAGCTTCTGCACATATTCTTCCACGTCAATGGGGATTTTGTTCTCAACCTGAAAAATCTGAAAACAATAAAAGCTCGACAAGACCAAAGCTCCAGCAACATTGAAAATATCAACAAGACTTCCAGCAATTTCCAGCATCTTCAATCATCTTCAGCTGGGGATTGTTGGAAGTGTATGGAAATGTTTGATCTGCTGAGACCCTGGCCATTATCTCCGCAACATTTCTGGCAATGCCCTTGCAGGTCTCAAATGCTTTCATGAGATCCAAGTTGTTGGTGATTGGATCCTCTGACTTCTCATCAAAGACCAGGCAAGAACACAAAGCGATGATGTTGTTGGCATCAATGTCCGCGAAGACGTTCTGAAACACAATCCTCGAAAGAGTCGAAATTCACAAAAAGAACCAAGTCATGACAAGACTGTGACACGTCATGACTATGACTCAGGTCCATGCCTCACTTAGATATCTTAGATTTGCATTTGCACGTGTTTCATTTCTGCATATTTCTGCATATATATATATATATATATTTCTAATTATTTCTATGCCAGATTGCAACAGCAACAGCCATGCCAAGAGTCTCGGTCATGAGGATCTCATCCGCTGAGGTGATCTCGCAGGCCATTCGGCCCTTGAGCTGCACCACGCCATCTTTGTCGATGAATTCCAGCCTTCGCAACACCCGTCGCATTGCTCGAAGGTCGTCACTCATGACCTGCACCAAGCCGCCAGGCCGCCAGGCCACCAGACTTGGAATCTTGAGAAGCAAACTTAGTACGAAAATGTACGAAACGTATATTATCGTATTCTTATCGTATTCTTATCGTATATTGATTCTCAAGAGTTTGGCAAATTGCAGTTTCGGAAACTCTTGTGAACGTCTCGTCTAACATGTTTGCTGTTGACGTGAATCAAACACCTTGAATTGCAAAGGGCAAAGGGCTCGATGCCCAGATATGCCTTCCCAAGATTGGTTGGCATGTTTTTGAATCTTCCATTCACAACAAACATGCTACCTTATCAAAAACATTCAAAACAAACACAGATTGGTGGCCAACGTTGCCAAAGACCAAGCTACCATGAAGCGACTCTGATTGATCTGCTTTTCCAGGTCTTGTACTTGTCTGTGCAAATTCACCTTACAGGTTGGGAGCAACAAGAATGGGGGAAAGCATGGAAAAACAAAAAAAACAACAGCAGGAAGAGCTACTGCTATTTTTCAACTCATCAAAAACAGACTTAAACATGTTCACTCTTGTGACTCTTGTGACTCGTGTGACTTTGGCATGCCAAGGTGCCTTTTTGGAAAAGCAGTCATAGTACAGCTGCATCTTGTCATGGCCATGAAAGCTATTGGTGGACAGCTTCTTCTGCAAGTCTGCGATGGTGGCAACCACGCTGTTCATCTCCTCAGAGGCGAAGCGGAGAAGTCACTGAGAAGTCACTGAGAAGTCCCGAATGCTTCTTGATAACTTTAAACTTTAAATATTTCTTAATGTGTTTGACGTATTCATACGTATTCAACGTGTTTGCACATGCCTATGACCAACCACGTGCTGGCCAAGAAAACCCACCAACAGAGGAAAACCTAGGTGTTTGATGGTGTTTGTCTTTGCATGTTTCCAAGGCGAGAGTGTGTTTCGGAGTCTCATGATGAGTCATGATGAGTCATGATGTCTCATGGAGTCTCCTCTGATTTGATGTTCATCTCTCCAACAGGATCCAGCTCAGGAATGCCCTGCTTGAAACTCTTGTGGTTCTTGATCTGATGCAAAGTCTTGAGCAGCGCCCTCCGAGAATCGTCGCTGTCCAGGTCCTCAGTACTCAACTAATCTCAACTATACTCAACTTTGTCGCATATTTCAATGAGTTAACGTCGCCAATGCGACACTCCGAATATCTCCGAATGACACAGAAATGAAATCTTTGAAGGACATTCTGATACAGTCTGATACACGTTCTTCTTTTGTTTGTCTGGATTTGTTTAATTTGTTAACATCAAAATCTTGAGCCAAGCATCGCCTGTCGGCATGTTGGATCTTATCTTACTGATCTTCTGCACCAATGTCAGTGCCATTGGGAAGATCCGACCTTCAGCTTTGGCATCTGCCGGGGGTCGGTCTTTGTCCTCGGGGTCGCAGGGGAGGAAGACGTCCAAGACCCATTGCGGTTCCGAGTCATCGAGCACCGAGTTGTTCTCAGTGAGCTTTTTCCGTGCAGCGCTGATGAGAATGCCCCAGCCCCAATCGGTGTCACCATCCTTCATGCACCTGACCAGTGATACCAGTGATACCAGTGATACCAGTGATACCAGTGATACCAGTGATACCAGTGATACCAGTGATACCAGTGGCTTCAAAAAAATCACGGTGGCTGTTTTCATCTGTTTTTCTGTTTTCATTTTTCAGTTCCCAACATTTCCCACAACTGAAATGGCGTCTCCCAAGCCCAGGCACACAAGCCGTCCTGGATTGAGGAACGGAGCAATGTGCTCAGGTCGGATGACGATCTCCCGCCTCTCGTCGATCTTTTTGCTCAGCTGTTTGTCGATGTAGTAGTAATCTGCAATGGCTTCATCCACATTGAAAGCGTAGCTGCTGTCATCGTTCACTGCAACACGAAGATCCTCTAAATTTGCAACTTCTGCTTCCAAGTCTTGCTTTTTGCCTTGGATCTCCAAAGCAGACTTATCCTTCTGGAATTGGTGGAAGCTCCTCTGAATCATGTAGTCTGGATCAGCACCTTCCAAGCGAAGGAGATTAATGAGCATGTTGTAGCCCAAGTGAAAGGCACTGTAAATCTTGGAGGATTGACCCATGAACATCTCCTTGGCAACATCTGGTTCCACCTTCTCATCAAACATGATGATTGTGAGTCCCCGGTCATCTTTTCCTCGTCTGCCAGCACGACCGCTCATCTGAATGTATTCTCCTGCATTGAGAATGCGGTATTCAACACCATCCCATTTGCGGGTGTTGGTAAAGACCACTGTCTTTGCAGGCATGTTGATCCCCATGGCAAAGGTCTCAGTGGAGAACAAGACCTTGATGAGAGACTCCTGAAACAAAATTTCCACGACTTCCTTCAGCATTGGGAGCAAACCACCGTGATGAATGCCCAAGCCACGACGCAGCAGTGGCAACATACTCTGCACCTGAGGCAGTTCACGGTCTTCATCGCCCAAAGTCATGATGGCGTTGTTGAAGACTTCATCGATGAGTCGCTTCTCATCGTCATCCGTGACATCCATCTTCTTCAAGGCCACTGCATTGGCCTCACACTCCTTCCGGCTGAAACTGAAAACAATCAAAGGCAAATAGCCTCGGTCACTACACATTCGCACAATCTTCTCCAAGTCGCCCAAGTTGGCTTTGCCCTTTCTTTTCAACATCTTCTTGGTGTCCACGTTGGTAGATTCTGCTGCACTCTGCAAGGCTGTCAAAGCTTTGTGGAAATTGTCTTCCCGAAACTGACCTTTTTCATCTACCACCATGTACACTCCATCCCCACCAGCTGGAAACAAGTAGTGCTGCAGTGGCACAGGGCGCTTGTCTGTATAGATCACATGACAAGGCTGATGTTTGATTCGGCAGATCCATTCTGCAAATTCCCTGGCATTGGGGATGGTCGCAGACAAGAAAACCAAGCGAACAGAGTCTGGGAGAAGAATCATAACCTCCTCCCACACCACTCCACGATCGCGATCTCGCATGTAGTGCACCTCATCAAACACCACCCATGCCATTTCTCGGGAAACATCTGAGCCTCGGTATAACATGGATCGTAAGATCTCGGTGGTCATGATCATGCAGGAGGCATGAGGGTTGATGGTCACATCACCTGTCATCAAGCCCACGTCGTTGAACTCATCTTGCAAATCTCGGTATTTCTGATTGCTAAGAGCTTTGATGGGAGAAGTGTAAATGATTCGCTGCTTGTCCCGCAGGGCCATAGCAATAGCATACTCTGCAACAACAGTCTTGCCAGCAGAAGTGTGCGCTGCTACCATGACCGATTCTCTTCTCTCCAAACAATTCACAGCCTCTTGCTGGAACGCATCCAACTGAAAGGCATATGATTTTGCTGGTGTACCTGGTAATGGTGGCAAAGCCTGGCCCGCCAGTTCTGCAGGACGGACACATTCATGGACACAATTACCACCAGAGACCTTCACGTCATAAGTCTCTAGCACTGTCTCTGTTGTCAAGTCTGCCTCCATCGTTTCATCTCGGGGCTCTGTGCCATTCTCTCGTCTCCTCTTTTCTGCACCATTCTCCTGACTGATGGGCTGACGCTTCGCCATCGCACGCAAAGAATAGCAGAGTGAGAAATGTGTTTTGCGATTTTTACCAATGCCTCCAATCACAATCCTTTCTTAAACAACGTTCAAGACGTGTCAAGTCTCATTTTTCTCAGCGCAAGTTGCAATCTTGCTCATGATTGTGTTGTGAAAAAGGAGCAATCATCAGTGGACTCATTTGTCACAATGCCACAAGTGCAAAGGTCGGGTTAAGGGAGCATTGAGAGCGCTTATCTAAGGCGAAAAAGACTTCTTGTGCAAACTACTTGCGGCCAACAAACAGGTCTGTCACAATCAGCTTGAGAAGCACAGCAGCGTGGATTGCAACCATTAACACAAATGCTCTGAAAATCTCTGAAATGAAATTTTGACTTCAAGAACAGCAGCTTTGTCTTCCCTGCAAGCGATGACAATGAGGCTTGACTCAAGCGTCAAGAAAAGGCTGAGGACTGCTAGACATGTTCTAGGTATACTATCTGCTATGATGGGATGTGATGGCTGCTGTCATTTCCCAAATCTACCAGATATGTCACTTGGACTCTGCGTGCAATCACCATCTGAATCATGCGCCTTCCCTGCTCCATCGCATCGTTGTAGCCGGGTGTGCGCCCCTTGGCATTTCATGTGTTGAGGTTTGTCCACAAGAAGTAGGACATGATCTGACACGGTTAGAGCACCTTAAAACACAGTGGAATGGGTGCAGTACACAGGGTCGCAGGGCCCTTCATGCAAGAGTGCTGCGCCAATTGTGAGATCCAATGCTTTTCAAACCTTCTTGTCACCCACCGGCCTGCATCTTTTCATTGCTGTGATCTGGTTTTGATTTTGTCTGAAAAATGGTTATATATTGTATTATGATATAGTATAATATTATAATATATATATATCTATACGGTGTATATATATAATATGTATATGTATGTATACTGTACAATAATATACAGTATAATTTAGCATGCCACGGATAATATGATGACTATCAAGTTGCGCAGTTTTCTTGGCCTGGTATTCTGGTATACCATATCCCCATGTATACTGCCCTATTTCCGGACCCAATGATTGTAATTAGTTCAGCATGGTTCAGCCATCTTCAATTCGTCTCTGAGCTCCCCTGCGCGCTCGCCGCGGCCAGCGACGCCCAGCACAGAAGCGAGCAGTGAGACCAGCCACTGCCAGCTGCGCCTCGGTCAAATCCGTCGCATGGCTTGGTAGCTGTGCCTTGCCGTATGATTCTGACATGAACCATGCATATGATGCTGGTTTGGTTGCTGTAGCTGTGCCATGTCGGACTCTGGTTCTGGATTTGAGGTCCCAACGACTGGTGTCGCCTGAAACTTGGCTTCAGCTGCTGGCCTAGGCAGATCTTCATGTGATGGTTGCTCTTGAGTCCAAAATACATCCAGAAACTGAAAACAATGGCTGCATTTTATGAGACATAGTGGGACGATGTGACAAAGATTCAAAACATCGAGCTGGCACATCACATCACCACATTTCACTTGGTTCTGAAGCCCCGGCCGCGCTGATCTTGCAGGTGCTTGAGGAACCTTGCAGATATGATCGCGGTGCATGTCAAAGCAAGCCACTAAAGTCAAGGCTTCAAGGACTGATCAAAGAATGGTCAAAACATCATGTGAATTGCCGTGAACATCCGTGAACTGTCGCAAAGATGGGATCTTTCCACAAATACATCCCGACAAGAATGATCTGTACTCGCCACTTGAAATTAGTGAGGATAGTGACCACTTTACTGACTCCTTTGATCTTTGGTCAGATCTCAAACCGATGGAATGTGTAACAAATAATGGTCATCAGTAGCGCTAGTAGCGCTGCTATGAGGCCCTTGCTGCTGTTGCCCGTAAGGGCACCACAAATGCCATGGCATCGATTGCTGGCATGGCTGCAAAGATCAGGATCTTGCGTTTTTACATTGTCAAGACCTGCTACAAAATTATGAAATTGGATCCTGGCTTCACTAAGCCAGAGCATCATGTGTCAACCCACCCTTTTTCATCAGGCCTGTGTGTCGTGGTCGTTGATTTGACCCAACGGCTGGAGCGAAGCAACTCTACGAACATCAGCACGCAAGCCATGCACCATCATGCTACAATTTTGGGAGCATACAACACTTGAGCGACCTGGCCCTGGCTCTGACACAATCACACAAAATGAAGTTTTTCGGGCCAGTTTCAAGTCTTTGAGGTTGACTCAGTCACCTCCATGTCTTCTGGAGGGTGATCTTTGTTCGTTCCTCCTCTTCCCTTGCTTTGGCTTCCTCAAAACATAGCAAGAACGACAAATGCGCTGGAGGAGGTCGAAATAGCGGCAAATAGTGGGAAAGCATGGGAAATCAGATAGCGGGAAATCACTAGGCATCACGAAAACGCTTCTAGAACCCATGAGAATGTAAACGACAATTCATGCACTGCACTCTAACAGACTCTAACTATGGCAAATAAATCTGCAGTTTTTCTGTTTTTCGTGCATCGCTGCGATCCCTCCTGTCAGCAGGCAGCGCAAAGCAGCGGTGTTTACTACACTTGCCTGGAAAAGCTAACATGAGGGATGGCACCAAAGTCCGCAAACCAAAGCTTGCAAAACTTCGACTATCGACTATCTCACAGGAAACCTCCGAATCTTCTTGAACCAAAAAAGTGGCAATGAAAGGTGCAAGATGGTGCAAGTCGACTCGTTAAAGATTTTCTAGGATATTGGCTTTCTCGGGCTTCCAACCTTGGGCTGGAAGTGAAATCTTAGCATATCTTAGCACTCGCTAACATGCTCGTGCCAAGGCCAAAGGAACAAAACAAGGCCATAGATATCATAGATTCGACAAAGCAATTGCCATAATTACAATATAATTACAATATAATATAATATAATTGCCATGCTTACAGCAGACTAAAGCTGCAAAGCGCCATCAGAATTGACCCCTGCAATGCGAATCCCCTGGAGGTGGCTTCACTGGTTACCGTTGTCGGCGAGTCAGCCACGAAGGAAGTCGTGGATTCCATGGACGAGGTGCTGGCAGTGCTGGCATCGGTATCATCGGTGTCTCCAGTGGAGGCAGTCGCCGAAGTCGCTGATGCCGTGGCCGAAGTTGTGGAGGCACTGGCTGTGCTGGCCGAGCTGGCCGAGCTGACCGAGCTCTGTGCTGTGCTTGTCCCGGATCCACCTGCGCTGGTGGTGGTCGTAGAGGTCGTAGAGGTCGTAGTGGTCGTCGTGCTTGCGGTGGTCGTCGTGGTGGTTGTGGTTCCACTCGTTTGGCTGTTCGCAGTGCTGTCCGCTGAGTAGTAGATCTCACTGGAGCTCAATGCTGGAAGTTCCTGAACGTTGGTGCCCATGTTGGAACCAGTTGCATCGAAGCAGGGACAATAGCGATCATATTGCACGTTGCCTGTCTTGGTCGTCAGCGTGGTGCCGCTGCCGCCATCATTGTCACAGTCGGAGTACAAGCTGCGGCACACGGCAACACTGACCAACCCCCCGCTCTGACTGGGACCATGACAGCCCACAGTGAAAGGAGCTTGGTCTTGCACGTGGTAGTGGTACACTGGGGTGGCTGAGTCAGGTGTTGGACCAATATGAGCCCCACACGCATCCAGCAAGGGTAGCCTCTTCAAATCATAGTCTTCCCATTTGCCATAGATGCCATGGGAAGCAACGTCTCCCACCTTCCTGAAGATGGCTTGACTCAAGTGCTCAAGTCCACCATGAGACAAAGTAGAAAAATGCAGCATAAGGCAGCGTCTTCTGTTCTCTATTCTAAGTGTTTTTTGTGTTTGTGGTTCCGAATAGTGTCCAAGAGATAAAAGGGAAAGGAGGAGGATGACAAGTGATATCTCGTGTGCAGTTTCAACCCACGCAAGTGAATGCCAACATTGATGCAAACAATGACTCAAAGTGACTCAAAGAAAATCTGTTAAAACAAGAATGATAAGGAAACAATTCAGCAAGGACAACATGAGACAACCCAGCCAAGTCTCGTTGAGTGACCACCAGATTCAGCGTACAAGCAGCTGAAACCTCTGTGAAAGTGGTAGTCATTCGTGTGACCACCACAGGGGCCAACCACCCCGTAGTAAGTGTTACCTCCACAATGTCCAAGCAGAGAAAATGCGGCAAGGCACAAAAAATATCAAAAAAACAGAAACGAACAAGGGCATCCCTGGAGTATGAAGCATCTTGTAAGCCTCAAAAATAATAGCATAGGCAGCATAGGGTCTTAGTTTCCACAGAACCACTGATGTAAAATAATGGTTTTCCATTGTTTCCACTAAGTCAGCCGAATTCACAATCAACATCAATCAACATCTTAACTTAACATCCATTGCCTATTGGAATGCCAAACAGATCATCCCTGCCTACAATCCGAGGGAATTCGATGTTGCAAAGGTGAGCCACACGCTTCTCAGCGATGCCAATATCGGTTCCACCTTCGGTGTCATAGACGACCTTGGTCCAAAAACCCGTGGCTCTTAAAGCCTTGTACTTGACTGATCTTGACTGGACAAGTGCCACAGAATGGAAGCTGCAACCCAAGATATAAACCTGATTTCTGGCTTCAACATCATTTCAAAAATATATCAAACATTCTCAAACATCCAATTCAAGCGACAGAAGGAGTTGAACAACCCCAAGTTGAGATGATATTGTCCTGCTGCGAGGTAAATCCAGCCTCAAAAGGCCCAAAGATATGCGCTCCACTGCTGATAGTGTCACCAATTGACAGCATCTCGTGATTGTAGGTCTCCATTCCAGCCACACTGGTGCAACCAACGTCGCCCAACAGGGGCGCGGCGCAGGGAGGGCTGCTGCACGATGGATTTGTGCAACCAGCCGTTCCACCCGAAGGCGGAGAAGGGCCAGTGCCACCAGTGCCACCACCTCCACACCCAGCAGGAGGTGGTCCAATGCCGGGACCCCAAGTTACTCCGTGCCCAGAACAATCCTGGCCTGAACAGCCAAGGGCAGCTGCCAACAAAATAACTTTGGCCAACGCCATTGAGTTTAAGCGTTTCACTGATCACTTAGGGAATGAAGTTCAACCAAGCAAAGTGATGTTGCTGACTTTGGCTGTGACTGCAAATCTAGCTGTTGGCATGTCTATGCATGTACCAGTATGTTTTGAAGGCATTTGTCTCGTGAGATCTCTCAGAGTCATGCTGGGTTCAGGCTCCAATCTAAGCCAAAAGGCTACCAGCCAAACATAGCCAAACACCAGATCACCAACTCACCAGCTGACATTGAAACCCGACTCATCGAGTCATTGTCTCTCTTTCAAAGCTTCTCACACATTGAATTGGGAGTGCGAGGCCCCATATATGCCCCGGAAAACAACGTCACGAGCATCAACACGGCAACCATGCAACATCATTGAAAAGAGTGCTACTAGTACAAAATCTCTCTGTTGGATGCACTGCTTTTTCTGGCCTCAAACCGAAAATCAAGGAGTAAAATGTCCAGCTATGTTCAGCAACATTGTGTGAAAAAGTAGGGAGATGTAGGCAATGTAGGGAGCAAAAGGTGAAACTGCAATTTCGTTCTCCAGGTCGAAGCATCCATAGTTCTGCGATGTTCTGCGCAACCTGCCACTGTGAAGTCACTGCCAACGCCTCCATGAGCCGCAAAGACCTCGTTAAGGTGTCCTTGTTTGAGAAACAGCTGCAAGGAACGACGGCAGATCCCTGCAGCAAATGCCCATGTCGTGCATTGGAAATGGCGGACACTTCCCAGGCCATCGATCTGTGGAGCATCAAGTTCAATGTTCAGCCCATCAGAGCCAAAGAGAGGAATCGAGTTCAATCTAAGTTGAACTTAGCTTCTAGCATTCTAGCAGAGTAAGGAGTTGTCGCGACGTCATTGCTGAAGCCAGGCTGGATCACAGAGGTAAATCATGGCTCTCTCAGGAAGCACTTCAGCAAGGCCTCAGGGACCACCGTGTGACCGCAGCTCTTCTCCAACAAGTGAAACTGCAAGAGAAACGGAAAGTGACCGATGTGTTTGACCGATGTGTTTGCCTTTGCAATCCTTTGCATATGAAATGAGTAGCAAAGAAATATTGGGGAGACAGGCTGGGAGATTGCAGGCCATCAACCTTCAATTTCACTCTGCAGGAGCCTGGGATGCGAGATACTGTTGGTGATGGCGGCGGAAGTATGTCTTGCGCAACCTTGCACATCAAATCATTGCTGCATATTACTGCATGCAAGCCGCTTTACACAGCATATAAACCATGATCGCAAGCCTCATGAAAACATGGTGAGATACTGCAAATGGAGGAAAATGCAATGACTTACTTTGCACTTCACACCTTGTCATTGTCACCCGCAAAGGAATAAGCAGCTGCATGAAGATGCATCATGTCCTCACGTACATAGCAAATGATTCCAGTTGTGATTTCAAGGGAAAAAAAAAACGTGTTTTGAAATCATCTGTTGCTGCAATGCTGCAATGTCAGAGCTCCAAGCCTCATTTCCAGGACCGTTGCCGTACAAAGAATCTCCAACGATTGGGCAACCTGACTGTGTCGTGAAGCGGCGTCACATTCCGCAACCGAAGGAACCGTTGAATTCTATATGTTGCAAGGTGTTCGTACCCACAGGTCTGAAGATGCAAACGACACAAAGCCAAGTATATGCAATAATTACAATAATGATAATATATGTATCGTATATACATAGATACTACTACTAATAATAATAATAATAACAACCTAAATGGAAAATAATGACATAGTACTAAATGTAATAAAATGTAACAATAACATGTAATAAGTTTAATAATAGCATGTGATAACAACATGTAGTAATAGTAATAATATACAATATAATTTAGTTTTTTTTAAAGTCTCGTAAAAATATTTTTGTTAGCTAGCGTACGTGTAGTGACGAGTGACATGAACGGGGGTATGAACGTGTGTGTGAACGACATGCGTGCGAGTGAACGTACGTGCGAACGTATGTATGTACGAGTGAGCGTACGTGCGAGCGAACGTGTGAGCGTACGTCCGTGCGTTTGCACGGTCACTCGCCACGCGCGCGCGCACGTACGAAAATAAGGTCGACTTGAGTCGACCTTATTTTTGCACGACCCTGCCTCTTTAGTATTGATTTAGTATTGTAGCGCTTTGCACGTACAGAAATAAGGTCGACTCCAGTCGACCTTATTTTCGTACGTGCGCGCGCACGCGGCCAGTGAACGTGCAAACGCACGCATGTACGCGCACACGTCCGTCCACTTGTACGCACACGTCCGTTCACTCGTTCGCTCACACGTGCACTCGTCCGTTCACTCGTTCGCCTTACGTTCGTCACCACGTCCGTTAGCCACTCGTACCCCCTACGTTCACCGCGTCTCTTGGAGCTTTAAAAGCATTGCTTACGAGGCTTTAAAAAAAGCTAAAATATAATATATTATATATATATTTACAATCATAGCATGTGACAATAACCTACTTCCATACTCGTAATCATATAAAATAAATGTACAACATAATAATATAATAACATACAATTAAAAATTGCACCGGCATAGACCCCAGATAGAAAAGGTTGGAACTGATGGTTCCCAACGTGGGAACCAAAGGTTACCATGTCAAGGAACTGCCGGTTCCCAGACCTTGAAACTTACGGTTCCCAACCTGGGAACCAGAGGTTACCATTGCAAGGAATTGCCGGTTCCCAGAAGTTAGAATTTATGTTTTCGAAGCTAAGCGGCTTTCATTGTAAGGAACTGGATTCCCAAAGTTTGAAACTCATGGCTCCAAACCTGAAAAAGCATACGTTACCAGTGGAAGGATCTGTTGATTCCAAAAAGATCAAAATCATGGTCCTTAATGTTGTTTTGTTTTGTTTACTGAGCCGGTAACAGAACCTTTTGTTTTGCTTAATGGACCGGTAGCGGAATGTTTGCGTTTGGCTGTTGGGCCGGCATAAAAATGTGTTTGCACGAAAAAGGTGCATGTCAAAATGATATGAAAGCAGTTTCTTTACAACTTTATGGTTTTGCTTAATGGACCGGTACAGAAGGCTTTGTTTTGCTTAATGGACCGGTACCGGAATGTGTGCGTTTGGTTCATGGCAAGGAACTGCCGGTTCCCAAAGGTTGGAACTCACTGTTGCCAACGTGGGAACCACAGGTTACCATTGCAAGGAACTGCCGGTTCCCAGAGGTTGGAACTCATGGTTCCCAACCTGGGAACCAGAGGTTACCATTGCAAGCAACTGCCGGTTACCAGAGGTTGGAACTCATGCTTCCCAACCTGGGAACCATAGGTTACCATTGCAAAGAACTTCCAGTTCCTAAAGGTTGGAACTGATGGTTCCCAACGTGGGAACCAAAGGTTACCATGGCAAGGAACTGCCGGTTCCCAGACCTTGAAACTTACGGTTCCCAACCTGGGAACCAGAGGTTACCATTGCAAGGAATTGCCGGTTCCCAGAAGTTAGAATTTATGTTTTCGAAGCTAAGCGGCTATCATTGTAAGGAACTGCGGGTTCCCAAAGCTTGAAACTCATGGTTCCAAACCTGAAAAAGCATACGTTACCAGTGGAAGGATCTGTTGATTGCAAAAAGTTAGAACTCATGGTTCTTAATGTTGTTTTGTTTTGTTTACTGAGCCGGTAACAGAACCTTTTGTTTTGCTTAATGGACCGGTAGCGGAATGTTTGCGTTTGGCTGTTGGGCCGGCATAAAAATGTTTTTGCACGAAAAAGGTGCATGTCAAAATGATATGAAAACAGTTTCTTTACAATTTTATGGTTTTGCTTAATGGACCGGTAAAGAACGCTTTGTTTTGCTTAATGGACCGGTACCAGAATGTTTGCGTTTGGTTCATGGCAAGGAACTGCCGGTTCCCAAAGGTTGGAACTCACGGTTGCCAACGTGGGAACCACAGGTTACCATTGCAAGGAACTGCCGATTCCCACAGGTTAGAAGTCATGGTTCCCAACCTGGGAACCAGAGGTTACCATTGCAAGCAACTGCCGGTTCCCAGAGGTTGGAACTCATGCTTCCCAACCTGGGAACCATAGGTTACCATTGCAAAGAACTTCCAATTCCTAAAGGTTGGAACTGATGGTTCCCAACGTGGGAACCAAAGGTTACCATGGCAAGGAACTGCCGGTTCACAGATCTTGAAACTTACGGTTCCCAACCTGGGAACCAGAGGTTGCCATTGCAAGGAATTGCCGGTTCCCAGAAGTTAGAATTTATGTTTTCGAAGCTAAGCGGCTTTCATTGTAAGGAACTGCGGGTTCCCAAAGCTTGAAACTCATGGTTCCAAGCCTGAAAAGTAACGTTACCAGCGGAAGGGTCTGTTGATTGCAAAAAGTTAGAACTCATGGTTCTTCATGTTGTTTTGTTTTGTTTACTGAGCCGGTAACAGAACCTTTTGTTTTGCTTGATGGACCGGTAGCGGAATGTTTGCGTTTGGCTGTTGGACCGGCATAAAAATGTTTTTGCACGAAAAAGGTGCATGTCAAAATGATATGAAAGCAGTTTCTTTACAACTTTATGGTTTTGCTTAATGGACCGGTACAGAACGCTTTGTTTTGCTTAATGGACCGGTACTGGAATGTTTGCGTTTGGTTCATGGCAAGGAACTGCCGGTTCCCAAAGGTTGGAACTCACGGTTGCCAATGTGGGAACCACAGGTTACCATTGCAAGGAACTGCCGGTTCCCAGAGGTTGGAACTCCTGGTTCCCAACCTGGGAACCATGGGTTACCATTGCAAGCAACTGCCGGTTACCAGAGGTTGGAACTCATGCTTCCCAACCTGGGAACCATAGGTTACCATTGCAAAGAACTTCCAGTTCCTAAAGGTTGGAACTGGCGGTTCCCAACGTGGGAGCCAAAGGTTACCATGGCAAGGAACTGCCGGTTCCCAGACCTTGAAACTTACGGTTCCCAACCTGGGAACCAGAGGTTACCATTGCAAGGAATTGCCGGTTCCCAGAAGTTAGAATTTATGTTTTCGAAGCTAAGCAACTATCATTGTAAGGAATTGCCGGTTGCGAAAGCTTGAGACTCATGGTTCCAAACCTCAAAAAGCATACGTTACCAGTGGAAGGATCTGTTGATTCCAAAAAGTTCGAACTCATGGTTCTTAATGCTGTTTTGTTTTGTTTACTGAGCCGGTAACAGGGCCTTTTGTTTTGCTTAATGGACCGGTAGTGGAATGTTTGCGTTCGGCTGCCGGGCCGGCATAAATGTCTTTGCACGAAAAAGGTGCATGTCAAAATGATATGAAAACATTTTCTTTACAACTTTATGGTTTTGCTTAATGGACCGGTAAAGAACGCTTTGTTTTGCTTAATGGACCGGTACCAGAATGTTTGCGTTTGGTTCATGGCAAGGAACTGCCGGATCCCAAAGGTTGGAACTCACGCTTGCCAATGTGGGAACCACAGGTTACCATTGCAAGGAACTGCCGGTTCCCAGAGGTTGGAAGTCCTGGTTCCCAACCTGGGAACCAGAGGTT
>CAMXCT020000755.1:67377-94877 GCA_947184155.2 Cladocopium goreaui
CAACATTAAGAACCATGAGTTTTAACTTTTTGCAATCAACAGATCCTTCCACTGGTAACGTTACTTTTTCAGGCTTGGAACCATGAGTTTCAAGCTTTGGGAACCCGCAGTTCCTTACAATGATAGCCGCTTAGCTTCGAAAACATAAATTCTAACTTCTGGGAACCGGCAATTCCTTGCAATGGCAACCTCTGGTTCCCAGGTTCGGAACCGTAAGTTTCAAGGTCTGGGAACCGGCAGTTCCTTGCCATGGTAACCTTTGGTTCCCAAGTTGGGAACCATCAGTTCCAACCTCTAGGAACTGGAAGTTCTTTGCAATGGTAACCTATGGTTCCCAGGTTGGGAAGCATGAGTTCCAACCTCTGGGAACCGGCAGTTGCTTGCAATGGTAACCTCTGGTTCCCAGGTTGGGAAGCATGAGTTCCAACCTCTGGGAACCGGCGGTTCCTATGCAGCATGGTGAACCCTGTGAGTTCCCACATGGCAACAGTGAGTTTTCCAACCTTTTGGACCCGGCAGTTCTTGCCATGAAAACCAAACGCACCATTCCGGTACCGGACGTCCCATCTAAAGAGACGCAAAACAACAAAGCCTTTTGTATACCGGCCCTTAAGCAAAAAACCATAAACGTTTTAAAGAAACTGCTTTCCATATCATTTTGACAAATGCAACCTTTTTCGTGCAACACCATTTTTATGGTCCGGCCCACGCCAAACGCAAAACTCTTCCGCTACCGGTCCATTAAGCAAAACAAAAGGTTCTGTTACCGGCTCAGTAAACAAAACAAAACAACATTAAGGACCATGATTTTGATCTTTTTGGAATCAACAGATCCTTCCACTGGTAACGTATGCTTTTTCAGGTTTGGAGCCATGAGTTTCAAACTTTGGGAATCCGCAGTTCCTTACAATGATAATTGTTTAGCTTCGAAAACATAAATTCCTTGCAATGGTAACCTCTGGTTCCCAGGTTGGGAACCGTAAGTTTCAAGGTCTGGGAACCGGCAGTTCCTTGCCATGGTAACTTTCGTTTCCCACGTTGGGAACCATCAGTTCCAACCTTTTCTATCTGTGGTCTATGCCGGTGTAATTGTATATATATATATGCATATTTCCCCAGATAGCTGGCAAGCTATAGGGGTTCTTACTTCTCAAAGGTGGGGTCTTCGGTGGCGAACTTTTGGCCAAGGTGCTGTGCAGGGTGCTGTGCAGGGTGCTGTACAGATTGCGGTGGCGAAGTCTGGCAAGGTGCTGTGCAGGGTGCTGTGCAGGGTGCTGTCCAGACTGCGGTGGCGAAGTCTGGCAAAGGTGCTGTGCAGGGTGCTGTCCAGACTGCGGTGGCGAAGTCTGGCAAAGGTGCTGTGCAGGGTGCTGTGCAGGGTGCTGTCAGGGTGCTGTCCAGACTGCGGTGGCGAAGTCTGGCAAAGGTGCTGTGCAGGGTGCTGTGCAGGGTGCTGTGCAGGGTGCTGTCCAGACTGCGGTGGCGAAGTCTGGCCAAGGCTGTGCAGGGTGGTGCAGGGTGCTGTCCAGACTGCGGTGGCGAAGTCTGGCAAAGGTGCTGTGCAGGGTGCTGTGCAGGGTGCTGTGCAGGGTGCTGTCCATGCAGACTGCGGTGGCAAAGTCTGGCAAAGGTGCTGTGCATGGTGCTGTGCAAAGTGCTTTGCAGGGTGTTGTCCAGAGTGCGGTGGCGAAGTCTGGCAAAGGTGCTGTGCAGGGTGCTCTGCAGAGTTGTCCAGACTGCGGTGGCGAAGTCTAGCAAAGGTGCTGTGCAGGGCGCTGTGCAGTGTGCTGCCCAGACTGCGGTGGCGAACTCTGGCAAAGGTGCTGTGCAGGGTGCTGTGCAGGGTGCTGTGCAGGGTGCTGTGCAGGGTGCTGTCCAGACTGCGGTGGCGAAGTCTGGCAAAGGTGCTGTGCAGGTGCTGTGCAGGATGCTGTGCAGGGTGCTGTCCAGACTGCGGTGGCGAAGTCTGGCAAAGGTGCTGTGCAGGGTGCTGTGCAGGGTGCTGTGCAGGGTGCTGTCCAGACTGCGGTGGCGAAGTCTGGCCAAGGCTGTGCAGGGTGGTGCAGGGTGCTGTCCAGACTGCGGTGGCGAAGTCTGGCAAAGGTGCTGTGCAGGGTGCTGTGCAGGGTGCGGTGCAGAGTTGTCCAGACTGCGGTGGCGAAGTCTGGCAAAGGTGCTGTGCAGGGCGCTGTGCAGGGTGCTGTGCAGGGTGCTGTACTAGTGCGGTGGCGGAGTCTGGCAAAGGTGCTGTGCAGGGTGGTGCTGTCCAGACTGCGGTGGCGAAGTCTGGCAAAGGTGCTGTGCAGGGTGCTGTGCAGGGTGCTGTGCAAGGGGGCTGTGCAGGATGCTGTGCAGGGTGCTGTGCAGGGTGTTGTCCAGACTGCGGGGGTGAAGTCTGGCAAAGGTGCTGTGCAGGGTGCTGTGCAGGGTCTTGTCCAGACTGCGGTCTGGCAAAATTGCTGTGCAGGGTGCTGTGCAGGGTGCTGTGCAGGGTGCTGTGCAGGGTGCTGTCCAGACTGCAGTGGCGAAGTCTGGCAAAGGTAACATAAATTCTAACTTCTGGGAACCGGCAATTCCTTGCAATGGGAACCTCTGGTTCCCAGGTTGGGAACCGTAAGTTTCAAGGTCTGGGAACCGGCAGTTCCTTGCCATGGTAACCTTTGGTTCCCACGTTGGGAAAAATCAGTTCCAACCTTTGGTAACCGGAAGTTCTTGCAATGGTAACCCATGGTTCCCAGGTTGGGAACCAGGAGTTCCAACCTTTGGGAACCGGCAGTTCCTTGCAATGGTAACCTGTGGTTCCCACGTTGGCAACCGTGAGTTCCAACCTTTGGGAACCGGCAGTTCCTTGCCATGAACCAAACGCAAACATTCCGGTACCGGTCCATTAAGCAAAACAAAGCGTTCTGTACCGGTCCATTAAGCAAAACCATAAAGTTGTAAAGAAACTGTTTTCATATCATTTTGACATGCACCTTTTTCTTGCAAAAACTTTTTTATGCCGGCCCAACAGCCAAACGCAAACATTCCGTTACCGGTCCATTAAGCAAAACAAAAGGTTCTGTTACCGGCTCAGTAAACAAAACAGAACAACATTAAGAACCATGAGTTCTAACTTTTTGCAATCAACAGATCCTTCCGCTGGTAACGTTACTTTTCAGGCTTGGAACCATGAGTTTCAAGCTTTGGGAACCCGCAGTTCCTTACAATGATAGCCACTTAGCTTCGAAAACATAAATTCTAACTTCTGGGAACCGGCAATTCCTTGCAATGGCAACCTCTGGTTCCCAGGTTCGGAACCGTAAGTTTCACAAGGTCTGGGAACCGGCAGTTCCTTGCCATGGTAACCTTTGGTTCCCAAGTTGGGAACCATCAGTTCCAACTTTAGGAACCGGAAGTTCTTTGCAATGGTAACCTTTGGTTCCCAGGTTGGGAAGCATGAGTTCCAACCTCTGGTAACCGGCAGTTGCTTGCAATGGTAACCCATGGTTCCCAGGTTGGGAACCAGGAGTTCCAACCTCTGGGAACCGGCAGTTCCTTGCAATGGTAACCTGTGGTTCCCACGTTGGCAACCGTGAGTTCCAACCTTTGGGAACCAGCAGTTCCTTGCCATGAACCAAACGCAAACATTCCGGTACCGGTCCATTAAGCAAAACAAAGCGTTCTGTACCGGTCCATTAAGCAAAACCATAAAATTGTAAAGAAACTGTTTTCATATCATTTTGACATGCACCTTTTTCGTGCAAAAACTTTTTTTATGCCGGCCCAACAGCCAAACGCAAACATTCCGGTACCGGTCCATTAAGCAAAACAAAGCGTTCTGTACCGGTCCATTAAGCAAAACCATAAACTTGTAACTGTTTTCATATCATTTTGACATGCACCTTTTTCTTGCAAAAACTTTTTTATGCCGGCCCAACAGCCAAACGCAAACATTCCGCTACCGGTCCATTAAGCACAACAAAAGGTTCTGTTACCGGCTCAGTAAACAAAACAAAACAACATTAAGAACCATGAATTCTAACTTTTTGCAATCAACAGATCCTTCCACTGGTAACGTATGCTTTTTCAGGTTTGGAACCATGAGTTTCAAACTTTGGGAACCCGCAGTTCCTTACAATGATAGTTGCTTAGCTTCGAAAGCATAAATTCTAACTTCTGGGAACCGGCAATTCCTTGCAATGGTAACCTCTGGTTCCCAGGTTGGGAACCGTAAGTTTCAAGGTCTGGGAACCGGCAGTTCCTTGCCATGGTAACCTTTGGTTCCCACGTTGGGAACTGAACCATCAGTTCCAACCTTTCTATCTGGGGTCTATGCCGGTGTAATTTTTTTTATCACTTTTAATATGCATACATATAAGCATATTTGTATATCTACATGTATACATATATGCACATATGCTCTTATATATTTTCTTTCCGTTCCCCCAGCTTCATACAGAATGACTACGCGAAGGCGGGTGCTGGCTACGCGAAAGGCGTTGAGAACTTCAAAGGTGTTTCGCACATTTTTAATTCATTTCTCCTCAGCCGATTACCTCTCTACTTTTGTTCATATTTGTTTTTTCACAATTTCAACGGCCAAGGTTCTGTGCGCAGATTTCTGCAGTCTGCACGGATTTTTTTTTGCATATATACATATACCTGTACACAAACATACCTACATGCATATACACGTATTCGTTTACATATATATACATATACATTTACATACACATATACATATACATATACATATACATAGTGTAAATTTAGTATGTGGTGAGACAAGTTCACATCAAAAATTAGTATGGTGCATATGAGTGCATGTGTATATGCTTTTCCCTTATTTATTACATGTATACGGGCATATGCATGAACATGTTCCTACACATGCAGGTACAGTTATTGACCAAGACCAGAACATGTTGTATAAATATGCGGGTGTAAATGTTTCATGGTTCCTGAGACACGATTCGGTTTCTTCGTAAGAGCAAGGTCAAGACAAAGACTATGACCAAGAGTGCGACAGCACAGCAGATACTGATTTGTGCCCAGTCTGTTAGTGCTTTCCATAGCGGCCAAGGCGCAACCAAAGTCTAGCAGTGCTTGGCTTAGCATTGATGAAGACTTGATCCAAACTGGGCATTGCATCATTTTGTATTACGTTCTTTTATTCTTATGCTGGACGTGTTGGCACTTGGCACCTGTGGAAACTACAGTAGTGCAAACTACCCTGACCGGCTCCTCGGCCATGAGGCAATCAAGACCAATGAAGATCACTTTTGTTCCAATTGAAACGGATTTGGGAAAGACACATGGCTTTCAGTGCAGGGTTTTGAGATAAGGCAACTGTGTCCAGAAGTTGGTGCCCCAGTTCGTTAGAAATATTATTTTGGCACGTTGCGTTGATTGAAGCAATACTGATACCCACTCGTAGCCCTGAGTTGATCCAGCATTTGCCAATGAACTTTCACTGGTCTACAGGGTGCTGGGACTTTGGGTGTGCTTGCTGCTGGTACTGTCTGCGTCGACCTGGTTTGGACCGGGGTGCCAGTGAAGCATTCCGAGTGTGGCAACCTGACAGTTCAGATATTCCAAAATGCAAGCGTTTCCCTGCAAAATCTTCCAACTTATCATCAGGTTCATCAGATATCATTGTTATATCATTATTCTTTTGAGTTGAATTTGATGGATGTTAGAGTTTTTGCACGCAAAAAAACAGTGAAGTGAGTGGCTGCCAGGCTTGTCTATGCTCATCAGGCATTCTTGCCGCAGCAAAGTGAGCAGATCCTTGTCTGTCAATTCTAGCGATATTGAGAGGATGCCTACAAGCATCAGACCGCACATTTGAAAACAACATAGAGCATGAAACACTGAAGAAAACAGCAGCAATGCTTCAGGTTGACTGCTGTAAGGACCCTATTCCTTCCAATTGTTTGTGCCAGAAGTTACAGAAGTTTAGGCAATCAAAGCGCCAATCCAAGGGTATCATCGAGCTCAGGGTCGAGACAATCGTTGCTAACTGAAGAAAAAGCAGAACGAAAAGATAGAGGAGACGGCTTGTAACCAGTCGCCAAGGGAGATAGGGTGGATAGGGGTTTCAAGGGCGAGAAGAGAATAGACAAATGACACATTTTGTTGTTCGAATCCCAAGGCCAGCAACCATTTCACGTGCTGAAAGTTGAAGGGGCCATTTTCATCATGAAACTTATCCGCGCTCATACGGAAAGACACAGACGAGGGGTGTAGATCGCCTGTCGTTGCCCGAAAAGCCGACAGAGCTGGTACAGTAGATTTTCGGTTGGGATGGGTGATGTATAATAGGTTGTGATGATAGGTATTTACAATTATTTGCAGGTATTATGATGGTATGATGGTATATGATGGTATATGATGGTATATGATGGTATATGATGGTATATGATGGTATATGAGTGTATATGCTTGTATATGATAGTATGTGCATGCCCTTTGGATCCCTTTGGGCCCTTTGGGCTCCGATTTGCCGTGTAAAACTTGGAACTGGAAAACTATGGAAACTGCTCTGGTCCCTTTGCATTTCCTTTGCATTTCCTTTGCGTTTGAAGGTCAACGAATTCAAAGAGTCTCGAGCAGCGACAGCGTGGACACCCACAAGGTGTGGTCAGAGATGCTGCGCAGCGTAACATGGCGTAGCCTTCGGGCAGAGATCTGTCAGATTTTCGTCTCAGGCAGCGAGCCGTCTCCACAGGAAGCCAAAGTGATTCCGTGATACGTTTTTTTCTCTTTCACAAAGAGAGGCCAATGGTATCCAGTGGTCCATTTAAATCCATTTGAGGCATTGTTCAATTTTTTTTCACATCAAATTTTTGCTTGTCCAGTTATGTAGAAGCTGCGTGCTCTGGAAGTCTTACGCCGTGATTCTGTGTGCCTCAGGAGGCCCTAGGTGCCCTAGGCATCTTTGAAAACAACAGTCCTCGCCCGTCACAGCCTGAAGTGCATGAGCAGAAGTGTTGAACATTGTTGAACCATAACTATTCAACCTCAGAGTTGCAGTGCTTTGTAATACTCAGTATTCTAAGATGTCTAAGGCCTCCTAGAGCAGGTGACTACGAGGCCAAGCCCGGGCGAAGTAGACCTGGCTGATGAATCTTGTTTTCGCTTTGAAATTTTGAAACATAGTCAAGTCCTACTCTGCATATGCTATCAGATAAGTTTCACTTTTATAGTTGTGTGAGTTCGATTTTGGCATGGGAGCTTAGTGTCCTTGCAATGGCAGCATCGCGGACTTCGCTAGGAATACTCCGAGGCGTTTGCGTCTCAGTGCAAATGCCAACAGTGCTTTGCAATGCAACGCTTTGTGTACATGAGAATGCATGAAACTCCGCCAGGGAATAATGAGGCACGGAAGGCAGCCTTTAGATTTGCCACCGATCACAGGCAATCATAGCAGTCCAAGTCTAAGTCCAGCAGCTGCTGGGAATGATGAAGCTGAGGCCTGACACTCTGCCAGGCATAGATGCGAACCATTTGCACGGGTACCCTGGCCTGTTTTGATTTTACACTGGGCATGTGATGGCACAGATCAACATGGAACACTGTGGAAATGTATTGGGAGATCTGAGAGGGCATGGGAGCAGTTCATGAGGATCCTTGAGACAACATGTTGCCAAAGTTTCGGCAATTCCGCGATGTGGTCATGGTATCAAAGCTTTTCGACATTGCTCGTTGCATTTTCCAGCCATCAATTGAAACGCACAGAAGTTTTGAATACTACTGGTCAGACGTGTCAAATGAATTAGCATGAAGGCAACTTGTTCTACTGCTTAGTTGGGTAATCCACCAAATTCATCAAGGGTTGTTTGAAACAGCGTCTTCTGTGTCTTCTATTTTCTGACTGGTCTGATAATGGCAGGCTAATTGGCCTCAAAGCTGATGGCTCCCCCATGGTGAGACCTACTCCTTTACCTCCTGGCGGCTTGTCAGACGAGGATAGGGCTTCTGAAAGGCATATGTACCCCAAAAACTATATACATACACAGGTGTTTCACACGTAATGTTTGTGCGTTGGTGTGTTTATCGCTGATTATTTGTCAATATATGTCTATGTGCATATGAATATGACATCCAGATTTTTTGCTCCTGCAACGCAACTCGGAATAGGAGACGGGTGGTGCCGTGCAGTTGACGAAAAAGACAAAAGAATTCACGCAATACATTTACAGCATGTCACGGCTCTGACTACTTGGAACCAAACTGGCCCAACCTTGTCAGCTAAATTCAAAGTGTCTCTTTTTTTTTGCGTTTTCAATCTCTCCCTCAAAGATATTTGTGCAAAGCCTGCTTCAGATTTGGGGCCTTGTCTTGGCTGTAGGACCGTCGTGACGCGCACAGAGGGTTTTGCTTCAACTCGTACGAGCCTGAACCATCTCTGATGATCAAGACTGCTCGGAGTGATAGGACAGTTTCCAGTTGTGACCTGTTTGTCTACTCAGGCGCGTGAGTGATTCTCTACCCCTGGATAGGCACGAAAAGGAACAAAACACAAAAAAGTATAGGGAGAGAGAGAGAGAGAGCGAGAGCGAGAGGGAGAGGAAGAGGGAGCGGGAGAGCGGGAGGGAGAAGGGAGAGAGAGAGAGAGAGCCATGTGGCAACACTACTTATCATCTCTCATACGTTTCACTACGCTCAATGTAGCCACAGCCTGCTGCGATTGAATCAACTCTTCTGGTTCACTTTACCAACTCAGCAAGGCAGCAGAGGGATGTGACGCGCTCAGTTGCTGTCAAAGATGCATCTTGACACATTGAACTCTATGGTGGAGCAGTCATGGTTTTTTTTGCATTTCTTGTGAAACAGTGGAAGGCTTCTTTGAAGAGCTTTTGAAACCTTGCTGTGTTGGTGTGCTAGTCTTGTGTATCCCAGTTCCGGTCTCCGGCGTGCCAGAGGAAGGCTGAAGGCCCTTTGTTTTCTTTGGGGGTGCTTAATGTTTTTTCAATGGCTGGACTTTGTTTTTCCCTAAATTGTGTCCACACTGAGGGGTTCTTACGGTAGGCGTTAAAGGCCGCGGTTAGATCTGGGTGCTCCATCTGTTGCCCGGCTTTTTTGCTGTAAATTCTTGCATAAAAGTTCCCTTGTGAGATGTCCATGTGCATTTCGACTGCGCAGGATGGGGGCTCGTTTTACTAGCGCCCCGTGCTCGTTTTTTGTGAGCCGTGCTGTATCCATTCTGTGTGGCAGGCGTGGCACTTTCGGGACATTTTGAGGTCTGGAACGTTGTTTTGTGTGAGAGGTGCGGGACATCAAGGACTTTTCCATCCGTGTGGCAAGCGTGGCGCTTTCTTCACGTTGCAAACGTTGGCAGGTGTGGATAAACTTGGGAGGTGCTTTTGCAAAGAATCTTTTGGGGGCCATGTTTCGTGGCAGGCGCAACATTTAGTGAACTTGGACGACCTTTCTGTGAAAGGGTCGAAAATCGTGTTTTGCGAAGCTGTTGTCGAATTTGATTTGGGACACGATGATGATTCTGTGTGGCAGGTGCCCAGCGTCGGATGCCTCGGGCCCATTTGTCGTGGCAGGCATAGTACGCAGTGGCTGAAGCGTTTATTGCAAACGTAGTGAGCGTATATGGGGGGTAGCGGCTTCCGAAATGCACACGGAACTCGAACTTAGGTGTTGTTCTAGGTGGCCCGGAAAGGTGTTTTATCTGGTGATGTACCGTGTCGCAATTTGATGACGCTGGGCGTTCGATTCCCCCTCGTCCGTCCTGCTGCCCGGTTGTTTTTGCAATTCTTTCAGGACCCCGTGCTGTTCACCACGCCGGCCTCTACCCTTCTGCACTTTTCGACACACCACTGATCGCCCCCGCATTGTCAACAATTATTATAAACTTTACCCATTTGATTAACCGTCTTCATGGTTTTCTAACCTATATACAGATACATTTTCCCCTGCTTGGACATAATCGAAGGAAGTTTAGAAGTCAAACTTCCGACAATATGGACAGATGAAAAGCGGAGCTGGGCAGAGGCAGAGAGAAGAGGAGAGTAGAAGAGAGAAGATCAGAGAAGAGAAAGAGTCAGAAGAAAGAAGATGCAGATGCGTGAAAAGGTAGGAAAGTCGCGAAACACTGTGTTTTTCCAATGATTTGAGGCTCCGGAGGGTCGAAAAGTAGGCTCGCTAAAGCGGCGGGTGCGGAGCCAGCTGGTCAGATGAGAGATGAAAAAGTGCACGCCGATGTGGCGCGAAGCACATTTCGAAGTCAAAATGTGCAAAACACACCATGCTCGGACCACTTTTGGAAGTTGCGATGTCGAAAAAGTGCACGCCGTTGTGGCGCAAAGCACATTTCGAAGTCAAAATGTACAAAACACACCAGGTTCGGACCAGTTTTGGAAGTTGAGATGTCGAAAAAGTGCACGCCGTTGTGGCGCAAGCACATTTCGAAGTGAAAAGCGCAAAAAACTGAAGGGCACGGAGCACTTTTGGACGTTCAGATGTCGTTTTGCGTGGTAGGCAGAAGGGATTGTGCACCTTGTCACAAGTGAGCAAAACGTGAAGGTTTTGTAGCATTTTCAACTACAACCACCACTACATCACAAGACGCTCCAATACACTACACACAACTACAACTACACCTTTACTACGTTCCACTACTCTGCACTACATTCCACTACACTACACTCAATTACACCCAATTACACTACACGACACGACGCTACACTGCACTACACGACGCTACACTACACTACTACATTCCACTACACTACACTACACTACATTACACTACACTACACTCCACTACACTACACTACATCACACTACACTACACTACATTCCACTACACTACACTACATTACAGTACACTACACTCCACTACACTACACCAGAACTACACTACACTACATTCCACTAGACTACACTCCACTACACTCCACTACACGCCACTACACTACATTCAATTACACCTCACTACACTACATTCCACTACCCTACGCTACACTACATTCCACTACACTACACTACACTAAATACAACTACAACTACAACAATACTACACTTACACTACGCTACACTACACTACACTAATCTACACTAATTACACTACACTACATTACACTCAACTACACTACACTACGCCGAATGACACTGCACTACACCTACAACGACAACTGCAACTTCAACTGCGACTACACTACATTACAGTACACTAATGACATTACACTACACTACACTACATCACACTAACGACAACTACAACTACATAAGACTACACTACACTACACTAATTACATTACACTTTACTGCGCTACACTACACCCTACTCCACTACACTACACTACACCTCACTACACTACACTCCACTACAATACAGTACACTACACTCAATTACACTACACTACACTACGCTACACCACGCAATACTGCACCACAGTACGCTACACTACACTACACTACACTGCACTGCACTGCACTGCACTACGCTACGCTACACTACACTACACTAACTACAGCTACAACTACAACTACAACTACGACTACAACTACAGCTACAACAACAACAACAACAACTACAACTACAACTACAACTACAACAACTACAGCTACAACTGCAACTGCAACTGCAACTGCAACTACAACTAGACTACACGACACGACACGACACTACGCTACGCTACACTACCCCACATTGCATTACATTACATTTACATTACATTACATTTACATTACATTACATTTACATTACATTACAGTACATTACATTACATTACAATACACTCATTACACCACCACAAATGCAACTGCAACTACATTACACTAATTACACTACACCATATAACTACCACTCCACTACACTACAGCTACAACTACAGCTGCGCTACACCACACTACATCCAGCAGTTGTGGGTGAGGTGACCGACCAGGTGACCACTGCAACCATTGCAGCCACTCCAAAAAAACACAGCTCCAACCACCTTTCGGTCCATCAGTGGATTCGCTCTGCCATCCGTGATTCACAACAACCAATCTCTCCTACAGGTTTCCTATTTTTGAAACTTCCGCCACCGCCTTGCGCGGTACTACTGGTACGACCTTGTTAGAATGACAACCGATCAAAGTTGATGCCTCCTTCTTGACTCTTTACATTTAGCATGTGAAAAAAATGGATAAATGGGGGTTTCGGGGCGTATATGTTTGTATGTTGCTTGTTATGATTTTGTGTTGGGGTTCAATGTTTCATCTTCGCCTTTGATGTTTTTTCAGGTGGGGTTTTGGGGGTAATTTTGTTGCTAAAGTGATGTGTCAATGTTTGGTTTGGATGAGGGGGATAATTGTTGAGGTTGTTGTGTTTTATGTTTATGTTTGGGGTTAGAGGATGGGATCGATGTGTCCTTCGTCCGCTCTGTGCTGAAAATGATCATCCGCGTTCAACGTCTTGTCGGGAGACCCAGTTTCAGAGAACAAGTGTTGCAAACAAATCTCCAGACATGTGAAGCCTTGCGAAGCAAGAGTCTGGAAAGGGTCAAAAGGTCCCTTAGCCTTGGGCATGCAATGTTTGTCACAGCTTTCTGGCTGAAGTATTGATGCCCTTTGTCCGCCCGCAGTCATTGGAACTCGTAGCAACTCCAACAATGATGTTGTCGTTCTATCGACTGGCCCGCGTTTGCCTTGTCGTTGTTTTGGTGCTGTGGAGCTCTTCGTGTTTTAGCTTGCCAGACGCAGCGCGTCCAGTGAGGACAGCTCGCCGTTGTCAACCCCCAGGTGACCCGCTCCTTCAAACTGTCAATGAGATTCCAGAGCCTGACAGGCGCTTGGTGGCATTCCAGCAACTGATGAAACTGGAGAAGGACTGGAGAAGGACGTTCTGGTTCTGGAGAAGGACAAGGAGTTGCTAATTTTTGAGAATCGCAAGTTCAACGAGGATATCATGCGAGCACAAGGACTGATGACCGCCCGACGCGTCTTTGAGCGGGTGGTCCAACTTGGATGGAACGAGCAGCTCGCAAAGCGCAAGGCCAAGGGCAAGTGCGTCATAGCGAATGCAGTGCCCGTTATCGCCCAGAACCAAAATGCCGGCCGCTGGTCGCAGACTCTCATCAAGGCCGCTCTGAAGTGTGTCGCCGGGCCGAAGCCTTCAGAAAAGACATTGCAGGACATGTGGACCGAACTCAGCTCCAGAGTCCACAATGATGCGTGGGCTGGCGATGTGAAAATTGAGGACAACTTGTCGAACTCAACTCAATGTATAGCTAGGGCTAGGGAACTTTGCACAGAAATGGGGTTGAGAGTCATGGAGTCATGGGGGAAGAGGAATAAGAAAGCATTGCGGGCGCCCACGAGGAACACTAATTGAAATCCGCCACTCGCCCCACTCGCCCCACTCGCCCTACTTGCCCTGGGCTAGCAAATTAATTGAAATCCGCCACTCGCCCCACTCGCCCCACTTGCCTTGGTAGGAAAATTAATTGACTTTGGCCACTCGCCCCACTCGCCCTACTCGACCCCACTCGCCCTACTCGCCCCACTCGCCCTACTCGCCCGACTCGCCCCACTCGCCCGACTCGCCCCACTCCCCCCACTCGACGCACTTGCTGCGGAGGTAAGCAGAGCAAGTGCAAGCTGGGCAAGCGGGGCAAACGGGGCAAGCGGGGCAAGCGGGGCAAGCGGGGCAAGCGGGGCAAGCGGGGCAAGTGGGGCAAGCGGGGCAAGCGTGGCAAGCGGGGCAAGGGGGCAAGCGGGGCACGCGATATACACTGACAGGCCCCATTTTGCGCAAATTGGAGCTCCCACCTGATAAACGATAATAGTCAAAATTACTTTCCTCGAGTGGCCCCGGTCAACTGGCATTCTAGTTGACATATATATACATATATATTATATATATATATATATTATATATATATTATATATATATTATATATATATATTATATATATATTGAGATTCTATCGGGCATTCTTTCTGGCATTCCATCTGCCATATATTTTGAGATTGTATCTGATTATTTTGATATTCTCTCTGGCATTCTATCTGATATTCTATCTGGCATTTTGTCTGAGATTTCATCTGACATACTGCCTGACATTCTACCTGGCATTTTTTATGGGAGTCTATGTGGCATACATTCTGACATCCTATCTGGCATTCTTGCGGGTCTGTGTTTCCAGATGCATGTTTCCCACTTGCAAACATTGGCTCTATCTGGTGGTGCCACTTGCCACTGTCAAGATTAGCGGCCCTTGGCTTACCTGTGCTCTCTGAGCCGGGCTGTCGATGGTATCTCGAGCATACAAAAGTACAATCACAAGGATGTATGTTATTTACCCGTACTTGGTTAGGCAGTGGGCCGTATGGAAATATAGAGATTTGGTACAGTGGTTCGAACCAAGCCAGTAAGTAGCGATGCAAAGTGTGCTGGTGTATATAATGTCTTGAGCTGTAAATTGCAGATTCTGTTTGTGATTGGGACATCTTGAAGTCAACAGCGAGATGTCAGGAACTAATCTCCAGGCGACAGGAATTCATCATTTGTACCGTTACCACGACTGCCCTATTTGGAGTCGTTTTTTTTTGCACTTTATCTTCACGCTCATGCCCGGGGCCGGGGTTGAATTTGGTGGAGTGATTGTGTCTTTGCGGGCAGGATCGGCATTGAGAGATAACGTGAACTTTAGAACCTTGATTTCGAATCTTGTTGCTTGTTTCAGATGTTTCCGAAAGATTTCGTCTTGAGTCATGTCAGCTTTAGACGCTGCGCACTTTTCGGCTCAAGAGAATCTCACAGAGACGGGTCAGTGAAATTGGCTCATTCCTGATAGCACGCATCCATCGCCGGACCAGCGCGCATCTTCATCAAGCTGTTGTGAAGTTGCCAACTTCTGGTAGTCGCCGGGCTACTGTGGAACTTTGCCAGCACTTGCTTCCACGGCCATGCATGGCTTGGGAATATACTTTTGATTAATGCTGGGGGCTTTAGCTGCTCCCCGATGATTTCAGATCAGCTGTCTCAAGGGCCAGGAAACGATTCAGCTTCGTTCGAAAAGCGCAGAAAAAGCCGGCTGGCTTGGTTGTGGTCTGTGTCATGCTGCATACTGCCATTACTTCAAAACCACTCACCTGATTTTCGATTTTTTCCCAGTTTTCCAGGTTCGCAGACCGCGCTGCAGCTGTACTGCACCATGGTGTCCTTGTTTGCGTCAAACACCTTCTCATCTCATTTTGTTTTTCTCGATTTTCCTGGTTCGCAGTCCTTGCAGCAGCTGTGCTGCATCATGGTTTCCTTGTTTGCATCAAAGTTGCAGTGCCATGTTGAATGTGCCTATTTGCAACTGTCGCTCCCGTTGTGCTCAAGTTGATCGCCTGAGCTACTGTTGTCCACCTGTGCTCTCCGAGCCGGGAAATTGACTTAAACAAATACATTCGCTGCATTGGCCGCCATGGAAACGCAAGACATAACTGCGGTACTGCCCAGTAGGGAAACAGCAGACTGTCACGCTAGCAGTATCAGCCAAGGTTCAGGAACTCAAAGAGATTTTGCAGCGATGATATGATTCCTGGACGCGCGAGGTGCGGTGTTGCGGGTCGATGATATGATTCCTTCGGCTGCAAGCGCACACTGCGTTACATGTGTCGCGCGTTTCCCTTGTCTCGCTTCAACCTGGAAAGCCTTTGCTCTGTGGTGTCACAATGACCGTGTAGTGATGGGGACATCCTGCCTACGGCTCCGACAGCTCTGGTGTGTGTGCAAGCGCCTGCGCAAAGTGGTGCAGATCGTTGCCAGCGGCCGCGCTTTTGCCGCAGTGACATCATACGGATCTGTTGTTACCTGGGGCTTGCCGAAGATGGTTGCTGACAGGGCAATGGTACGGCAGCAGCTCTATGATGTGAGAAGCGTGACTGCAGCTGCCCAGGGCGCATTTGCCGCCCTTCGTCATGATGGGTCTGTCGTCACCTGGGGTCCAAGCCAAATTGAAGGGAGTGACGCAGATTCACAGCACGCATACTGCATTCGCTGCCATTGTGTTGGATGGGTCCGTGGTTGCTTGGGGAGACCCCTAGTAATGGAGGAGACAGCTCGATGGTCCAAGACCGACTTCAAGGCATTGTGAATGTTCAGGGCAACCCTTATGCATTTGCAGCTGTCACGGAGGAAGGGTCGCTTGTCACCTGGGGAAAGGCCACCTTGGGGGGCGATAGTTCTGTGATACGAGAAAGTCCGGCAAGTCACACCCTCTTTGAAAGGGTTCTTTGCCAATGCTGACGGATGTCAAGTTCATACATGGGTCTGTCAAAGCGTTTGCAGCAGTGCGCTACAATGGATCCATTGTTACATGGGGAGCGCAGGACGGAGGCGGGGACAGCTCCGCAGTGCAATCTGTGTTTGCCACTTTCTAGTTGCAGTGGCCATTAATGTTGCTACTGCAGCTGCGGCAAAATTAGACATCTTCACAAACTTGGACATATGGTATAGACAAACAGGCCTGCGGAACAGCCTGCTATGGTGTAAAAATTTGCGATGGGAAGCTGGGCGCAATGGTAATCTAGTGGTCGAAATAGTCGGGACATCCTCTCAATCCCTCAGATGCACTGTCCGCTGCAGCTGCCCTGCATGCTCAGAGAACTTCATGCTTTTTAACTACAGTGTGGTGTAGCATTTGCTTGTTTGCGCCTATCTTCATCCGTTGGGCTCAAATTTAGGCACCTGCGCCAGTATTGTCAACCTGTGCTCTCCGAGCCGGGCGATTGACGTAGACATCGTGACATTGAGCTGATATGTAGATGTACGTGTTCATGCTGTGAACAAGATCATCATTGTCATTTACAACCTTGTAGCTCTCCTTTGAAGCCATGGCCGACGAAGCGCAAGCGACTCGGCGAGCCTTCACCATTCAGGGGCCGCAGGTTGCCTTAGCTATGCTGCGAGGTTCCAAACGCATAGAATCTCGGAAGAGGCGGATGGCAGCTGGCTGGTACTATTTTCACGTGGGCCGTTAGTCAATCAACAGCTTGCCCCCCGAATGTTCGGCCGCCTTGCGCCAGACATGGCCGGATGCGCCAGAGGAAGCTTCTTTGTCCAAAAGTTGCGTGGTTGGGATGGTGTGCCTAGGGAAGGTGATTCAAGCCAGCAAGGTTGAAAACCCATGGGTCTGTGCCTCCTTGCCGTTGGTCCCCGAGATTGTTGCCATAGAGTTCAGATCCCCAGTTCGATGGGAAAAGGGGAAGCAAGTTGTCTGGCATGTCAAAGAAGGAGAGATGCAAGGGAAGCTGAAGGAAGCAACCGCCTCTGGGATTCCTTGTGGCCAACTGCAGAAAATGAGGGACCCGCTGCCAAGCGCCAGAAGCTCACGCAGCCGCCTTGGAAAAGCAAGAAGCGGAAGCGCCGTTCTGACGCTGGGAACACCGGCAGTCCGGCTCAAGTTTCCTTCACAGCATCCAAGCGTCGCCGGCTGCTTCTTCGCAGCCCTTTGCAAAAGCCGAAGTTGGCAAAAGCATCAGCATCAGAAGCCTTGCAGGCCAGCACAAGCCCGCAGAGGGGACCTGACCGTTGCAGTCTTGCCCAACGGGTGGCAGCAGGAAGGACGTTGGAGCTGCTGACAACACTGATGGCAAAGTCACACAGTTGCAGCCCAGAGGAGGTCTCTTTGCTTTCCGGGACGATCAGCCAGTGTTCATTCTGAGTGTACGGACAAGCAGAAAAATTCCTTTGGCTGATGTGGTTCCATTGAAGCAGGCAACTTTTCAAGGACGAACCGTCCTCAAAGCCAAATACACAGAGACCCGCACATGCAGATGGAGTGAGCTCAAAGATGTCGGCTTACATTTCCAGATTGCCAACTGTGCGAATGATCGCCGTAGAGCGAGTGGCTTGGCCTCGATGATTTTTTGTAACATGTTGCCATCCTTTAAAGAGAGACCCGCAACAGATTGTTTTTATGTAGCTTTGCATGCCTAGGCTTGCCGTTCCAGAAGCAACCGGGGGAAACACAAGGAGATCAAGGCAGAGCTTTGCGCGAGAATGCAGCTTTGGCAGCTCGCTGGCAGGCTGGCAATGCAGAGCTAGGTTTGGCCACTTCATGCACAGTTGATCACTCGGTGCGATCCGTTGTGCCAGTGCGTTTGCGGGCGCACCTGGCCGAACGAGCTGCTTCAGGTATTACCCATCACGCGGCCCCACGCGCAGATGAGAGCCGTTCCTTTTGGATTCCGCGACTGAATTAGTTCTGTCTACCTGTGTTCTCGGAGCCGGGCAATGTCAGGACAGTATATCATTGAGTCATTGAATCTATTAATGCAACACAATCACACACAAGCAGCATCAGAGTCACCCTTTTAAAGCCTCTAGCCCTATGTTAATGGCAATGTATGCTTTGAATGCGCTGACACCTGGTTGCAGCTGGATGCTCTGGAATTTGACCCTCCAAGGCGGTCTGGAGATGGCAGCGGCCGGGCAGATGTGCAGCGGATTCGCTTGCTCTACAAACGTGATTTACACGGAGATGATGGGCTCGTTATAGTTTCCTGTGACGAGGAGGATGTCATCTCCCCGCAGCATGCTCCACCAAACGTATGTAGACGCTGGCGTTCAGGTGCATTAGAGCCCATTGCGGGTGTTGAAGTTGACCTTGCATTGCCGCGGGCGCTGGATGAGCAAAATGTTCGTCTCTTGCTTGTCTATACTGGCACCTGTACAGTCAAGTTGATCAAGAACGTCCGCCTGAAAATTTGCCGCCAGACATTCCGCTATGGGCTTGGGAGTTGTTTTCAAAACCAAGATTTCATTGGACTGAGGCTCGGGTTCAAGCGTTGCAAGAATCTTGTTTGCAGACGCTGCAGGCCGCAGACCGCAAATTATCCGTACCTGATTAGCGCCGCCCTGGCTTCGTCCACTGCGACCTGTGGGTCTCAATGGCACGGACGATATTGTGCTCTCAATCGCAAGAAACTTCCAGAAAGCAGTCCTTTTGTACACTAGGCCAAGCAGTTTTTGATCATGTCGCGAGGTTAAAAAAATTCGCTGCGCGCTACAGAAGTGTTGAAACTGAGAGATGTGGAGGGCATGTGAACATTTTCACATTGTTCCGGCTGTCCACGCAGCGCAGCATGCATGAGAGCCAGTTTGGTTGCATGGAGTCGATATCACGCTTGGGACTGCAAAGGCAAATCCGACAAATATGACCATGATACCACGCATTGACAAGTGCTCTCCGGTACCCAAGCCGCGCCATCAAGTTCAAGTTGTAGGAGTTAGTTTGCTAGAGATGGCCACGTGTGAAGTTTGTGGAGATGGTTTCGCAGACGATGCGGAAAAACACTTGTGCTCCCCGAGCCGAGACTCTTGCTCGCACGTGTGCCACGCGGATTGCTTGCAGCAATACCGATTAAAGCAGGGCTGCCCTATGCATGACTGCCCATTCTGTCTTCAGAATGAAGATTCCCAGGAAGAGGCTGATGATGCCGCTTTGCAAGAGATGGAGATTGAGGCAGCAATGGAAGCAGAGGCTGTGGCTGAGGGGGTAAAAAGAAAGACCAGAGAAGAGGCAGCTTCGCCTGTCCGTGCGGGTGGGGGCCCAGCGGGCAAGAAGTTAGCAACCAACGCAAGCCCGCCAGCAGGACAACGCAGCCCAGTGCCGCCCACCCAAAGGTCCCCAAGCCCAGAAAGCCCTCCCTTCACACAGGGTGGAAGTGAAGCAGCCCGCTTGTCCATTCCAAGCTTTGGGATTGACATCTACGACGACCTGGGTCGGACCAGCAAGGCATCTACCACGGTGAAGGATCCTATGCACGACGCCATGTCGGAGTACTTGGCTTGCAGGGATGAAGCACAAAGCCTTTCGTTGCTTCACACCAAGAGCACATATCAAGGGCTTGGAAGCCCAGAGGCTTCTTATCAAACCGTTCTGAATGCAGCCTTGAAAGACCCCAGGGACCACCACGCTGTGGCATCAGACTTTGCCTTCAGAACTCGAGAAGTGCTGCCCGTGCCTTTCAAAGTCAGCTTGAGAACCATTGCCCGCAAGGAAGGTTGTGAGCCTGAGACATTCATGGCGCCGATCCTCAGCAACATTGGTTGGATGGAGCATCCATGCAGGCACGCGGCTTCGATTGCAGCCTGATGAGGAGCACCGACGTGGCTGCGTAGTCCAGATTGTTTGCGCAGGTGACCCCAGCATGCGCAAGAGTTATTTGAAGGATTTTACCTGCAAAAAGCTTCTTTCCCATGCAGATGTCCCTGCTGTCATCAAGGCAGGTGGCGCCACATGCACGGATGCCACCATCAAGGGTCTTCGTGCTTCTATCAAAGAATATGCCCGAGCTGGCATCATTTCGGATGAGATTGCCACAACAATATGCCATGACATCCGGGAGGGAGACCCGACACTCAGGTCTGCATTACGGCAACAAAGAAAAGATGTGCACTTGGCTGAACTGCGAAGATGACAAGACAGTCACTGGAGATGGTGCCACGGCGCTGACTCATTACACCTTCGTTCACCAAGTGTATGGACAGGTGTCGCTTTGTGAGTATGTGCTCCAGCCGACTGCAAGCATGTTTTGCAAGAGAATCCATGCGACGTGGCAAACAAGGCCAGTGACAAGTGACCCTGATCAGCAGAGCCAGTCCAGCAAAGAGTTCCTGATTGACTTCTTTGGTTGGATGGGGCGCGTGGCAAGCAACCAGGACAAAGACCACTATTTTGACAAGTTCGCCTTGCCCGTGCTCAGGAAGGCTTTGCAGGGAATCTCCGACTTCTTCACGAGAATCACGAGAATCACGAGAATGTAGAGGAACCAATCTAACAGAAGCTACGCTATGCTGACACAGATGTGGCTCGGTACGCTAATGCAGCCATGCGTTGCAGGCAGTATTCTGAGGCCCGAGCGCGTTGGCCCTTGATAGGATCATAGATGAGTTTGCCGTTGAGATGACCATCTTCGATTTGGGACATGCCTTGCATATCTGGCGTCGCCAAATGTGCTTGTGGTTTGCCTTCTATCGCTCCAAGCAAGTCCAAGCCTTGGTAGACCCCAAAGCAGTGCCAGATGTCAAGCCCCCAGGACTTGCAGATTTGGATGCCAAGATGAAATTGCAGCGAGTCATTCTGTCCAATCCTCGATGTGTTGGTCCAACCTCCACTGCGCACATTCGCTCTGTTCTGAATTACCACTTTCAGAAGGAGAAAGAGGAAAAACCAGCAAAGTTCGTCTTGGCAGCAGTCAAAGACCTCTTGAAAGTTGGCATCTTGCAAGAGGTTGACAAGAAGGAAGTGGAAGAACAGGCGCCCAAACTTAAGGACAAGAAAAGCGCCAAGAGCAAGGAGGCCACGCTAAAGAGCGAGCCACGAGGCCCGCCAGGTGGCCACGCTGTCCTGTACTACCAGACATGTGCCTGGGAGGGCCTTTTGACTAATTCGGAAGCTCAAGACATGATTGCCAAGCTTCAACTGAGTGCCAATGATTTCAAGTAGGATTCCAGAAATACGAGGTCTTGCACGGTCCCATGTCTAAACTGTCAGCCCAAAAAAAGAGTGACAATGTGCTCCAAAGCACTTGTTGTATATAAGTCTTGTTTCCAAAGATACGCGTCAATAATGGTGCGATTCCTCGAAATTAAGCTCTGGCTTCTTTCCAGCCCGAGCGTGTTCCTGACCCTACGAGGTGAATGCTTTCAATCAAGAGTGTATGGTGGCTGCAACATATTGTGCGTCAATTTCAATCAACCCACCCATTTTCATGACAAGACATTGTGGTGTGAAGATCTTGCATAGTGGTTCATCATGGTGTCCAAAGCCACATTCAAAACAGTCTGCTTGGCCTTCTAGTGTTCAATCGTGTGCGCTGGTGGCATGAGATTGACAAAGGCCCAATCTATTCTTTTTGAGGCAAAGCGGACAGCCAATACCGCGGCTCCAAAATAGTTTGTGCGGCGCATATGAAGCCACTGTTCGCTGAACATAGCCGTTCGAGATGTTGAAGCAATACACATGTTTTATTTGTTCCTGATCAAGTCCAAGAAAGAATTGAAACTTGCACCTGTTTATTCTGTTTTCTACCATTTCTGTTTTCTATACCATCCTTTCCGACTGCGATATAATTTTTCTGCTTCATGGGGAAAGAAGACTCACGGGAGTCCTGTCCACACCGACCATGTCGCTGACTCCTGCGTCTGCAGGTGCCGATGCTAAGTGGCACCATGACAATGGCTTCTACCTTAGGGATTCAGCAGATGCTGATGCCAGCATGCGTGATGTTGGTACGCAATCAAATAGAGATGGCACAATAGTCCACTCCTCATTGTGACCATCGGGTCTGTGGTCCCGCGGGGCACGTGCACTGCGCGTCGGTGCGCATTCCCGGAATGGCTGGAGGTTGCTTCCGGTGATGCTTGATTCTTCATGTCACATTGGTATCATGTAATGTTCAACGCAATTTTTCTAGGACATGTTTAAACATAGTCGATCTTTGTTTGGTCTCATACAAACCTTGTACAAAAGGATCTTGCACAGCAGCGTCTAGAAAGAACCTGTCAAGGAGATCTTGCACACGTCTTCTACAAAGGGAACTTGCAGAATCCAATCTGGTATTGATGCCACGGTGTTTGGAGTCGCCACTTAATCCCCGTCGGCCGCTCCACTCGCCCCACTCGCCCCCCTCGCCCCACGCCCCATTCGCCTCACTCGCCCCACTCGCCCCACTCGCCCCACTCGCCCCCCTCGCCCCACTCGCCCCACTCGCCCCACTCGCCCCACTCGCCCCACTCGCCCAAACATTCCATTCACGTTACCACCTCTATTCCTTTTTCATACTGCTGTGTGGTGAAACCAAAGCAAGCAGGGCAAGCGGGGCAAGCGGGGCAAGCGGGGCAAGCGGGGCAAGCGGGGCAAGCGGGGCAAGCGGGGCAAGCGGGAAGAACCACCGATCTTCCCTCGGCTTGCAAGTAGGGCAAGCGGGGCAAGCGGGGCAAGCGGGGCAAGGAGGAAGATTCACGTATTTTCCCTAGAAGCGGAGCAAGCGGGGCAAGCGGGGCAAGCGGCAGAAATCACTTAGCGGCCCCGCGGGGCACCCACACTGTAAGAAAGTTTCACCACGTGCGCACGTGTTGCCTCCCACGCTAAAAGGAGAGAGAGAGAGAGAGAAAACCAAACCGACCGTCCTAAATCGCAGGAAATTTCAATGCCCCTAGCTTGCAATATTTCCTTGATTCCCCCTTCAGAATCTTCAGATTGAGGCTTACTCATCACCCATCACATCACCTGCTCCTTTCTACAAAGGTGGTTGAGTCCTCATGCTGTTATTCAATCACGTGACTGGGAGAAGTCATCACCAATTCGTCAATGTTAGATGGGGTGCATCCAAAGGTTGCCAAGGTTTGGAACTTTTGCGCTGTTGGGATGCTGTATTTTCTAGGCATAAACTCTTGCCTCCTTCTCTTTCAGCAGTATTTGAACCTGCTGGTTTTGGGTTGCACAGGTGTTTTTCATTCAGAAACATCTTACTGTGGGAAGTCCATGAAAACAAATGTCCCTTTGCTGAGCATTGCGTTGGAGAGCTTTGATGAATGAATGCATTGTAAATACCCTCTGGTAATTAAACGTAGCTATTGAAAATTGCCATTTATAGTGGATTTTCCCATTAAAAATTGTGATTTCCCATAGTTATGTTGGTTTACCAGAGGGTACCCGTCAGATTGCTCATTTTCCCAACCATGACTATCCAGACCTTGATTGCCCAACTTGTCCAGTCAGCTTCCACACTGAGGTTATCAAGACAATACTGTTGAGACCTACAATGAGGTCTTGAAATGGAGGGTTCAAAATTTTGATGTGGGAAGGTTTAGGTGCAATTGAATGTTATGGTGAATTTTTGGATCCATAAATGCCAACCGCCTTTTAAAGAAGAAAACACAATCCAACTAATCGCATACTGTAAATGTCAACTATTGTATGGTTAACGCATCCCTCCAACTAATGGCTTAAATGCCAACCATTTTGTGGGGAAACATCCAGGGTAAACATATGTCTTTGTGCCCCCCACACACCCGCAAACCACACATACGACTAGATATTCCCCTTTAACCCCCCCTTGTTCATCCTGTTTGTCAGAAGGGATACCGAACGACTGCTGCGGCCTTCGGAGGGAATGGTAAGGGTTATTCTTTTTTTCAAGGGAGATTTAAAGACACCACTGGGAAGGAGCGAACCACTCTTTGTTGTGGAAGTTTCCAAGGCATACCGCTAGTGGTGTTGGTTGATTTTACTTTATTTGTTTAATTGATGTTTATTTCAAAGGCAAAGCCTACCCCGCTAACCCCAGCCATCAAAGACGTGGTTGGCGTCCCAACAAACAACAAGCAATGACGCCCACCACAACACCGATGACGATGAGTTCAACAGTGGCAGGAACAGTATTTGAACATGTGTCCTGAAATGGCTGTTTTTGAACCCTTTCCTCATCATTTTAGGACACCTCATGTTTTTGACAGTCTACCCAAAGATACTTAAAGACATATCGCCTTATATGTGGTAGTTGATGGAAAGAAGCAAGAAATGGACGAAGACGTCTTTGACCAAATGGTTGAAGCACTGCACCAATCCAACAACCCCCACAACCCACCAACCCAAGCAACCACACGATGGAAACCTGACGGAAGTTATGACAAGAAACCATTAGACCCAGACTATTTTTCAAAATGCTATCAGAAGAAACTATCAAAACCCTTCCAATAGGTAATCAGTAGTAAATCCAATCTTTCAAAACACCGTCAAACCAAGAGATGTATGAGCAAACAAACCCACTGTTGAAATCCGAAACCTTCTCAATAACAACGATTATGTTTATTGAGAACGTTTTATTCACTATTCATTTTTGTCTGTTTGACACGATTTATGACTTCAGACATCGTGGTTATATAGTCAAAAATATTTTGGAAATCTTCTTGCGTGAATACCTCAAAGAACTCCTCAGATACTATGAACACTACATCAACGAGACAGAAATAGAAGAGCACCTACAAAAAGTTATAAACACTTAAAGAAAAATTACCTATATATATATTAAGAGAAAAATGACAAGCGCTAAAGTCTATGATATGAGTAATGTTTCAGAAAATGTAGGGTTGTATATTGAAGTTGGAAGTGATAGTGAGAATGATTACTGGGAGAGAGAACAGATAGAAAAAGACGATGAAGAGATTAGAGACTTTGTAAAGTGTCATCCGTTGCCTTCAATAGATTATGAGGGCGATAATCCCTTCTGGTTTAAAGCAATTCATAGAATGAAAGATGTTGGAAAAGTAGATGCTATTGCAATCTTTGCTTTAGCGGACTTTGAAACTATAAAAAGAATGTATGAAAACATAACTGACAAAAAGGTTATAATTGAATGTGGAAAGAAACTCAACAGTAAAGGAGAAAGAGACGCTATGATTATAAACTTAACTTTACTGTTATTCGCGATGGTTGAACTGGACAGTGTTGATGTTGAACGGGACAACGCAGATAAACTCATCACAACACAAATGAGAGTGATAGAACACTAGTGGGATGGAATAGGCACGTGGAAAGCATAAGCACGATTAATTCATAATATCTTAACAAAATATATTATGAAGTAATCGCCCACCCAAACACAAACATAAAACCCCAACAGCCTAAACAATTATCCCCCTCATCTGAAACAAACATTGACACATCACTTTAGCAACAAAAATACCACCAAAACTCCACCTGAAAAAACATCAAAGGCGAAGATGAAACATTGAACCCCAACACAAAATCATAACAAGCAACATACAAACATATACGCCCCGAAACCCCCATTTATCCATTTTTTTAATGTGATACGCAACCACTCAGTTTGCTCGTAGTAAGTAAAGCCGCAACGCAACCATGTTGGCCTTTTCCTGGTTATATGGCCTTTTTGCATAGCAGCCTCTCAGTTTGCTCGTAGGACGCAAAGCCGCGATACAACCATGTTGGCCTTTCGGTGCTGATATCCTTATTCTTACCACCAATCAAAGTCTGACATTTAGCGTGTGATACGCAACCACTCAGTTTGGTCGTAGTGAGTTAAGCCGCGAGATCGCTCGCGCAACCCTCTCGTCACTTTGGGCGTGTCGGATGGCTCTCCTTGTGCCGCGGTGCGAGATCGCTCGGGCAACCTTCTCGTCACTTTGGGCCTGTCAGATCACTCTCGTTGTGGCGCGGTGCGAATTTTGAGATTGCTCACACGGCCCTCTCGTCACTTTGGGCCTGCCAGATCGCTCTCGTTGTGGCGCGGCGCGAATTTGAGATCCCTCACGCGACCTTCTCCGCACTTTGGGTGTGTCAGATCGCTCTCGTGTGGCGCAGTGCTCATTTTGATAATCTGATAGTCAATGTGATCTTGTCCAGAGATCTTGGCAAGGATGTTTTTTATATAGAGCTGGCGCAGAGATCTTGCCCCGGAGACCTCTTATAGAGATCTTGCACAGAGAGCTCTTGTAGTGATCTTCTACAGAGATCTTGCCAAGAGGTCTCTCACTACAGAGATCTTGCCAACAGAGCTTTTAGAGACAGCTTGTACAGAGATCTGTTCAAGAGATCTTGCCAGGAGACCTCTTTTGTAGAGATCTTGTACAGAGTCCCGGTGAAGAGAACAGAGATTGTGCCCAGAGATCTTTTCTAGAGAGCTTGGGCAAAGATCTAACTTTGAGATCTCTTACAGAGATCTTCCGTGGAGACCTCTTATGGACACCTTGTGCAGATAGCCTTACAAAGGGATCTTGCACAGCAGCTTCTACAGAGCACCTGTCACTTGCGCACAATCTTCCACGGAGATCTTCACAAAGCGAACTTGCAGAATCTATATAACCTGCCATCTCTTCTTCCAAAGACCGCCTTGAGAATGAACACCGTGCTTTCACCACTAGTGTCGCTCTTGTCCTGTATGCGTGGAGCCATGGAGGATTTCGGGACCTTTACCGCCTTTCCCTTTAGAATCCTAACTACACATTGTTATATACAATTGTTTGGGGTCTCTTGCCGGGATAATTTTTCAGTCTTTTGCGTGGACATCCTTCTGCCAACAAGACATGAAAATACCATGGCGTCTTCTTGAGCTTTCAAATCTTTGTTGAACTGCGTCCCCCTGTTTAGTTTTTATCCTCGTGGCTGGTAGAGCTGCTTGGGTCCTGTGGCATGTATAGCTCTATCGATCTTGCAGTGTCCGTGTGCATACACAGGTTTTGGGGCGTCAACACGAAACATGAAAAAGATCCCTGGGCAAGTTCCAGAATAAAAAACACGCACAGACTAAGAGGACCTTACCCGTGGAAGAAGTGATATATGGAAACTTGAATTTAGGGATCCTGATCCACAAGATCCAACTGTACGTGATGCTTACTTTCTGTTGTGATGCCTACAGCGCTGCTTCTCAGGAGTAGACGATACGCCGCAGAGACCCGTGTCAAATACACTCATATACTTTTGATTTTGCCATGTCAGCGATTATTGTCAGACGTTCCTGGCTATGTATTGGTGCCTTTGCCATGGCAGATGGCA
>CAMXCT020000755.1:99877-179877 GCA_947184155.2 Cladocopium goreaui
TGGCAACGTCTCCTTCACCATCAAAGCAGAGGATTTGAGCAAGAAACTTGTAACAGAAGTGACTGCCGCATCCTCAGATTTTTTCCCGCCGGTTGAGCAGCCTACCAGGTTACCATAGTCGTCCAAGTCGAATGTCTTGGACTCAACTGGTGTGTTCTGGTGTGTTATGCTGGGATGTATTTTTTTTTCTTTGTGTGTGCCTCTGTGTGTGTGTGTAACATCTTAATTTATGTATACATAAAATTTGTAATGCGGGGGGGCTGGAGCCGATTTGCCTTTCCAGTCCAGCGAAGCTATGGCATTTCGAAGGATGAGTGGTCTGATCAACCACTTGTACCTGCATTGTTTTTCCGTCATAGTAGCCAGCGGCTAAGCCCAGAACCGCCATGTCGATTTTGGATTTACGGTTGTCACAATTTGCATTAGTTGCCTTTCTACATCAGTGGCTTTTTCATGTACTCCGCGCTCTGACTATTTGGATCTATTCTCGATATTTTGTCTGGTCTTTGTTCGGACCTTTGTGATGATGTACTGAATATCTTATAGCTGATTGGATATGATTCTTTGGAGGACTACGTAAGCTTGGTAATCATGCCCTGTTGCTTGCATGAAGGGATTCAACTCCCGACAGATCACTTTGATGATCATTCTCTGTTCTCGTGAGTGTGTGTGTGTTAAACATCTGAACAGATGTAAAACTTCTAGCAGGGGGACGTTGCGTACAATCAGGGACCACGTCCAAACGAAGCTACCTGATTGTATGGGATACAGAGCCTGATCAGCTTTGCGTACCTGCTCAATTTCTTTACTTTGTATGGCAAGCGGCCAAGCCAGGAACAGCCCAGCCGTTTGGAGTTTTCGATGTTACTACATGGCATGCACGTTTGCCGCAATCTGGCATTTGACCTTATTTATTTTGTGTCTTGGCCGTCAGGTTTCTGTTCCTTGATCTTATGTATTTGGAACTTTGTGGTCAAGTTTCTGTTCATGATCTCGATTATTGGACTTCATCTTAACGATTGCATACTACTTCATGCAGGTCTACCTGGGATCGATAGTCATGTGTGGTTGCATGGTCGGTTCGACATGGTGCCATGGACCCATTTGAGGGAGCCCATTTTTGAGAATGTTGACGAACGGAACCCTGAACTCACACATTTCAACCTGCTAATTCGCTTAAGTATTGTGAAACAGTCGGCCTTGCCGTTCATCACCTTCTTTGCGATGTCCCCCCGTTCACGCTGTCCGAGTTGCACCTGGGAACTTTCACCTTCGCTCTCGAGAGACTGACGGAACAGTCACAAACGTTTTATTGGATCACAGAGACAGAAAAACTCTTTCAAACCGGCTGCAACTTCCATGAAGGGTGTCAGGCTCACGCTTTCAGGTGTGGTTTTCTTCCTCTTGATGGTGTTTTGGTGAGGTCGAGAAAGTTGTGCATCTAATTCGTGAAGGTTTGAACAGCTGTTTAATGCCCACTTGTGGGTTTGACCGACTACCGTCCCTTCGGGGAAATAACGCGCAACCTTATTGTCAGGAACTGAATCCCATTTTGTTGTTTTGCCCGTTTTCATCAACTAGTTCCCCATTTGGTCCCCTACTTCATGCGTTCTTCCCTCCCCAGGTAGGTTGGGTCCTGCGTGTGCCTAGGTAGGCGTAGGTCTCGCTGTGGTAGGTTGGTTTAAGGCGCTTCCGTCCTCCCCTCCTTCGCTCGCCTTGTTCCGTTTCCATCTGCGCCCGTTTTTTTTTTCGCAAACCCTTTCAGGGTTTGCCCGCTTCGGGCCAGGTGTTGGTGTTGGTGTTTGCTCCCTCCCTCTTCTTTTGGCGTTCCCCGCCTCGTGTTCCGGTTAAGTAGTTTTTCATCTCATCTTCGCTTTCATCTCATCTTCATTCCCTTTTTCATCCTCCTGTCCATCTCACTCGTCTGGACCTTAGTCGTCCCACACTGCTACGGCAGGGTGTGTGTGTGTGTTAAACATCTGAACAGATGTAAAACTTCTAGCAGGGGGACGTTGCATACAATCAGGGACCACGTCCAAACGAAGCTACCTGATTGTATGGGATACAGAACCTGATCAGCTTTGCGTACCTGCTCAATTTCTTTACTTTGTATGGTAAGCGGCCAAGCCAGGAACAGCCCAGCCGTTTGGAGTTTTCGATGTTACTACATGGCATGCACGTTTGCCGCAATCTGGCATTTGACCTTATTTATTTTGTGTCTTGGCCGTCAGGTTTCTGTTCCTTGATCTTATGTATTTGGAACTTTGTGGCCAAGTTTCTGTTCATGATCTCGATTATTGGACTTCATCTTAACGATTGCATACTACTTCATGGACCGAGGTCTACCTGGGATCGATATTCGTGTTTGGTTGCACATTTTGGGAGTCAGTTCCCAACGGATCACTCCAGTGATCCAGTTTTTTTCTAGTGTGTGTGTTTGTTTGTTTGTCTGTCTGTCTGCCTGCCTGGCTGCCTGCCTGCATGCCTGCCTGCCTGGCTGGCTGGCCTGGCTGGCCTGGCTGGCTGGCTGGCTGGCTGGCTGTGTGTCTGTTCTGGCTGTCTGTCCTGTCTCTCTGTCTGTCCGTCCGTCCGTCCCTCCCTCCCTCCCTCGCTCCCTCCGTCGGTCTGTCTGTCTGTCTGTCTGTCTGTCTGTCTGTCCGTCCGTCCGTCCGTCCGTCCGTCCGTCCGTCCGTCTGTCTGTCTGTCTGTCTGTCTGTCTGTCTGTCTGTCTGTCTGTCTCTCTCTCTCTCTCTCTCTCTCTCTGTGGAGGCAGCTCACAGTGCAACCTTCAAGGCGTAAATGTTTTTGCTTCGAGGTCAAGTTGGACAGCCCAGAGACTGCAAAGGCCATCGCCACTGATGCAGCACAGGCTAATGACAGCAGCAACAGCACTGTACCTGCAACGCCTTCAAGCTCCACAAATTCGCCAAGTGCTGAAACTCAATCTGCCAATGGAACAGGCCTGAAAGGCAATGATTCCGCTGCAAACAAACCGGACGACATCCCCAAAGGTAGCAACGCATCCAAGGCTGGCAGCCAAGGTGGCAAGGTACCTGAAGGAGGCAACGCGCCCCAAGGGGGGAATGAGCCTGAAAAAGCCAACGCATCGCAAAGAGGCAATGTTTCTGCAGAGGGCGGCCTGCCTGATGGAAAGGGCCTCGAGTCGCAAGGTGGCAGCGTGCCTCGCGCAGGCAATGTGCCTGAGGGGGGCAATATGTCCGAAGAGGGCAATGTGTCTGAAGAGGGCGACGGGAACGATCGTCATAGCCCAGACATTGCAAGAGCCACGAAGGAACCTGCTGCTTTAGAGAAGCCTCATGCTGACGAGGTTCTCGAGGACAGACTGAAAATCCGAAGCCACATATTCAGGGTCCACAGGGCAGGGCCAAACCGTCGAGGGGTTTCACCACTTCCCTATGTCCCAAGCAGATTTTGATGTCACACTGCCACAGCTGGTGAGAGAGTGCGAAAGGGGGTGTGACGCTCTGCTTAAGCTTTCCAGTGCAAAGAATGACCCATCGAATGACAATAGAAAATCTTTCCAGTGAGGGCTCGAATCGCCCACCTTTCTATGGTGTTTTGACTTTCAGGACGCCTTCGACCACATGAGTTTTAGTCTCGAATCTTCCAGGCGCATGAGGGATGAAAGGACATGAGAGATGTCAGCTTTCATGTCTGTGAGATGTGTAAGTGTAAGCTTAATTGATCTATATTTCTATATTTCAAATATTGAGTAATTGACTCCGTATTTAGAGCAGGCAATTTTAAGTCTTCAAAAGAATGGCAGCCCTGGCAAAGGCAGCTCAGTCAGAGGCGTGGAGGATTTGGACGACGAGGAGGAACTTGTCGGGTGCTATAGAGTGCTATAGAGTGATACGGTGGACGTTGCGTGTGCAGCAACCCATTGAACAGAATGCAACTGTCATGTTTGTCATATTTTCTTGGATAAAATGGTGCCCTCCTGTGAGGATTCACCCCGTCTCGACGCAGATCATTCAGCCCATCCCGTCGCAGAACATTCAGCCCCCCGCGTCGCAGAACATTCAGCCCCCAGCGTCGCAGAACATTCAGCCCCCCACGTCGCCGAACCTTCCAATCTCCACGTCGCAGACGAAGCCTCTTGGCTGTGTGCACGTACAGTTGAGGTTATGACGCAAAAGGCTTCATTTTACTGGAAACCAGCAAATAACAAAAAAACAAACAAACCAAAAAACACAACCAAAAAAAACAAAAAAAAAACAAAAACTCCACAAAAACAATAAAAATACAATAAACAAAACAAACAACAATAAACAGCGCACGGTTTGAAACTCAGAGAGACTTTGTGCTTCTCCCTAATCGCCGCAGCTTGTTGTTTGTTTTGTTTATTGTATTTTTATTGTTTTTGTGGATTTTTTTGTTTGTTTTTTTTTTGGGTGTTTTTTTTCAAGAATTTTAATTATTTTCCATTTTCCAATGAATGAAGGTCCCTCGACGTCATAAGGTTGAGGATGTTTGAATGTTCAAAGACAGATTGAAACAGGTTCTCTGATGCTTTCAGACTTGTCGATTTCATAGCTGTCGGGTGATCCAGCCAGACCATCTTGCCCAAAGCATCCCAAAGCTCCCTGTATCAGTGCCTGATCACCTCTGTTTAGGCAGAAGGTCGGGCCGAGGTGAACAGCACCCTGCACGACTTGTCCATACGGTGCAAATATTTTACATGTGTATTAGTTCAATCAAGTAGACACCGGTCATGTCACTTGGTCACTGGACCGTTGAAGTGCCTCAGAAGAATCAGGGACTGTCAGAGCCTGGAGGCATTTAGCATCATTAGAATCATTAGTCAATGGCCATTTCAGGGACCTAAATTAGATGTACCTACATGTACCTACCATATATAAGGCCTATATAATATAAGGGCTATGTAGGGGAATTTCCCCACAACATATAGCTTATATGCGGCTTAGCGAGTCTTCAGAATCATTTTCCCTTGCTAATGACTTGAGACCCAAGGTGTGGGTCCATCATATCAGCTGCTTGGTAGTGAAATCCATCTCAGGACGTGAAGCTTTTACAACAGCCTTTTCTTGTCATTGTTTTTCCTCATCTTTTTAGGGATGTGGCCGAGTGGACACCCTTGTTATCTGCAAGTGAACGTGTGCCGTGCTAGACTCTTGGCTGTGATTGGCAATGACGTTTATGCCATGTTTAGGTCACCTCGAAGGAGGGCCCCTTGGCTACACTTGAGAATCTCAAGGCTTAGCGGAGCAAGGCGTATGTTACCAACCGTATGTTATCTTGGAGCAATGCGTCATCTTGTGTCATTGGGGAAAGCTTTCGCCAAATTGCCGTTCTTTGTTCCGGTGAGGGCTGGCAAAACCGCGCACACCCTGGTCCCCACTACAACTATCGTCCCCCAGCGGGGTACCAGCAGCGACCCTATGGATACCGCTGCAAGGCTGCAAGAGGAATAAGAATCAATCAAATTATCCTATTTATCCTGCCAGACGTGTCCAGGAATCGAGCATTTGTACGGTTATGTCGGTTGATGATAATCTACTATTATATAGAATTATATGACACTGTATGACATTGTTCCCAAAGGAAGTTGGGAAGCAATCTTCCGAGTTACAGATAAACTGTAATGCAGTAGCAATACATCACACAACAATACCTCACATAACAATACAACACACAACAAAACATCACATAACAATACAACACACAACAATACATCACACAACAAAACATCACACAACAATACCTCACACAACAATACATCACATAACAATACACCACACAACAATACATCACACAACAAAACATCACACAGCAATACATCACACAACAATACATCACACGACAAAACATCACACAACAATACAGCACACAACAATACATCACACAACAATACAGCACACAACACTACACCACGCAACAAAACATCACATAACAATACATCACACAACAACACATCACACGACAATACATCACACAACAATACAGCACACAACAATACAACACACAACAAAACATCACATAACAATACATCACACAACAACACATCACACAACAACACATCACATAACAATACATCACACAACAACACATCACACAACAAAACGTCACACAACAATACATCACACGACAAAACATCACACAACAATACAGCACACAACAATACAACACACAACAATACATCACATAACAGTACAATACGTCACACAACAATACATCACATAACAATGCATCACACAACAATACATCAAATACAACGCAAAACAATACATCACATAACAGTACAGCACGTCACACAACAATACATCACACAACAATACATCACACAACAATACATCACACACCAAGACATCACATCAAAGTAGGGAACGAAGGGTGGTGACGGAGGGAAGTGATGACATAGGGTGATGACGAAAGGTGGTGATGAAGGGTGATGACAAAGGATGGTGACTGAGGGAAGTGGTGACTCAGGGAAGTGGTAACCTTGTTTTTTTCATTTTTTTCCGTGTAAAGCGGCTGCAGGCGGCGATGAGGGGTACCTTGTGTGTGTGCGGCGGTTGCGGCTGGGGTCGTTCCGGGCGCGAATCAGTTCTTCCGTGGTGTTCTGCAATGTGTGGTTGTTCATGTGTGCGTAGCTCTATGCGCTTGTTGAGGCCCTGGTTGCAGATCGCAGTGTAATGGCTGCATGATTGTTGTCATGTTTGGTTGCCATGTGTGTCGAGACATGCGGGTTAGGCACATGATGCTGCAAAACGCATGTAGTGGCCATCTGCCGTGGTGCCGCGGCCGCGTGCGTAGTGCTATTGTCTTTTGTGGCTGAAAGGTGGGAATCGTATTGGAGTGGCTGCATCAAGGTTGGGATAGTGATCTGTCAGCAGATTTTCTCCATTTTGGTGCTTTTCCTTTTACAATTCCTTTTAAAAAAGCTTCAAAATCGTACGTTTTTCGCTTTGGCCTTGGCGACTGGATCCGGTTTTGGAGCTGCAATTTCTGCCGTCATTGTGTACGAGAGAGCTTCTCTGTGTAAAAACTACTTTGTGTAAAAGCTTGCTGTGTGTAAAATCTTTCAGAAACTTGCTGTCTGTAAAAACTTTCTTTGTGTAAATGCTTCTCTGCGTAAAAGCTTGCTGTGTGTAAAAGCTTTCTTTGTGTAAAAGCTTCTCTGCGTAAAGCAAAAAAGCATTCTTTGTGTAAAAGCTTTCTCTGTGTAAAAACTTGCTGTGTGTAAAGCTTTCTGTGTATAAAACCTTCTCTGTTTGTAAATGCTTCCCTGTCTAAAAGCTTCTCGGTGTAAAAGCGTCTCTGTGTAAAAGCTTGCTGTGTATAAAAGCTTGTTGATGCGTAACGCAATGTACTGGGATGTGCTTGTGCAACCTGCGCAGTACAAAGTAAGTACTGGTGCAAGCTTTGTAATACAAAGTAGTACTGGGCAGCGCTTCGTGCAAGCTTTGTAGTACATTCGTGCAAGTTTTGCAGTACAAAGTAGTACTGAGACGTGCCCTTTGCAAGCTTTGTAGTACAAAGTAGTACTGGGAAGTGCTTTGTGCAAGCTTAGTAGTACAAAGTAATACTGGGAAGTGCTTTGTGCAAACTTTGTAGTACAAAGTAGTACTGGGAAGTACTTTGTGCAAACTCTGTACTACAGAGTAGTACTGGGACGTGCTTTGTGCAAGCTTTGTAGTACATTGGTGCAAGCTTTGCAGTACAAAGTAGTACTGAGACGTGCCCTTTGCAAGCTTTGTAGTACAAAGTAGTACTGGGAAGTGCTTTGTGCAAGCTTAGTAGTACAAAGTAATACTGGGAAGTGCTTTGTGCAAACTTTGTAGTACAAAGGTAGTACTGTACTGGGAAGTACTTTGTGCATGCTTTGTAGTACAAAGTAGTACTGGGACGTGCTTTGTGCAAGCTTTGTAGTACAAAGTAGTACCGGGAAGCGCTTTGTGCAAGCTTTGTAGTACATTGGTGCAAGCTTTGCAGTACAAAGTAGTACTGAGACGTGCCCTTTGCAATGTTTGTAATACAAAGTAGTAGTGGTAAGTGCTGCGTGCAAGCTTTGTAGTACAAAGTAGTACTGGGATGTGCTTTGTGCAAGCTTTGTAGTACAAAGTAGTACTGGGACGTGCTTTGTGCAAACTTTGGAGTACAAAGTGGTACTGGGGAGTACTTTGTGCAAGCTTTGTAGTACATTGGTGCAAGCTTTGCAGTACAAAGTAGTACTGAGACGTGCCCTTTGCAAGCTTTGTAATACAAAGTAGTAGTGGTAAGTGCTGCGTGCAAGCTTTGTAGTACAAAGTAGTACTGGGATGTGCTTTGTGCAAGCTTTGTAGTACAAAGTAGTACCGGGAAGCGCTTTGTGCAAGCTTTGTAGTACATTGGTGCAAGCTTTGCAGTACAAAGTAGTACTGAGACGTGCCCTTTGCAAGCTTTGTAATACAAAGTAGTAGTGGTAAGTGCTGCGTGCAAGCTTTGTAGTACAAAGTAGTACTGGGATGTGCTTTGTGCAAGCTTTGTAGTACAAAGTAGTACTGGGACGTGCTTTGTGCAAACTTTGGAGTACAAAGTGGTACTGGGGAGTACTTTGTGCAAGCTTTGTCAGTAGTACAAAGTAGTACTGGGACGTGCTTTGTGCAAACTTTGTAGTACAAAGTGCTAGTACAAAGTAGTACTGGGGAGTACTTCATGCAAACTTTGTAATACAAAGTAGTAGTGGCAAGTGCTGCGTGCAAGCTTTGTAGTACAAAGTAGTACTGGGATGTGCTTTGTGCAAGCTTTGTAGTACAAAGTAGTGCTGGGACGTGCTTTGTGCAAGCTTTGTAGTACAAGGTAGTACTGGGACGTACTTTGTGCAAGCTTTGTAGTGCAAATAGTACTGGGACGTGCTTTGTGCAAACTTTGTAGTACAAAGTAGTACTGAGGAGTACTTGGTGCAAGCTTTGTCAGTAGTACAAAGTAGTGCTGGGAGGTGCTTTGTGCATGCTTTGTTGTACAAAGTAGTACTCGGACGTGCTTTGTGCAAACTTTGTAGTACAAAGTAGCACTGGGAAGTGCTTTGTGCATGCTTTGTAGTACAAAGTATGTTCAAAGGTTTTTCTGTGTAAATGATCCGTGTCTCAAGCTTCTGTGTGAAAAGGGTTTGTGCGCCCACTGTTTTTTGTGCAACAAATTTGTCTCTGACAGTAAGAGCTTTCTGGCGTGCAGAACGGCTGAGATGAGTTGAGAAGAATTTCGAGGAGATGAGAAAGGTTGATCAGTTCTTGGATGAGATGAAAGCAATTGAGAAGAAATTACTTAGATGACATGTGAGAAGAGATAGGATGAGATGAAGGGTTAGGGGTATCCTAAGACCCGGCCATGAAGAGATAGGATGAGATGAGAAGAGCTGGGGTGAGGTGAGATGAGGTGAGATGAGGTGAGAAGAGCTCACATGATTTGATATGAGATGAAGTGTGGAATGCCAAGTGTGAAGTGTGAAGTGCGGGGTGTGAGAGGTGCAGTGCGAGGCGTGAAGAAAGTGTTCGCTTGGCGTTGCATTGCGCCGGGGCCGCGCGCAGGTCATGCTCTTGGACAACAACGGCGCAACAGGTTCGCACAAAGCACGCACGCACGCACGCGGGTGGCTGGCGCACGGCGCATGCAAGTTCTGCAAACTATACATGAGAAAGGTTTTATAGTACAACTCTAAGGCAACTTCCGCCCCGCCTCGTGCGGGCATTACTGGTATGTTGTTTATCACGCAGATGGGCGCTGGCCTATCCATATATGTTGCTCTCAGTACTATCATTGCACTATCGAAATGGTGTCGCCGGTGTCGCCTTTGGTGACTAGAAAAAGGGTAGAAGATACCGAAAATAGGGTCAGCTGAGGGACGGACAACTACTACAGACCCCATCAAGGAAATGGTGCGAAGATGCTTGGCGTAATTTATTCGGAGTTGTGCAGCATGAGTTGCGGTTAAATTAAGACGGTTAAGTTAAACACAACCCACCGCTGCAAGTCGCATTTTCCTGCAGCATGTCCCTGTACTTCAGAGGATCGCCATGGCTGGCGCAGCTGGCTTTGTTGGCGGAGCTGCGGTGGGACACATGGTCTCCAGCAGCAGGCAACTAATGCGTTTTGCATCGTTTTGCTTTGCATGATTTCATGTCGATTTATATGCGTACTGTCAATTATAATGCTTGTGCACATTGATGCACTTCTTGACACTTGGAAAAACAGTATAATCCTTGGCCTTTGTTTTGGTGGGGGGCGCAGAAAAAATGTGATTTACAATAAACCATGGGGAGGGGGCGGTAAAAATTGTAAATTAAGATCCGGAGGTCAAAAGCAGGGGGGAGGGGGGGGTGGGCCAAAATGTAACAAGTGAGATGGAAGATCTTAACCAACGTATTAGGACCCCTTCGTTCATGGTAAAATCAAAAAAATGAAGGAATTTAGAATGGATACTACGGATACTATATGTTGGAATATTTTGGAATATCATGCTTGATCATGGATCGCCGTTAGGTGTCCTGAGCTGAAAAACTAATTAGAGCTCACACCACATGTTTTCAACCAGGACATTTTGCCAGAGGAAAAAATGTAAGTTGGGCTTGGTTGGGTATACCACACCCTTGGTATTCGGAGGTCAGATTGCTCAAAAACAACCAGCCCTGCCAAAAAAAAACAAATGATTTTTTTTTTTGTTTGCCAGCCTTTTGAGGCCACTTGATGCGAGATGATTCTGACTGATTTGAAATTTTGTCAAAATCAGTCAACATTTTTTTAAAATCAACTCGCTGATAATCATTTTTGAGCGTTTCTTGGGAAGATTCCGACGCCGGAGAACATGTAAGCTGGGCTTGGCTAGGCGGCTAGGTGTTCAAAATCATTGGCAGCCTTGTCATTTTCAGGTCAAATTCCACAGTAGCAACCAGCAAGAAACAAAAAACAACTGCATTCAAATACAACAATCAACACCCACCAACGTCAATCAACATCAATCAAAATCAATCACCTACCAGCATGAATAGGATGAGGTTTGATTAACTGATCATCAAGAATCAGAAACTCAATTGGGAAACAGCACGTGCTGAACATCCAAGATGGTGATGTGGAACAGATGCGTGAAGAAAGTGAGTGGCAGTAAAGGACGATGTTTTTTTGCAAGCGTAGTTTGATGTTGTTTGGTCCATGCCACTGCATTGGATGTGCGATGCACTTTCCTAACTTATATTTTTCATTTTTGGATTTGAGGAAATTTCCCCTTGGAAAATGTAAAAGTAATATTACAATTTACAATAATTCCCCCCTCCTCTAAGGGGTGGGGATTGTATAATTACTCGACCTGTGCTGCATGTGAACATTCGTTGCGTGGACACATGAGACTCTGGTGACATCCAGCACACAGCCATTGAGCAGAAGACAAATAATTGCGATGAGATAAATGGTGGACGACAATGACCGGCCAAGTGACAAGAGTGGAGGTACAGCCGATGGAATACAATGACCTATGGACGCAGGAATGGGCAAAATCAAAGCACAGAGCCCCAGACTGCGCAACCGAGCGAACCAAGATACTGAGATACTGTATCAATCTGCATGATTTTGTATCCCTAGAGCGACCTGTGCAAGTTTCCAAGGCCGTTTGGGCAAAGAATGCTACTTGGCATTTTATACTCCGTGCTCACATTTCAAGGTCCGGTGCAAAGAGCGCACAACTTTGCACACGCACGCGCAGACATGGTATGTCTGTAGTATGTCACAGTATTTGCGGAAATCACACAAACAAATGCATATTTGATCATATTTGAATCTCTCTGTCCTCTTTGTTTTCTTATACCTGCACAGACATGCGTCCTTTGGTCCTTGGTTTTCTTGACATTTTCGAACACCACGCGTTGGACAAGTAGTTAAACAAATAGTTGGACAGCGTTCTGTTTTTTTCCTTCAATTGTGCTGAGGTCATTTCCAAGACTTCACGGGCGATTGTAGCACCTGCTTCAAGCGCTTTGGAGCTGAAAACTGCAGGGTCAACTATGACTACCCAGAGGCAGGGGGGTGAGTAGGCTCTCTTGTTGTTTTGAACGTTTCAAGAGATGAACCATGCGCAGAGATGGAAGGGTATAGACAAGCAGAATAGGAGGGCAAATCAAAGCCTTCTCAGGTCTTTATCAGCTCAAAACAAATTTTCCCCGGCATAGTCCACGAGCAAAAAATGCCGCCACCGATCGGAACCTACCAATGGCATTCCGAATGATTCCCAGCCAAGGCTGCAAGCCGTGATGATCTCATGGCCACTGCCTTCCTTCCCAGGGACTATTCACGCCACTTGAATTGGCCAAATGCTGGGAGAGCTGTAGATGATAGGAAAGACATGGAAAGACTAAGCATAGTGGAGCGATGTGTTCAGCAGGATTTGGAAATTTGGGATCATGATTTCCTTGCTGCTTCTGTTGAACTCTCTGGGATGGCTATGGAGAGAGAGAGAGATTTCCTTGCTGCTGATTGAGCCTGTTGTTGCCTTTTTTGATTGTGGCACAGTTTGAAGCGCCGCACAATCTGAGCGGATCATTAGAATTGGACAATTCTTGGTGCAACTTGCTTCTGTAGGTGCTTTGCGTGTAACGTTGACAAAGTGCCTCGGAGAGCGATCGAGAGTGTGGTGGGATAGCGGCTGGTAGAGAACGGTGGAGAAAATCAGAATGACAGACAGAAAAGACAGTGACAGACATCGGGACATGCAGAGAGATTGCAGTTATACCCTGCGATATCCTGTTGAAAGGATCGCCGGTCCTGATCTTGCAAAGGATGCTTGGCGTCAGCAGTTACCTTGAATGTACTTGAATGTACTTGAAGTCTTGTACCTGTTGCATTCTGTTAGTAGATCTAGAAGCGGAGCGCCGCTCAGAGATATGGCTGGCCGAGGAGCGGATCTGTCCTCCAGATGGGTGGCATTGGGATCCAAAGCTGTTTCTTGGTTGAACTTTCGATTTAGCGGTGTCGCGGATAGGGTGAACGAAACGGAACAAATATGTTCGTCATTGTTCATCCTATTTCATCCTATTTCATCGTTCGGTGTTTTAAACTGGACAACCCAAAAGGTTGGACACTCTCTTCTTGGGCATGGCAATCCTAACTCGCATGGTCCATCTGTCGAACTTGCAGCCAAAGGTATTCTTGAGGTCATTGCTGCTAGTACTGTTGACGTTTCCACAGAGTCTTAGTCTTGGGTTCACCTCACAATAGCATGGTTTGATTGGCCTTGCTATTCTTCTTATCATTCCTTCTTATAGATTCTTATGGCCGTTTTAAGGAGCAACTACACCGGGAAGTGGGTGCCTCCGGAGCGCTTGTGCTGTGCTTGCGATATCTTGCGATACCCACGGAGCATAGGCAAGACTTGCAGTTGAACCTGTTTTCGTGGCAGGACAAGCAGGATATTTTCATCACCTTGACGAAAGTAGAGAAAGAGGTTCAAGCACCGGCACCGTCACCGCCCGACAAGCCGAGACAGAGACCCGCACGCTCTGGAAAGGTTTCTTGGTTATCGAGAAACGACATCATTCCACTTGTATCCACTTGTTCATTCAATCATCCGGGCTGGGACGGAGAACCCACTCCAGACCCAGTCTCCGTGTGTATAGATGTTATCGAAGGAAGTTTAGAAGTCAAACTTCCGACAATCTGGACAGATGAAGCAGCAGAGGTGGGAAGAGGCAGAGAAGAGAAAGAGTCATAAGAGAAGAAGTCAGAAGAGAACGAGTGAGTAGAAAGAAGATGAAGGTGCACGAAAAGGTAGAAAAGTCGCGAAACACTGCTTTTTTCTGCCGTTTCGTGGCTCCGGAAGGTCGAAAAGTAGGCTCGCTAAAGCAGATGTGGAGCCATTTGGCAGGAGGAGAGATAAAAAATTGCACGCCGTTGTGGCGTGAAGCGGATTCGGAAGTCAAAACGCTAAAAACACCTCATTCTCCGAGCACTTTTGAAAGTTGAGATGTCGAAAAAGTGCACGTGGCTGTGGCGCGAAGCACATTTCGAAGTCAAAAGTGTTAACAAACTGATGATCTCGGAAAACTTTTGGAAGTTGAGATGTTGAAAACATGAACGCGGGCGTGGCACGAAACACATTTCAAAGTGAAAATGGTAAAGACACCACATGTTCGGACCACTTTTGGACGTTGAATCGTCTTTTTTCATAGCAACTACATTTACAACTTCAGCTGCAACTGCAACGACAGGTACAAGTAATTACAACTACAACTACAACTGCAATTACAACTACTGCACCTATTGGCACCTACAGTTCAACTGCAACTACAACTACTGCTGCAACTACAAATACAACTGCAACTGCAACTACACTACTGTACACTACACTAGATTGCCGTGCACGACACTGCACTGCACTACACTACGCTACAACTACAGCTGCACAACTACACCTTCAACTGCAGCTACACTAGACTACATCTACGACCCTACAACTACAACTACGGCTGCATAGACGAGAAGGTGACAGAGAGAGAGAGAGAGAGAGACTCAGAGCGTCAACCACGTTTCAGTCCATCAATTCGTTCTGCCATCCGTGCATCACAACAACTGACCTCTCCTATAGGTTGCCTATCTTTGAAGCTTCCGCCACCACCTTGTGCGGTACTACTGGCATGATGTTATATGAATTACATTCATTAGACATCCCCCTTGCCATTTCCTCCACAGAATGGGAGGGGTTGGGGTGCCTATAGGGCACCATTCTGTGGAAAGTAGGGGCTGGAAATGGGGTCGAGCATGCCATTTTGTAGTAATTTGTGGGTTTTACCTGGTTTTATCGTGTTTTATCATTTTTGTTTTGAAGGCATGATCATTTATGGGCACCAAGACAACCATTTTGTAACAAACAAAAAGCCATTTTGTAGATGTTTTTAAGGGTATGATTTGGTGGTTTTTAAAGAATGTGAATTAGTCATTGACAAAGAAAAATCAGCTAGCCATTCTGTAGAGAACCCATCGTTTCAACAAATGTACCATTTTGTAAGTGCATATTTGTGTTTGCAATGGTTGGCTCGGAAACACTTTAGGACCATTCTTCTCCTGATCTTCGTTTTTGCTTCGGGACCGTTTTTGTGACTGGAGCCGGAAAAAGTTTCCATCTGCAGAAGGATTGCCGGCACATTGTTGGCAAAAAAATAGGAAAAATATTCATGCTGCAAAAGTTGCATGAAAAAACTTGGATCCACCTCCGACAAGGATGAGTGAAGATGGACTAGAGGGTAAAAACCCTACAAAATGGCACTGGGAAAAAGGCAGTTGACGCTGAGGTCTTGCCAAGATAGGAGCTCTACAAAATGGCTCTTGGATTTTTTAAATGTTTTTCCCGAGAGCGTCTGAGCGCAGGGTTCTTCCAATAGTGGGGGTCTGTAAAACACCTTCTCATCTTCACACCTTCTCATCTTCTCATCTTCACATCTTCTCATCCCCCACATCTTCTCCTCATCTTCTCATCTTCACATCTTCTCATCTTCACATCTTCTCATCTTCACATCTTCTCCTCATCTTCTCATCTTCTCCTCATCTTCTCATCTTCTCCTCATCTTCTCATCCCCCACATCTTCTCCTCATCTTCTCATCTTCACATCTTCTCATCTTCACATCTTCTCACATCTTCTCACATCTTCTCATCTTCACATCTTCTCATCTTCACATCTTCTCATCTTCACATCTTCTCATCTTCTCACATCTTCTCCCATCTTCTCCCATCTTCTCACATCTTCTCACATCTTCTCACATCTTCTCACATCTTCTCACATCTTCTCACGTCTTCTCACATCTTCTCACATCTTCACATCTTCTCACATCTTCTCACATCTTCTCACATCTTCTCACGTCTTCTCACATCTTCTCACATCTTCTCATCTTCACATCTTCTCATCTCACATCTTCTCCTCTTGCCCTCTTGCCCTCTTGCCCTCTTGCCCTCTTGCCCTCTCCTTCTTTTCTATTTCTCTTCTGAAGGCGGGGGCAGGGGCAGTGCCAACGAGACGGCACGAAACGCAACCCTTTCGCACGAAATGAGGTTCGAGCGCCAAAAACTGAGGTAGAACTGCGATTTCAAGGTGTCCCGCGCAACCCTTTCGCACGAAATGAGGTTCGATCGTCAAAAACTGAGGTAAAATTGCGATTTGCAAGTCGTCCGGCGCAACCCTTTCGCACGAAATGAGGTTCGAGCGCCAAAAACTGAGGTAAAATTGCGATTTGCAAGTCTTCCGGCGCAACCCTTTCGCACGAAATGAGGTTCGAGCGCCAAAAACTGAGGTAAAAGTGAGAGTTCAAGTCGTCCCGCGCAACCCTTTCGCACGAAATGAGGTTCGATCGCCAAAAACTGAGGTAAAATTGCGATTGCCGGGTTCCCGTTGCAACCCTTTCGCACGAAATGATGGTCGATCGCCAAAAATTGAGGTAAAATTGCGATTTTTTCTGTGTGTACAAAGCTTCTTTGTGCTGTGTGTCAAAGCTTCTGTGTGTAAAAGCATCTGTGTGTAAAAGCCTCTGTGATGCAAAAGCGTCTCTGTGTAAAAGCTTCTGTGTGTAAAAGCGTCTGTGTGTAAAAGCGTCTGTGTGTAAAAGCGTCTGTGTGTAAAAGTGTCTGCGTGTAAAAGCGTCTGTGTAAAAGCGTCTGCTTAAAAGCTTCTGTGTGCTCTGTGTAAAAGCGTCTGTGTGTAAAAGCGCCTGTGTGTAAAAGTGTCTGTGTGTAAAAGTGTCTGTGTGTAAATGTTTCTGTGCGTGTAAAAGCGTCTGTGTGTAAAAGCGCCTGTATGTAAAAGTGATTGTGTGTAAAAGCGCTTGTGTGTAAAACCGTCTGTGTGTAAAAGCGTCTGTGTGTAAAAGCTTCTGTGTGTAAAAGTTTCTGTGTGTAAAAGCTTTTGTGTGTAAAAGCGTCTGTGTAAAAGCCCCTGTGTGTAAAAGCGTCTGTGTGTAAAAGCGTCTGTGTGTAAAAGCTTCTGTGTGTAAAAGCTTCTGTGTGTAAAAGTTTCTGTGTGTAAAAGCGTCTGTGTGTAAAAGCGCCTGTATGTAAAAGTGATTGTGTGTAAAAGCGCTTGTGTGTAAAACCGTCTGTGTGTAAAAGCGTTTGTGTGTAAAAGCTTCTGTGTGTAAAAGCGTCTGTGTGTAAAAGCTTCTGCGTGTAAAAGCGTCTGTGTGTAAAAGTGTTTGTGTGTAAAAGTGTTTGTATGTAACTGTAAAAGTGTTTGTGTGTAAAAGTGCCTGTGTGTCAAAGCGTCTATGTGTAAAAGCTTCTGTTTGTAAAAGTTTTTGTGTGTAAAAGCGTCTGCGTGTAAACGCTTCTGTGTGTAAAAGCTCCTGTGTGTAAAAGGGTCTTTGTTAAAAGTGTCTGTGTGTAAAAGTGTCTGTGTGTAAAAGTGTCTGTGTGTAAAAGTGTCTGTGTGTAAAAGCATCTGTGTAAAAGCGTATGCGTGTAAAAGCTTCTGTCTGTAAAAGCTTCTGTGGGTAAAAGCTTTGTGTGTAAAAGTGTCTGTGTAAAAGCGTCTGTGTGTAAAAGCTTCTGTGTGTAAAAGCTTTTGTGTGTACAAGCGTCTGTGTGTAAAAGGGTCTATGTGTGAAAGTGTCTGTCTGTAAAAGCTTCTGTGTGTGAAAGCTTTTGTGTGTAAAAGCTTCTGTGTGAGAAAGCTTCTGTGTGTAAAAGTGTTTGCGATGCAAACTATTGTCTTGCACTTCTGCTATTTTGTCTTAATACTCCTCTTCTCGACTGCCTATAACACATCTTTAATATATTGTTTCTAATATGGTGTCTCCATACTAACAAGAGAAGACCCTGCTCCTCTACGCTCTCGGGCCATCCGTCGTCTAGTATAAGATCATGAATGCACTGGTTTGATCATTTTCGACAAAATTGTCAATATATTTGTGGATCAAAGCAGGTGACAGGCACTACCATTTTGCAGAGCCATGGGTTATAGACAGACCATTTTGTAGGATGGAGACTCTGTACCGGAGCCATTTTGTAGAGAAAGGGTTGGTTCACTACAAAATGGGGCACCCCAACCCCACCCAGGGAATGGAAGGAGGATCATTGGACATATATACTTTACACGTATCCAGCTCTCGTGCATCCAGCACAAAGTGTTCTGAGGATGCCATGATGAAAACTTTGATGCTTGGACAGCATTGCCTTTATTTTGTGATGTGTTGTGACAAAAAAACGGCTTATGATTTATGCAGAGTAAGGGTTTTCCATGAGCCAACCCTTCCTTCTCCAAGTTCAGGTACATTTTTTTCGCAATTGCGAGCAGATTCCAAGCTGCATTCACGATGAATTTAGTCATTTGTCCAGACGCATGGCAGCCAAACCCAATGACTTTCGCACTTAGGATGTCGCGCGAGCAATGAACATTTTTTGGGAACACTTTTGATCCAGTCCTGGTTTTATGCACCTGTTATATAGTTGGGCAGTGGATGTTTAGGCCAGGTTCAGGCAGAAGTTTTGTCAGTCAGTCTTAGAAATATGCTCGTTCCAGCCAAGTCATTCTACTTGTTTGCTTGTGTTGCTGCTGCGGCGGCAACAAGTCAGCTCAGCCCCAGAGCGGACCAAATGAAATGGAGATACTTATCCGCACGATAGCTTGGAGTGCCACCTGTGACCTGACTTTTTCAAATATTTCAAAATAACTATATAGAGTCAAAAACTCTTGTGGCAAGAGATCTTGAGAAACGTGCCAGAATGCGCAACAGATAGATTGAATAAGGTTCACATATATATATATATACTCAAAGACTTCAATACGGCTCTTCGCTCGTGGCTCCCCAGGATGGAGGGCTTTTCCAGCAGACCGATGGCTCGGTTTTCTGCTCCTGTGCAGCTTGACCTTGATCACAAGAAGCTGAAGGTAGAACACAGAAGATCGCTCAAACATGCGCGAAACGCGAAACCATTAATGTATGATCGAAGGAAGTTTAGAAGTCTAACTTCCGACAACATGGACAGATGAAAAGCAGAGATGGGAAGAGTCAGAGAGAAGAGAAGAGTAGAAGAGAGAAGAGTAGAAGAGAGAAGATCAGAGAAGAGAAAGAGTCAGAAGAAAGAAGATGCAGGTGCGCGAAAAGGTAGGAAAGTCGCGAAATGCTATGTTTTTCCAATGATTTGTGGCTCCGGAGGGTCGAAAAGTAGACTTGCTAAAGCGGTGGATGCGGTGGGTGCGGAGTCATCTGGATAGAAGAGAGATGAAAAATTGCGCGCCGTTGTGGCGCGAAGCACATTTCGGAGTCAAAATGCACAAAGCACACCAGGTCCGGACCACTATTGGAAGTTGAGACGTCGAAAAAGTGCACGCCGTTGTGGCGCGAAGCACATGTCAAAGTCAAAATGTACAAAGCACTTCAGCTTCGGACACTTTTAAGAGTTGCGGTGTGGAAACAGTGCACGCGGTTTTAGCGCGAAACACAATTGCAAGTGAAAAAGTAAAAACACCTCACGTTCGGACCACTTTTGGAAGTTGAGCCGTTGAAAAAGTGCACGCCGTTGTGGCGCGAAGCACATGTCGAAAAAGTGCACGCTGTTGTGGCGCGAAGCACATTTCGAAGTCAAAATGTTAAAAGCACCCGGGGTTCGGACCACTTTTTGGAGGTTCAGATGTGCTTTCGCGTGGCAGGCGCAAGGGATTGTGCACCTTGTCAAAAGTGAGCAAAACGTGGCGGTTTTGTAGCATTTCCAAAAACGATGGCAGGCGTGGGACATTCGAACAGGATCTGCAAAGATGCATTTTCCGTGGCAGGCGCAGTACAAGAGACATGTTCATCAGAGCTGTTAGGAGGTGCCTGCGCTGATTTCTTGAGAGGGGGTGCATTTTGGAGCCTGAGATCTCCAGGTTTGCTGAGATGATTTGGCGTAACAGGTGCAGCACTTCGTTTGACCTGGCATCACTTTTTCGTGGCAGGCGCAGTAGTTTAGACATATGGATTGGAAAAATTGCAAAACTCCTTGGTACGAGGCCGTCAGCGCTAACTTTCCATTCTTGAAGGATGCTTCGTTTTTGACGTTGTCAAGTTGAAATATTGAGGGAGTGTCGCTGAATTGCTGCGTTTTTGGATGTTGTCAAGTTCAAAAACTGAGGAAGTCTCGCAGAATAGCTTCGTTTTCAATCTTGCAGATAGATAGATAGATAGACAGACAGACAGACAGACAGACAGAGAGAGAGAGAGAGATAGATGGATACATGGATAGATAGGTGGGTAGGTAGGTGGGTAGGTAGGTAGACAGTCAGAGAAAGAGACAGAAAGAAAGAGAAAAAAAGGAGACATCAATCACCTTTCGATCCATCAGTGGCTTTGCTCTGCCATCCGTGATTCACAACAACCAACCTCTCCTACAGGTTTCCTATTGTTGAAACTTCCGCCACCGCCTTGTGCGGTACCACTGGTAATCTATGATAATTTATGATAATAATTGATAATATATAATGATTTAATCCAATTTAGTCATATTTGTAGGGCAGGCAAGAGAACACGCGTTTTCCCTTTGGATACACCGGAAGTTGTTGAATTGCTTGAAAGCACGGAGAGGGATAGCAGGATGCTTCAGGAGCCACCTGGAGGGTAGCATGAAGTGATCATACACGAGCGCTTCGATCACAAACACAAATATTCAAATAACGTAATTCATTTCAATTTGCTTTAAAAAAAATATAACAGTCAACATCTATATTTGTCAGGCGACACGTGGGGATGCATGATGATTTTCTTATTCAACTTGCTCAGGATGATATCAAATGGCCACTTAGTGGTAAACTGCGATAAAGAAGCAGGTGACTGGTGACTATGTTTGCCCAACGCAAAGTTGATAGTCAATAGTCGATTTGTACCACATTTGTACAATTTGGTACGGCTCACCTAGACCGGGCATGGCAGCGCCTGTCGGAATGCAGCCTCCTATGTTCGCAGGGAGTGCGGCTGTGAGACTTGGACATCGTCAGATGAAGTTCAGAGCAATGAATCAGTTGGTCGAGTCATTTTGTTGCGTTTCGATTTTGGTTTCGACAACCCCAGTAGAATCCAACATATTTTTCAACACATTCACAATGATATGAGATTTGTACCACATTTGTACAATTTGGTACGGCTCACCTAGACCGGGCATGGCAGCGCCTGTCGGAATGCAGCCTCCTATGTTCGCAGGGAGTGCGGCTGTGAGACTTGGACATCGTCAGATGAAGTTCAGAGCAATGAATCAGTTGGTCGAGTCATTTTGTCACGAAAGCTAGCGTCAGCTCGCTAGAGTCTTCTTGCTTTAGCAGTATTCCGGGGGCTGCTCAAGGACATGGCGTGATTTTTCACGCGAAAGTGCCCCCCCTCCTCCCCCCCCACCACCACCACCATCATCATCATCATCGTCATCATCATCGTCATCATCATCATCGTCATCATCGTCATCATCACCATCGTCATCATCATCTTCTTCATTCATCATTCATCATTCATCATTCATCATTCATCATTCATCATCATCATCATCATCATCATCATCATCGTCATCATCATTGTCATTGTCATCGTCATCGTCATCGTCGTCATCATCAGCATCATCATCATCATCATCTTCATCATCATCATCATCATCTTCATCATTCATCATTCATCATTCATCATTCACCAATCATCATCATCATCATCAGCATCATCATCATCATCATCATTATTCAATTACATTTTATCATTATTGGCAGTTCTTGGCATTATCACGAAAGCTAGCGTCAGCTCGCTAGAGTCTTCTTGTTTTAGCAAGTATTCCGGGGCTCCCCAAGGACATCACGTGCTTTTTCACGCGAAAGGGCCCCCCCCCTGCCCCCTCCCCCTTATATATCATTGTTACATATCATATATCATATATCATTGTTGCATCCTCGTTGGGACGAACCATGCCGCGACACGATGATGACAGTCCCTCCGCAACTCACCTCTTCCCTTCCTTCTTTCTCCTACCCCGCTAGCTTTCGTCATCCACCCCCGGCCTCAAGTTGCGTTTCGATTTTGGTTTCGACAACCCCAGTAGAATCCATTTTTTTTCAACACATTCACAATGATATGAGACAAGTGAATACAAGTGATATATACAGATACATTCATAAAATACATGCTGCACACTGTACATATCAGGCAAATTGGGCGCAGTTCTGTCCTGACCACCCAAGGACTGCAAGTGCAGTGGGCACTCGAGGAACAGCCACTGCCGCTGGTTTGGCCCCAAATTCGGTGACATGGCTTTGGTAGCTTGAGTGTGCTCAGACTATACTTGGCCCGGGTTTTCTCCACATTTATGTTTGTATTCTGTGTCAAGGTATGCCATGGCAACCAGTTCATATTTTGGTTTCTTGAGTTTATGTATTTTCCCCGTTCTACGAGAGACGGTTGCGGTTCTGATTAGGTGAGGACATGCCCGCATATGCATCCTTTGCGAGCGGAGTTGAATCAATCGCATGAGAAGCTTGTTTGATCTTGTCTGTGCTCATCTGACCGATGTCAACTCATGTGAGGTCATGGCAAATCAAGCCGAAACAGTGTGAAACGTTCTTACAGCAGTTTGCTGAGATGTTCTTTAGTGCAGAAGCATCGTAATTTAATTGGTCAACATGGTTGAACCATGTTGAACCTAAGGACCAACTGTGATGAGTGCCACAAGGAGCAAGACTACGGGCATCAGGTTTACCGTTGCGAAGCTTGTCTTGAAGCTGAGACAATTCATCGCGTGTGGCAACCATTGGTCACCTGTACTCGCGCTAGGTCCTGCAACAGAGAGGCAGTTCAAGGCCTTCAGGGCTCCTGTTTAGAAAGATTTTTGGCGCAGTGCACTGACATGCACTGACCATTTCCATTGACGGCAGTTGTTTCCCCACTGCGACAAAGGAGCGCTCTATGGCACTCAGGATCCGTGCGACTTCGACGTTTGCTCAAGGTGCATTCAACTCACAAGCTTCATAGATGAGCCTGCCTACGAAGGACCTGCTTTGCTCGCATACGATCAAATCCATTCAAATCCAATAAATCAGCATGTGGCCTTTAGCTCCCTGTGCAACCTGTGTAGCTATGAATCACGATAGTTTCTCACGTAGTGGCATGCTGTTGCATGAGCGTGCAGACAACACCAATCCAATGGTGAGCAGCATCAACATGCGCAACTGATCATAGCTGCAACATACCAGACACAGAGATTTGAGGAACAACGAGCTGGAAGAATTTTCTGGTTAACGAGCCCATCGTCCAGACCTTAGACTTGAATTAGACTTGAGACTTGAGGACTTGAGGTGTGCATTTTTGAGCCGATGAAAATTGATGCAAGCTGAAAGATGCTGAAAGCTTAACCTGTTGAAACTCAGATAACTCAGGTGGATTCTCAGGGCTTGTTAGCTGGGCCTTGGGGTGATGCGCTCCGAGCTGCTGTGCCATGGTCACATGTGGCGCACAGGGATGAGGGCGATGAGGGCGTGAAGTGATAGCAGCTGGTAGCGATGCAAAAGAAGGAGACCTTTGGATCCTTTGGCAGCTTCATGCAGCTTCATGCAGCTTCATGCAGCTTCATGCAGCTTCATGCAGCTTCATGCAGCTTCAGCCCACAGAGATCCATAGTTGAAAGCTGTCATGAGAAGATGAACCGCGAGACAGTTATACTGCAGAAATAACATGATAGTCTATCGTAGTGTATTTATGTATTTAAATAAATATCTAAACATATTCACACTGTTCGGTGGGGAAGAGTCAATGGTGAATGTCGCCGAAACACGGCCCCACTCTCTTAATGAATCTCACACGTGTCACTCATGTCAAGAAAGGTAGCCTCAGCTACCTGAATTAATGTCCGTTAGCACTAGTGCGGTCCATTGTGCTACATTTATTGTGCCTGTTTTTTGGGATTGACCGTGGGGGTGGGGACTCCGCAAAAGATACCTTTCTTGCTGATTTTGCGTTGTATACTTGTTTGTCCACACAGAGTGCCCAAGTTCATCATTGTCTCCCTCTTTCAAAATATACCCCATCATATGTTTCCTGGCACAGGGTTTTTCGCTACTGATGACACCCCTCTACATTTCGTCCACCCCTCTCAAGTCACTGCATCCGAAGCGTATCAAATCACATCGAATCCTATCATTTAATCCTGCAGGGCAGCCTCACAGCCATCACGGCTGTTACAACATGTCACAACCATCGCGCTGCATCATCGGTTTTCTCATCAGGTGCTCTATGAGGTGCGTCAGCCATCGTGGCCACAAGAAGAGCGCTTTTTAGAAGACCGAAATGGACCAGCTGGCCAAGTCATTGCGTTCTTGGAAGCAAAGGGACCCTTGGCGGATGAAGTTTCAAAGTTACCAAAAATGTAAAGTTTGCATTTTCCCAGTGCTTACTTTGCGCTGCTGCCATCCATTGTCATACCATTTCATACCCACTTGTCAAACAGACTGCAGAAGCGCTAGCAGGCAAGAGCCCCGAAAGAAAATCACACCCCTGACATCCCTTGACTGACATTCTGCAAGACAGGCGACCGAGCTCTCAGGGTTTGTGGGAAGGTAGGCCACTCACATACAGGCACCTGCTTCATCGGGCTACATTCTTCACAAGATCCACCGCCCACGAAAGTGGAAAGTCAAGATGGTCACGTGTCAATTGGAGACGACAAACAGTTGGAAAAATAATGGGAAGCGAAGTTAAGCAAAGCAATCTCAAGCAATCAACATTCTGAAGGCATTCCGAAGGCATTCCGAAGGTTCATCAAGACCAACCACGCACCCAGAAATGAAACCGGCTCGCGGGAGATCTTCTGCAAACCTGGGCGTGTAAACTTGGATTGAGCAAAGGCTACATTGGGATACATTAGGAAACATTACGTTAAACAGCGTTACTTTAGGAAATGATGAACGCCATGAGTATTTGACTGAATTCGGCAATCTCTTGTGACTTGAATCTGCTTGACTCAGAGTCAGGGATAAATGGAAACAACGTGCATAGACTACACGAGAGAAAGAGAGGGACTTACTTGTGCTCAACCTAGTGAACCGTCACAAAAGTTTGCGAATTATATAATGCGAATTGTCTTCCTGATTTGGTGAGCACATGTGATGGTGTGAGCATTCTCTGAGGATTTGGAATGTTTGATTCCGAGCTGCAAGAGCACTAGTGCAATGGGGCGGGCTTTGCACAATTGGGATCTCTGCTACGCATCACCAGGATGGCTAAATTGCCAACATCGAAAAGCTGCAATGTACAACGCCACACAGTGGAATTCATTGATGGGGTAAGTTAGCAACATTCTGTTCTCAAGTGTGATTCTGCTTTGGATGTGATTTTTGCATATTTTTGCGTCTTTGAACTTAATTTCTTCAGCTTGTCCCAAACCATTGGGTAAGTGACTGATTGGCGTGTTCTCCGGCCATGACTGCAGATCTCAGAGACTGGGGCCAGTTGTGGATTTGTGCTTCGCTGGTCTCAGGAAGCTACAGCGGAGCATATGGAGGATGTTTTGAGGGAAAATCCACACATGCTGCCCGGACCAAATGAAGGGGTTCGGAAGGAATGCTGAGGAACATCCAAGCATGCCAGGTGCTGCAGATTCGTATCAGGAGGTAAGAGTGTTTACCTATGTTTACCTGATTTGACCTGCAGGCTAAGAGGCTGAGAAGTTCTTGAGGGAAGAGGTAAGGAGCTCAGACATGTTGGATGTCGCAGGATGTTTGAGACAAAAATAGTGTCACTGACCCGACATGCGTCAGATAGACCCGCATAGCGCGGACTCAACCACTCTTCACGCGCTCTCCGAGTTCTGATTTCAAAATATTTCAATTCAAAATAATTCAAACATGCAACTGTTTCTCCACTGATCCCAGCCTTTGGCTTAACAGTCTGGCGGTAGGGTTGTCGGTTTCAATGGAATCTCTTAGACAAGCAAACTCCATGTGACCGAAGATGGTCTATGCTTCTATGCTCGTTTCTTGCACAACCAGTTGACAGAACGCTTCACAAAAAAGGCATTCAGCTCATATAGGCGAATGGTTTATAATGATTTATAATATTTTATAATGTATTGTACTGCAATTGGTTTCAGTAGTTAGCAGGTTTTAGCTGGGGCCGCGGCATGCGATGGATGTCGCTCCTGGTGCCCCTTTTTTGGTTATTCGGACGTCCCAAGACTATCGCTACGACAATTTTTTGTCAATGCTCCAGGTCCAATGCGGCGATCTCTGGGCAAGCAAATTGGCTTCAAGACTCTTCAAGTTGGCTTCAACATGCTTCAACTAGTTTCCTAAAGTATCCTAAAGTAACGTGACAATTTTGCGCGCATTGTTCAGTTTCAACACGGTTTATGCCCTCATGTGCCAAGTGTATCCTTTTATGTGCCAAGATGTGCCAAGTGATTGGCATGATTCCGATTGGTCCCGACGGACCTAGGCGGCTTCCCGATTGACTTCATTTACCTGCCATGTCCTCGCGTGGGAATCATCAATTTTGTTAACCACGAGCTATGTTGGATGTGCTTTGATGTGATCACTCGGCGCATGCAGATGGGGACCATTCGCATTATCAAAGTTCAGCAGGCAGGAATTGTTGCATTTGATACCATTTGATGCCACAATCTTTTGCAACAACGACCAACAGATGCCTATATATCATTATATATCCTGTAGCCAGGCCAGAAGAAATGTTGACAAGAAATGCTAGAACTACACTACACTTCGAATTGACACATTGCAATGTAAGTTGCATCATAGTATGACCCAGTATGACCATGCATGACCCATATTGACTATGATATATTATGATCATTATGATCACTTAGACAGACAAGAGTTGCATCATCAAGGTGGCCTTCTCACACCACATCAAAGTCCCGTAGAATATCGTGGAATGCCCCAAAGTTGAGCTGTCGCACACTGCATTCATGTCCTTTAGGCATCTTTAGGCGATTTTAGACTCCTTCAGCATCCTCTCAGCCATGAGCTGACTTCTGCTGACAATTTAACAACATTCACTCTAGACCATACACGCAATTCCATGCCATTCCTGTCTATTCATACTCTCAATATCTCTCAATCATTCTCAGTCTATAAAGTACGGGATGATGGCAGTGGTGGCGTGGGGGCAGTCAGTGCCGCAAATTGAAACTTTGTAGAAACATGAATAACTGTGTAGATGATGTGGAAAAGACTCGAACATATCAGACTCTCTTGATGCAACATTTTGATACATTTTGCATCATTTTGCTTCAATAGCCTCTATGCTCCTGGCAGGCGATGTACCAGGGACTCCAGACCAACCTTGCGGTTTATTATGCCAAGGCCCGGCCATTGCAGAATATTGCAATGGAGCGCGCATCTGACGAAATGTGACCCATTGTGACAGCATTTCAGGTGACAGCATGTCACTCAGCATGTCTGATATTTTCAGAGCGAAAAAGCTTCAGGAAATTCTCTGTCACGTCTCAGGCTGGTCGTCGGGGACTTGAGCGCAAAAACGCACCGAAGGTCTTCCTGGAAGGTCAGGAGCTGCCCTTGCGGCAAGCCACTGGGCCGCGCACCAAAGCCATTTGGAAATGTATGTTTTAGGTGTCAACACCAGAAAGAGGCCATGCGCGTGTGGATATTTTGGGTGTGGGGGCGGGTGGGGGGTGGGGGTGAAGAGGGGCACTAGCGCCTAGTATAGATCAGCTGGAGTGTCTTCCCAAGACAGCTTCACACCCTTTGCGAATGCGTTTTGCGATTTCTCGACTCTGTGTGTCTAAAGTACTCTGCTGGCGCGAAAAAGTGAAGCCAAGTCATACGAAGTGCGGCACTTGTCACGCCAAACGATCTTAGCAAACCTGAAGATCTGATGCTCCAAAACGCAGTCTCTATCAGGAAATGAGCTCCTTACTTGTCTGATGGACATGTCTCTTGTACTGCGCCGGCCACACGACATGCATCTTTTCAGATCCTGTTCAAACGTCCCACGCCTGCCATCGTTTTTGAAACTGCCACGAAACCCGCACGTTTTGCTCCCTTTGGGCGAGGTAGAAAATCCATTGTGCCTGCATGTGCCTGCCGCGAAAAAAGACAGTTGAACGCTCAAAAGTGGTCCGAATGTGGTGTGTTTCTAACATTTTGACTTGGAAATTTGCTTCGCACCACAGCCGCGTGCGCTTTTTCGACATCTCACGCCCAAAAGTGTTCCGACAAAGAGGTGTTTTGAGCAACTTTGGCACGCTGGAAGCTGGTCCAGACCGCGACCCGCCACCTCGCAGCAAAAAGGCGCGAGAGAAAAAAACATTAAAAAACATCATTATCACTTCGAAACGTGCTTCGCGCCACAGCCGCGTGCAGTGCATTTTTTTCAACGGCTCAACTTCCAAAATCTTCCAAAAGTGCTTCGACAATGAGGTATTTTGCTGTGTCATTTTAATTTCGAAACGTGCTTCGCGCCACAGCCGCGTGCACTTTTCAAAGGGCTCACTTCCAAAAGTGCTCCGACAATTGGTGTGCTTTTAACATTTTGACCTCCAAATCTGCGTCGCGCCACAGCGGAGAGCAATGTTTGATCTCTCACCTGACGCCGCTTTAGCGAGCCTACTCTTCGACCCTCCGGAGCCGCAAAGCACTGGAAAACCACAGTGTTTTGCGACTTTTCTACCTTTTCGTGCGCCTGGGTCTTCTTTCTTCTGACTCTTTCTCTTCTCTGATTTTCTTTCTTCTGACTCTGACTCTTTCTCTTCTCTTCTCTTCTCTGATTCTCTCCACCTCTCCTTTTTCATCTGTCCATATTGTCGGAAATTTGATTTCTAATTTTCCTTCGGTTATTGTATGATATCTAGAGAAAACACGTTTAATATAATATGGATTATATAGTTGTATTAATTTGTAACGGCTGAATCTGGATTTATATATCTGACCCGGAAAGTGGAACCGATAAGAGACCAAGTTGGCCAAGCGAACGAGGCTTTGAAGAGCTTTGTGGCACCAGAGCTAATTCAGCACTACCGAGCATCTTTTCGATCGAGCACAGAAGCACCTCAGCTGAATATGACATAATCTGACAGGCAGTCCGAAAAAACCGTTGCCGACTTTGCCTTTCGCTTTGACTGTTTTTTTCAAATCACTTGCATGTGCTGGTACTTCATTATGCGACGAAGGCCATGGTCTCCAGCCATGGCAGCTCAATTAAACAAAATAACAAAAGGGGTTCAGCATAGTTCAGCATACTCCAACATGCCAAGCTACCTGCCAGCTATCTTTAGAGTGCTTGCTCAGGCGTCCGCCGCTCCGGGAAGTGAAAACCAGGATGGCCGTGGTTGGGCTGGCAGGACTGCTACCAGGCTGCTACCATATGCTCTACCATATGCGCAGAAATGAGTACAAGACTTACCTATCGATTTGCAATACTAGAGAAGTGATGCCAGGGAGGCGGAAACCGCAGGTTGTTGATGCCACCTGGAATGCAGCATGATATGCCATGATGCACCCTCATGCACCTCCCAGCTTCCAGTGCGCATGGCATATGGCCACAAATCAAACCTTTCAACCATCGCTTAAAATAACTTGACTGAAGGCATTTATAGCTGCAGTTTGAATCAAACCGCATCAAATCGCATGGGATGTGCCACATCAGGACAGCCCAGTCTGTGCCAGTGAATTTGCCGCCCGAGCAAGCCAGGAGGCTTGATGACACCCTCATGTGTCTTTTTCCCGAGAGCGCCTGCGAAGGGTTCTTCGTAAAAAAGCAGCCGTTGTAATACATCTTCACACCCTCACATCTGCAGATCTACATCTTCACACCTTCACATCTGCAGATCTACATCTTCACACCTTCACATCTGCAGATCTACATCTTCACACCTTCACATCTGCAGATCTACATCTTCACACCTTCAAATCTGCAGATCTACATTCTACATCTTCACACCTTCACATCTGCTGCTCTACATCTTCGCACCTTCATATCTGCAGCTCTACATCTTCACACCTTCACATCTTCAGATCTGCATCTTCGCACCTTCACATCTGCAGATCTTCTCACCCTCCTCTGTACTACCAGTTTTTTTTCCTGGGGGTTCAGTACTTTCTTTTTAAAAACACTATTTTCCAAAAATCTAGCAGACAGTGGGTGAGGGTCCCGGGGCATGATATGGGGCCAGGAATAAAATATCATACCAAAAAAGGCCCAGATTTTTTTTCCTGAAAGCTTCCTGACGTACAGCGACAGGAAATCAATTTCTGTCTGTTGTGATTGAGGGGGGGGTTGATATATCAGTCTGTGCATATAAGGTATCAGGAAATCAATCATGAATGACTCTGATAATGGGTAAGTTTGTAGAATTCCCAAGGTTAGTAGCCAGGAATTTGAAGGTGGATGGATCAAATGGGAGTTTACTAGAACATATCTAAATGTCAAACCCCAGGAAAAAATGTACCATGATTAATTGAGGGGGTATGATTCTTTACATGACTTTGCAAAAGGGTACAACCACATATGTTCACCTTCACCAACAAAAAAAGGTGACTTCAAGAGGCCGAGGCGCACGTGTCAAAAATAAAATTCAAGGGGCTGGACCTTTTTTGACTGAATACTTGCGGATGATCTTCAAAGGTTGGCCCCACAGGAAAAAAAGTCGCATCACCAGGCCAATCATCCACTGATAGGACATGATGGGACGAATTCAAGAATTTTGTGTCAACGCGCGCCCAAATTGCAAAACACATGTTTTTTTGCTGAAAATACAGTTGTCCTTGCAAAAGGGTACAGACACACATGTTCAGCTTCACCAACCAAAAAAGTGACTTGAAGAGGCCGAGGCGCAGGTGTCAAAAATAAAATCCAAGGGGCTGGACCTTTTTTTGACTGAATACTAGCGGATAATCTTCAAAGGTTGGCCCACAGGAAAAAAGTCGCATCTCCAGGCCAATCATCCACAGATAGGACATGATGGGACGAATTCAAGAATTTTGTGTCAACGCGCCCAAATTGCAAAACAGGCGTTTTTTTTCTGAAAATACATTTGTCCTTGCAAAAGGGTACAGACACACATGTTCAGCTTCACCAACCAAAAAAGTGACTTGAAGAGGCCGAGGCGCAGGTGTCAAAAATAAAATCCAAGGGGCTGGACCTTTTTTTGACTGAATACTAGCGGATAATCTTCAAAGGTTGGCCCACAGGAAAAAAGTCGCATCTCCAGGCCAATCATCCACAGATAGGACATGATGGGACGAATTCAAGAATTTTGTGTCAACGCGCCCAAATTGCAAAACAGGCGTTTTTTTTTCCGAAAATGCATTTGTCCTTGCAAAAGGGGTACAACCACATATGTTCAGCTTCACCAACCAAAAAAGGTGACTTCAAGAGGCCGAGGCGCACGTGTCAAAAATAAAATTCAAGGGGCTGGACCTTTTTTGACTGAATACTTGTGGATGATCTTCAAAGGCTGGCCCCACAGGAAAAAAATCGCATCACCAGGTCAACCATCCATAGATAGGAAATGATGGGACAAATTCCAACGCGTGGCCAAATTGCAAAACAGGCGTTTTTTCCTGAAGATACTGTACATTTGTCTATGCAAAAGGGTTGCGCATTGCCGTGGGCATCTGCCGGACCGCACCCGTGAAGCCGTGGGCTCTGAAAAGCTGCGAGCTGTCAGCCGGGAAGTCAGGTGCCAGGAATTCATTTTTTCCTGAATTCATTTTTTCCCGTATCAGATTGAGGGGGGGGAGATATGGCATGTTACCAACGCAAGCATCCAGGAAATATTTTTTTTTACTTGGATATCAGAGGGGTAAATTTATTGGATGTTGGACGTTGGGCACCAGGAAATTAGCAAAGAAAATTCAAAAAGGTGGTTGGAAGTGAGATTTCGGCTTCAGAGGTTAGGAGCCAGGAATTTAAAGCTCTAAAACCTCTCTCAAAGGATAGGGGTCATCATTTTAGACCGATTTTTTTCTAGGACTGTACCCCACGTTGGAGTACAGACGGGGATTCTTCTCTCTCTCGCTCTTCTTTCTATCTCTCTCTTAATTAAGGCGGGGGCGGTGCCGCCGGAGCGCCACGAAACGCAACCCTTTCGCACGAAATGGACGTTGGACGTCCAAAACCTATGTAAAATTGCGATTTTACTTTGTCCATCGCAACCCTTTCGCACGAAATGGACGGTGGACGTCAAAAACTGAGGTAAAATTAATTGCGATTTTACTTAGTCCACCGCAACCCTTTCGCACGAAATGGACGTTGGCCGTCAAAAACCTAGGTAAAATTGCGATTTTATTTAGTGCGCCGCAACCCTTTCGCACGAAATGGACGTTGGACGTCAAAATCTGAGGTAAAATTGCGATTTTATATACTTGGCCCATCGCAACCCTTTCGCACGAAATGGACGTTGGACGTCAAAAACTGAGGTAAAATTGTGATTTTATTTAGTGCGCCGCAACCCTTTCGCACGAAACGGACGTTGGACGTCAAAAACTGCGGTGACATTGCGATTTTGAGGTGTCAATCGCAACCCTTACACGCGAAATGAGGTTCGATCGCCAAAAACTGAGGTAAAATTGCGATTTGACGGGCCGCCGCAACCTTTTCGCACGAAATGGACATGGACGTCAAAAACTGAGGTAAAATTGCGATTTTGAGGTGTCAATCGCAACCCTTACACGCGAAATGAGGTTCGATCGCCAAAAACTGAGGTAAAATTGGGATTTCACGGGTCCGGTCTCTGTATGTGAAAGTGTTTGTGTGTAAAAGCTTCTGTGTGTGAAAGCTTCTGTGTGTAAAAGCTTCTGTGTGTAAAAGCGTCTGTGTTTGAAAGCGTCTGCGTGTAAAGGAGTCTGTGGTCTGTGTGTAAAAGCGTCTGTGTGTAAAAGCCTCGTGAAAGCGTGTGTGTGTGTACAAGCATCTGCGTGTAAAAGCGTCTGTGTGTAAACGCGTCTGCGTGTAAAGGAGTCTCTGTGCAAAAGTCTCTGTGTGTAAAAGCCTCTGTGTGTGAAAGTGTTCGTGTGTAAAAGCGTCTGTGTGTAAAAGCATCTGTGTGTAAAAGCGTCTGTGTGTCAAAGCTTCTGTGTGTAAAAGCGTCTCTGTGTAAAAGCTTCTGTGTGTAAAAGCGTCCGTGTGTAAAGGAGTCTGTGTGTAAAAGCTTCTGTGTGTAAAAGCCTTTGTGTGTAAAAGCGTCTGTGTGTAAAAGCTTCTGTGTGTAAAAGCGTCTGTGTGTAAAAGCGTTTGCGTGTAAAAGCCTCTGTGTGTAAAAGTCTCTGTGTAAGCGTCTGTGTGTAAAAGCCTCTGTGTGTAAAAGCCTCTGTGTGTGAAAGTGTTTGTCTGTAAAAGCGTCTGTGTGTAAAAGCGTCTGTGTGTAAAAGCGTCTGTGTGTGAAAGTGTTTGTGTGTAAAAGCGTCTGTGTGTGAAAGTTCTGTGTGTAAAAGCGTTTGTGTGTAAAAGCTTCTGTGTGTGAAAGTGTTTGTGTGTAAAAGCGTCTGTGTGTAAAAGCGTCTGTGTAAAAGCCTCTGTGTGTAAAAGTGTCTGTGTGTAAAAGCCTCTGTGTGTGAAAGTGTGTGTTTGTACATCTGTATAGATGTAAAACTTCTATATTGTGCAGGGGGGCAACAGCCCATCTTCCTATGTTGCCCAACGAAGCTACGGAAGATGTGGTGGATGGGTTCATGGACGCATGAACCTGTACCTGCATAACCTATATATATATATTTATAATATATATATATTTATAATATATATATATAGTCCCGCCCCTGGGCGCATATAAGCCGCAGCCGGGGGGGACATATATCTTATCGCTGTTGTTTTATACGGTCAATGTCTACTGTGATTATACCATACCCTCAACTACTAAAGGGTCTGAAATCATATACCGGGGTCTCTCCTGAGAGGGGGGTCTGGAATGGCATTTTTTCATATTAGACCCCACCCCCCTGATGACCCCAGACCCCTCAACATCGGTAGGTATCATCAATTTCATTATCATAATAGACCCCAAAACTGATGATTCCAGACCCACCACCGTTTAGGTCTAATATGATCAATCTCATTTTTGACAATTTGAGGGGGTGGTTTCACCCTAGACCCCTTTTGGGGTCTGGCATCATTCAACCCCCCCCAAAACTTCCTCCCACACGTGAGGTCTAAAATCTAAAACGTAAAAGGGGGGGGTTACAAAAAAGATATTAGGCCCTCCTACATTTTTTCACGTAACTTGATGTACAGTTTTCATGGGTTTCCTACGTTTTTGATTGTTTTTGCATGTTTTTGGGTGTGATTAAGATCTGTGTGATCTATTGTGATCTCAAAGTAGGCAATTGTTTATTCATTTTTTTTGGTTTGTGTTGGCTCATGGTGAATGGACCACTCTATCTCACGTAACTTGACACAGGGGTTATATATAATCGTTTTTTGTTTTTGAGGTTTGGTACCTTACCATTGTACATTGGCTGGGTTAGTGTCAAATTTGAAGTGTTCCACAGGAGGTCCCCAAACTACAGGGTTCTAATTTGGTTTTCTTGTGGCCTAGGCGGTGGTTTTTCTTGAAATTAAAGGGCAATATCATGTCAGACCCTTCCCCTGATGTTTTTTTTTAACTTGCGGTGAGCGTCTCACAAACCTATGAGGAGATTTGGGTCTCTGAAACGTTTGTGTCAGTTGTGGGCCTTTTGGATTTTGTGTTCATATTTTATTTTCATTGGGCTTTAGTTTTCATATTTTTGACACAAATTGCATATTTAATCTTCAACGTTGCGCTTCCATGTTTGGAACACTAATCGCTTCAAGTTTGGGACCGCTATGCATTGGCTGAGTTAGTCTCAAACTTGAAGTGTTCCATAGGAGGTTCCCAAGCTACAGGGGTCTAATTTGGTTTTCTTGTGGCCTAGGCGGTGGTTTTTCTTGAAATGGAATGGCAATATCATCATATCATACCCTCCCCCTGATATTTGCTCAACTTGCGGTGACACAGTGGGTGTCTCGCAAAGTTGAAGATTAAATGAATTCTGGGTGAGTGTCTCTTAAATGTTATGGGCAAGCTAGGGTCTCTGAAAGTTTAGGTCAGCTGAGGGCCTTTGAGATTTCGTGCTTCTGAGTAAGTATGAAATTTGCAGTGTTTATGAGGGGGTCTCAAGCTAGAGGGGTCTCATTTCGTTTCCTTGTGGCCTAGGCGGTGAATTTCTTTTGAAACTGAAGGGCAATATCATTTCAGACCCTTCCCCTGGTATCTGTTCAACTGGCGGTGAGTGTCTCATAAATCTTATGGGGAGATTAGGGTCTCTGCAAGTTTATGTCAGCTGAGGGCCTTTTAGATTTTGTGTTTCTGTGGCTCAAGTCTTCATGTGTTTGACAAGATTTGAAAAGAACACATTTAATCTTCAACTTTGCGAGATACCCACTGTGTCACCGCAAGTTGAGCAAATATCAGGGGGAGGGTCTGAAATGATATTGCCCAGCAAAACCCAAGAAAAAATCCTTCAATAACCAAAAAAAACACCGCCTATGCCAGAAGGAAACCAAATTAGACCCCTGTACCTTGAGACCCCCTTATGGAAAACTTGATATTTGAGACTAACTCAGCCAATGCATAGTAGTACAGAAATAGAAGCCCATAACGGTACCAAAATGGACCCGGATACTAGTACCGGTGAAAAAATGGAAGCGCAAAGTTGAAGATCAAATCTGTTCTTTTCAAATCTTGTCAAGCACATGCAACCTTGAGCCACAGAAACACAAAATCTAAAAGGCCCTCAGCTGACACAAAAGTTTCAGAGACCCTAATTTCCCCATAAAATCTAAGAGACGCTCACTGCAAGTTGAAAAGGTATCGGGGGAGGGTCTGAAATGATATTGCCCTTCAATTTCAAGAAATTGCCACACCTAGGTCACCTAGGCCACAAAAAACCAACATTAGACCCTGTAGCTTGGGACCCCCTTATGGAACACTTCAAATTTGAGACTAACTCAGCCAATGCATACTGGTACAAAAATGGAAGCCAATTGGCAGTACCAAAAATGGAGCCGAATAGTGGTAAAATAATGGAAGCGCACAGTGCTCCCAAAATGGACGCTAAGTTGAAGATTAAATATGTTCTTTGCAAATCTTGTCAAAAATGTGCGGGCTTGAGCCACAGAAAATAGAATATGAACACAACATCCAAGCGGCCCTTAACTGACATAAAGTTTCAGAGACCTTAATCCCCCCATAAAATTTATGAGACACTCACCGCAAGTTGAAAGGTATCGGGGGGGGGTCTGGAATGATATTGCCCTTCAATTTCAAGAAAAATCACCGCCTAGGCCACAAGAAAACCAAATTAGACCCCTGTAGCTTGGGACCCCCCTGTGGAGCACTTAAAATTTGATACTAACTCAGGCGCTGTATAGTGGTTCAAACATGGAAGCAACCCACGGTACCAACATAGAAGCGCACAGTGCTCCCAAAATGGAAGCGCAAAGTTGAAGATCAAATGATCAAATGTGTTCTTTGCAAATCTGGTCAAGAGTATAAAATCTAACCCCAATGAAAATAAAATATGAACACAAAATCTAAAAAGCCTTCAACTGACACAAATGTTTCAGAGACTGGGGAGATACAATTTGTGAGACACCGACTGTGTCACCGCAAATTGAGCAAATATCAGGGGGAGGGTCTGAAATGATATCGCCCTGCAACTTCAAAAGAAATTCACCGCCTAGGCCATAGACCCCTCTAGCTTGAGACCCCCTCATAAAACACTGCAAATTTCCTACTTACTCAGAAGCACAAAGTCTAAAAGGCCCTCAGCTGACATACACTTTCAGAGACCCTAGCTTCCCGCAAAGAATTTATCGCAAGTTGAAAAGGTATCAAGGGAGGGTCTGAAATGATATTGCCCTTCAATTTCAAGAAAAACCACCGCCTAGGCCACAAGAAAACCAAATTAGACCCCTTTAGCTTGGGACCCCCCTACGGAACACTTCAAATTTGATATTCGCTCAGGCGATGCATAGTGGTTCAAAAATGGAAGCAAACCACGGTACCAACATAGAAGCGCACAGTGCTCCCAAAATGGAAGCGCAAAGTTGAAGATCAAATGATCAAATGTGTTCTTTGCAAATCTGGTCAAGAGTATGAAAATCTAACCCCAATGAGAATAAAATACCAGTAGTACCGCACAAGGCGGTGGCGGAAGTTTCAGAATAGGAAACCTATAGGAGACGTTGGTTGTTGTGAATCACGGATGGCAGAGCGAATCCACTGATTGACCGAAAAGTGGTTGGAGTTGTGTTTGCTGGAGTGGTTGCAATGGTTGCAGTGGTCACCTCACCCACAACTGCTGGATGTAGTGTGATGTACTGCAACTGTAGTTGTAGTTGTAGCGTAGGGGAGTTGTAGTTGTGGTGTAATGTAATTAGTGTAGTGTAGTTGCAGTCATATAGTTGTAGCTGTAGTTGTTTTGTAGTTGTAGTTGTTGTGTAGTTGTAGTTGTAGTGGTTGTAGTTGTAGTTGTTGTGTAGTTGTAGTTGTCGTGTAGTGTAGTTGTAGTTGTTGTGTAGTGTAGTTGCAGTTGTAGTTGTTTTTTTAGTTGTTGTTGTTGCTGTTGTTGTAGTTGTAGTTGTAGTTGTTGTCGTCGAAGTTAGGGTAGTTAAGTTAGTGAAGTTAGTTAAGTTAGTCAAGTTAGTTAAGTTAATCACTATCTACTTTTTCGACATCTTAATGTCAAAAAAGGCTCAAAACCCTCAGTTTTTTACACTTTTGACTTCGAAATGTGCTTCGCGCCACAAGGCGTGCACTTTTTCGACATCGCAACTTCCAAAAGTGGTCCGAGCTGGTGTGTTTTGTACATTTTGACTTGGAAATGTGCTTCGCGCCACAACGGCGTGCACTTTTTCGACATCGCAACTTCCAAAAGTGGTCCGACCATGGTGTGTTTTGTACATTTTGACTTGGAAATGTGCTTCGCGCCACAACGGCGTGCACTTTTTCGACATCGCAACTTCCAAAAGTGGTCCGGAGCTGAGGTGTTTTGTACATTTTGACTTGGAAATGTGCTTCGCGCCACAACGGCGTGCACTTTTTCGACATCTCAACTTCCAAAAGTGGTCCGAATGGTGTGTTTTGTACATTTTGACTTCGAAATGTGCTTCGCGCCACAACGGCGTGCACTTTTCCGACATCTCAACTCCAAAAGTGGTCCGAACTGGTGTGTTTTGTACATTTTGACTTGAAATGTGCTTGCCACAACGGCGTGCAATCTCTCATCTGGCCAGCGCTTACTTTTCGACCCTCCGGAGCCACAAATCATTGGACAAACACAGTGTTTCGCGACGTTCCTACCTTTTCGCGCACCTGCATCTTCTTTCTTCTGATCTTTTCTCTTCTGACTCTTCTCACCTCTGCTTTTCAACTGTCCATATTGTCGGAAGTTTCACTTCTAAACTTCCTTCGATGAACACAAAATCTAAAAGACCCTCAACTGACACAAGTGTTCAGAGACTGGGGAGATACAATTTGTGAGACGCCCACTATGTCACCGCAAGTTGAGCAAATATCGGGGGAGGGTCTGAAATGATATTGCCCTTCAGTTTCAAAAGAAATTCACCGCCTAGGCCACAAGGAAACGAAATGAGACCCCTCTAGCTTGAGACCCCCTCAAAAAACACTGCAAATTTCATACTTACTCAGAAGCATAAAATCTAAAAGGCCCTTAGCTGATCATAAACTTTCAGAGACCCTAGCTTCCCCATAACATTTAAGAGACACTGACCGCAAGTTGAAAAGATATCAATTGAGGGTCTGACATGATATTGCCCTTCAATTTCAAAAGAAATTCACCGCCTAGGCCACAAGGAAACGAAATTAGACCCCTCTAGCTTGAGACCCCCTCATAAAACACTGCAAATTTCATACTTACTCAGAAGCACAAAGTCTAAAAGGCCCTCAGCTGACATAAACTTTCAGAGACCCTAGCTTCCCGCATAGAATTTATGAGGCGCTCACTGCAAGTTGAAAAGATATCAAGGGAGGGTCTGAAATGATATTGCCCTTCAATTTCAAGAAAAACCACCGCCTAGGCCACAAGAAAACCAAATTAGACCCCTGTAGCTTGGGACCCCTCTGCGGAACACTTCAAATTTGATATTCGCTCAGGCGATGCATAGTGGTTCAAAAATGGAAGCAAACCACGGTACCAACATAGAAGCGCACAGTGCTCCCAAAATGGAAGCGCAAAGTTGAAGATCAAATGATCAAATGTGTTCTTTGCAAATCTGGTCAAGAGTATGAAAACTTAACCCCAATGAAAATAAAATATGAACACAAAATCTAAAAGGCCCTCAACTGACACAAATGTTTCAGAGACTGGGGCGGGGAGATACAATTTGTGAGACGCCCACTATGTCACCGCAAGTTGAGCAAATATCGGGGGAGGGTCTGAAATGATATTGCCCTTCAATTTCAAAAGAAATTCACCGCCTAGGCCACAAGGAAACGAAATTAGACCCCTCTAGCTTGAGACCCCCTCATAAAACACTGCAAATTTCATACTTACTCAGGAGCACAAAGTCTAAAAGGCCCTTAGCTGACATAAACTTTCAGAGACCCTAGCTTCCCGCATAGAATTTATGAGGCGCTCACTGCAAGTTGAAAAGATATCAAGGGAGGGTCTGAAATGATATTGCCCTTCAATTTCAAGAAAAATTACCGCCTAGGCCACAAGAAAACCAAATTAGACCCCTGTAGCTTGGGACCCCTCTACGGAACACTTCAAATTTGATATTCGCTCAGGCGATGCATAGTGGTTCAAAAATGGAAGCAAACCACGGTACCAACATAGAAGCGCACAGTGCTCCCAAAATGGAAGCGCAAAGTTGAAGATCAAATGATCAAATTTGTTCTTTGCAAATCTTGTCAAGAGTATGAAAAACCTAACCCCAATGAAAATAAAATATGAACACAAAATCTAAAAGGCCCTCAACTGACACAAATGTTTCAGAGACTGGATAGTGGTAAAATAATGCAAGCGCACAGTTCCCCAAAACTGGAAGAGCAAAGTTGAAGATTCAATATGTTCTCTGCAAATCTTGTCAAACGCATGCAAACTTGAGCCACAGAAGCACAAAATCTAAAAGGCCCTTAACTGACACAAAAAAGTTTCAGAGACCCTAATCTCCTGTTGTGCTGTTGCTGGTGGGGTCTGAAATCGGTATACCCCCTAGCTGGGGTCTGAGATGGATTAACGGTAAATCAATGATTGGTCAAATTTTGAATTTTCACCTTTGGGGTCTAAGATTGGTTGTCCCAGCAAAGGGGTCTGACATTGTAAGGTAACTGAAAATAAATCGATCACCAAACATGGGGTCTGAAATCTTTTTGGGCTCGTTTTTTCTTTGGGGTCTATTCTTAACCTACCTGCACTTGCACCGTTAACATGATGCTGTTTGACATGGGGTTAGACCCCTTTTTGGAATACCCAGGGGGTCTAGGGTCATGATCACTTTGTTACGGCTACGCTGGGAGCACAAGATTTCAGACCCTTGGATTTTGGAGTCTACTATGAAAAACCTACCCCCCACCTGGTAGTAGTTGAGGGTATATTATACCTATATATATATATATATTTGTTACTTTTCATTCTTCGTGTCAGGTTTAATTGGAGTGTTTTTTGCACGTCCGATGCATTTCACATCAGAATTCGCAATGACTGTTCTGAGCAAGTGTGTGATTCATGCTGGATTCGTCAAGGTGGCATGAACTCTTCGGGGAATGCTTTTCTAAGCGAAGTGTGGATGCAACGACCTGATGTCTGAATTTACACATTTTAATCTAGTAATTCCTTTAAGTAAAGTGAAACAGCTGGCCATTTTTCCTGGTCTCACTTGTCGATGTCGTTGTGTTGAACAACTGTCCGCCGTGTGGCTTCAATTTTTTCTTCTGAATTTACACATTTTAATTTTGTAATTCGTTTACGTAAAGTGAGACAGTTGACCCTTTTTTTCAGGGTTTCACCTGTCGATGTCGTTGTGTTGAAACAGCTGGCCGCTGTGACTGGCCTCATTTTTTTCAGCCCAGGCAGGTTCGTTCTTTAGGTGTGGTTTTTCTTTCTTTTTATGGTCGTTGGTGAGGTTCAATTGTGCATGTAATTCAGGGGTTGACTGCTTAAACCGTCCACAGGGTTGCCTTGAATCTGGGCCATTGAGCCTCAACGAGGGGACTTTGCATGATAGTGTGGATACATCTTCATCAACTAATCCCCCACGGGTCCCTTTTCTCATGTGTTCTTGCGTTCTCCCCTCTTCAGTTAGGTTTGGTCCTTCGCGTGCCAAGGTAGGTGTAGGTTTTCGCCGTGTTAGGTTGGTTCAGGCGCTTCCGTCCTTCCCCCCCCTCCGCTGGTCTTGTTCCGTTGTCCGTCGGCCTCCGCTTTTCTTTCTTTTTTCTTGCCTTTCCAGGGTCTGCCCGTTCCGGGCCAGGTGTGTTGTGTTGGTGTTCTCTCTGTCCCTCTTCTTTTGCGTTCCCCTCTTCGCGTCCTGGTTAAGTAAATTTCATTTCATCTTCAATCTCATTTTCATTTTCATTTCATCTGCCCTGCTGCGGTGGGGCGTGTGTGTGTGTGTAACATCGAAATAGATGTAAAACTTCTCTCTCTTTTTCTTCCTTTGTCCTCTCCCTTTCTAATTCTAAATTCAATGCAGGGGGCCAGCGCATGACATCACGACGCTGGCCAACGAAGCTAGTGATGTCATGGGAAGCAGTTGGAGACGTCCAACTGTGTACCTGCAGAAATCAGTTTGAACTGTTTCGTTAATTTTATTGTTTCGTATCCAATCTGCATGTTTCAGGATTCAGTTCCTGCCGGATCATATAATGATCCATTCTTGTCTAGTGTGATTTCCATGGTGGCTCCGACATGGTGCCATGGAGCCATTTGAGGCAACCCTCTTTAGGGTGAGTGATGACTGTCCTGACTGCCGAATTAACACATTTTAATTTAGTAATTCACATTTTAACTTAGTAATTCGTCTAAGTAAAGGGCAACAATCAGCCTTGCGGTTTTCCAGCCTTTTGAGGTTGTCCCGCTGCTCTTGTTGTCCCAGGGATTACTCGCCGATGCGTTTCTTCAACTGTGAAGCCGTGCCGAACGTCAGAAACCTCCTTTTTTCGCAGCTGCTTTTGACGATACATGACAACAGCATTTGATACAGGAATCAGGCAGGCACACGTCTTGCAGGTGTGGTTTTCTTTCCTTTTGGTTCTCTGGTGAGGTGAAACATATTGTGCATCTAATTCGAGGGAATTTGTAAGCCGTTATATGCCCTTGTGGCTGACTGGAACACGGGCCTGGATTGGCACAACGCACGACCTTTAGGTTTAGGAGCTGAATCCTGTCTTTAATTAATTGTTTTGGTTTTCTTGCCTGTCATTAACTAGTCCCCCATTTGGTCCCTAATCTTCCCCGCGTGCCTCTCCGTAATGTGTCGTGGGGTTTAGGTGTGTGCGCTGTTTTTGGTCAGGTCCGTTTCGCCGTGTAGGTTGGTTCCGGAGGTCCGTCTGTTCCCCTCCCCCCCCTGCGCTGTTTTTGGCCGTCTGCCCGTCGTGTGTCCGCTTTTTTCTTCCTCTTGCCTTTCAGGGTTGACCCGGCTCCGGCCGGGTGTGTGTGTGTGTAACATCTAAATAGATGTAAAACTTCTCTCTCTTTTTCTTCCTTTGTCCTCTCCCTTTCTAATTCTAAATTCAATGCAGGGGGCCAGCGCATGACATCACGACGCTGGCCAACGAAGCTAGTGATGTCATGGGAAGCAGTTGGAGACGTCCAACTGTGTACCTGCAGAAATCAGTTTGAACTGTTTCGTTAATTTTATTGTTTCGTATCAATCTGCATGTTTCAGGATTCAGTTCCTGCCGGATCATATAATGATCCATTCTTGTCTAGTGTGTGTACCATCTGTATAGATGTAAAACTTCTATATTGTGCAGGGGGGCAACAGCCCATCTTCCTATGTTGCCCAACGAAGCTACGGAAGATGTGGTGGATGGGTTCATGGACGCATGAGCCTGTACCTGCATTATATATATATAGCTGGGGGGGACATTATATCTTATCGCTGTTGTTTTATACGGTCAATGTCTACTGTGATTATACCTATAATATATATATATATATATGTATGTTCGTTACTTTTCATTCTTCGTGTCAGTTTTAATTGGAGTGTTTTTTGCACGTCCGATGCATTTCACATCAGAATTCGCAATGACTGTTCTGAGAAAGTGTGTGTGTGTGTAAAAGCATCTGCGTGTAAAAGTAAAAGCGTCTGTGTGCAAAAGTGTCTGTGTGTAAAATCGTCTGTGTGTAAAAGGGTCTGTGTGTAAAAGCATCTGCGTGTAAAAGAGTCTGTGTGTAAGAGCTTGTGTGTGTAAAAGCGTCTGTGTGTAAAAGCTTCTGTGTGTAAAAGCGTCTGTGTGTGAAGGAGTCTCTGTGTAAAAGCTTCTGTGTGTAAGTGCCTCTGAGTAAAAGCGTCTGTGTGTAAAAGCGTCTGTGTGTAAAAGCATCTGCGTGTAAAAGAGTCTGTGTGTAAGAGCTTGTGTGTGTAAAAGCGTCTGTGTGTAAAAGCTTCTGTGTGTAAAAGCGTCTGTGTGTGAAGGAGTCTCTGTGTAAAAGCTTCTGTGTGTAAGTGCCTCTGAGTAAAAGCGTCTGTGTGTAAAAGCGTTTGTGTGTAAAAGCGTTTGTGTGTAAAAGTTTATGTGTGTAAAAGCGTCTGTGTGTAAAAGCCTCTGTGTGTGAACGGGATTGTTTGTTTGTAAAAGCATCTGTGTGTAAAAGCGTCTGTGTGTAAAAGCGTCTGTGTGTAAAAGCTTCTGTGTGTAAAAGCCTCTGTGTGTAAAGGAGTCTCTGTGCAAAAGTGTCTGTGTGTAAAAGGCTCTGTGTGTGAAAGTGTTCGAGTGTAAAAGCGTCTGTGTGTAAAAGCGTCTGTGTGTAAAAGCGTCTGTGTGTAAAAGCTTCTGTGTGTAAAAGCGCCTGTGTCTAAAGGAGTCTGTGTGTAAAAGCTTCTGTGTGTAAAAGCCTCTGTGTGTAAAAGCGTTTGTGTGTAAAAGCCTCTGTGTGTAAGAGTCTCTGTGTAAGCCTCTGTGTGTTGTAAAAGCTCTGTGTGTAAAAGCGTCTGTGTTGTAAAAGCTCTGTGTGTGAAATGTTTGTCTGTAAAAGTCTGTGTGTAAAGGTGTGTAAAAGCGTCGTGTGTGCTGTGTTGTAAAAGTTGTGTGTAAAAGCCTCTGTGTGTAAGAGTCTCTGTGTAAGCGTCTGTGTGTAAAAGCCTCTGTGTGTAAAAGCGTCTGTGTGTAAAAGCCTCTGTGTGTGAAAGTGTTTGTCTGTAAAAGCGTCTGTGTGTAAAAGCGTCTGTGTGTAAAAGCGTCTGTGTGTAAAAGCTTCTGTGTGTAAAAGCGTCCGTGTGTAAAGGAGTCTGTGTGTAAATGCTTCTGTGTGTAAAAGCCTTTGTGTGTAAAAGCGTTTGTGTGTAAAAGCGTCTGTGTGTAAAAGCGTTTGTGTAAAAGCGTCTGTGTGTAAAAGTCTCTGTGTGTAAAAGCGTCTGTGTGTAAAAGCCTCTGTGTGTGAAAGTGTGTGTGTGTGTGTAAAAGCATCTGCGTGTAAAAGCGTCTGTGTGTAAAAGTGTCTGTGTGTAAAAGCCAGTGTGTGTGAAAGTGTGTGTGTGTGTAAAAGAAAAGCGTTATGAATATCTTTGAGCCTCTAGCAGGGACAGATGATTTTAATTATTTTATCATTTTTTCATTTCCTTTATCATTTTTTCCATCAATATTATCATTGTATTTGTAGTCACCAAATGTACTTTCATATTTTCATCAATATTATCATTGAATTTGTACTCACCAAATGGATATTCATTTGTTTTTATTATTCCCCACCTGCCAGGTGAGGGTTGTTAGATTTTATCACAGTTGTTCTCCTCCTCCTTCTCCTCCTTCTCCTCCTCCTCCTCGTCCTCCTCCTTCTCGTATGAAAAAATGAAAACTCCTTGTGTTTGATAATTCACTAGCCACCTGTAACTCACTGAACAACTCACCAGCTTCGGTAATCCAGAATCAATCGCTACTAAGTAACAAGAAATTAAATGACAATGACACGTAGCAGGTAGCAGCTAGCAGACAGGAGCAAGCTGCAACGAGCAGGGTGTCCCCAGCAAGAAATCACAGCCGGTCCAGCCTACCCCAGCCCAGCCCAGCCAATGATAAAAAGAATGATAAAGCAGAAACAAATGAAAAAAAATGATAAAAATAATGATAAAGCAGAAACAAATGGAAAAATGGAAAAAACGGAAAAAATGAAAACAAGCAAAAAAAACGAAAAAAATGAAAAAAAATCGAGGAAAATCGACATTTTCCAAATTTTGGAGTTCACCCAGCAAACAGCCCACCTACCCACCCACTACTAGCCAGCCAGCCCACCCACCCACACCACCATCCCCGGCCCTACCGTCCAGCCAGCCCAGCCAGCCCACCCACCCCCACCATCCTGGCCCTACCAGCCAGCCAGCCACCCCCACCATCCCGGCCTACAAGCCAGCCCAGCCACCCAGCCCGTAAGCCAACCCACCCCACCATCCCGGCCCTACCAGCCAGCCAGCCCAGCCAGCCCACCCCCACTATCCCGGCCCTACAGCCAGCCAGCCCACCCCCAGCATCCCGGCCCTACCAGCCAGCTCACCTAACTTCTCTTCCACCTCCAGCCTACAATGCCCAGCCCACTCAAGCTCAGATAAGACAAGATTAGATGTTAATAATGATATTCATTTTGTGAGGCACGGAGTAGCTACTGTGGAATGAGCAAAGGAATTAAATACACTTCAACACATTTCAATACACCACCTAAAAACATCATAAAAACAAACAAAAGAAAACCAAAACTATGCAATCACTAGAATTAGTAATGAAAAAATGAAAAAATGAAAACTCCAAAAAGAAGGAACAACATATTTTTGAAAAAATGTAAATATCTATGACAAAAAAAGAAAACCAAAATGAAAAAATGATAAAATAACTAAATCATTGATTTCCAGAGTAAGGCTGGCAGAGATTATCATAAGAAAAGCGTGTGTGTGTGTAACATCTAAACAGATGTAAAACTTCTCTCTTTTTCTTCCTTCCGTCCTCTCCCTTTCTAACTAACGCAGGGGGATGGAGTGTGCTTCAGATGTCTCCATCCAACGAAGACGCATCTGTTGCACAGTGATATGGATTGGGGACGCTCAATCCACGTACCTGCTCAATCTTTTTCATTTTCGTCGTTCGTAGGATGCATCGTTAATTTCATTGTTTCGTATCTAATCTGCATGTTTCAGGATTCAGTTCCTGCCGGATCATATAATGATCCATTCTTGCCTAGTGTGATTTCCATGGTGGCTCCGACATGGTGCCATGGAGCCATTTGAGGCAACCCTCTTTAGGGTGAGTGATGACTGTCCTGACTGCCGAATTAACACATTTTAATTTAGTAATTCATCTAAGTAAATCGCAACAGTTGGCCTTTCCGTTTTGCACCTTTTTGTGAAGTCCCGCGTTTCCGGCTGTCCTTTATGAACCCAGTGGAATGCATCTCTATTGAGTGAAGCCACTTCGAACTACCAGAAACCTCATTTTTACTACTGCAGCTCGAGCTTTTGAAGTTCAACATGACATGTGAGACAACAGGCAACAGGCATGTCCTTTTCCTGCAGGTGTGGTCTTTTTGGTTTCTGGTGAGGTGAAACATGTTGTGCATCCAATTCGATTGAACTTGAAAGCCGTTTTATGCCAATTGGGGCAAGACCTGACCACGTGCCTGGAGTGGCTTAACGCACGACTTCTAGGTTTAGGAGCTGAATCCTGTTGTTTAACTAATTGTTTTGGTTTCCTTGTCTGTCACCAACTAGTCCCCCATTTGGTCCCTAATTTTCCCCGCGTGCTTCTCCGTAATGTGTCGTGGGGTTTAGGTGTGTGCGCTGTTTTTGTCAGGTCCGTTTCGCCGTGTAGGTTGGTTCTGGAGGTCCGTCTGTTCCCCTCCCCCCCCTGCGCTTGTTTTGGCCGTCTGCCCGTCGTGTGTCCGCTTTTTTCTTCCTCTTGCCTTTCAGGGTTGACCCGGCTCTGGCCGGGTGTGTGTGTGTAACATCTAAACAGATGTAAAACTTCTCTCTTTTCTTCCTTCCGTCCTCTCCCTTTCTAACTAACGCAGGGGGATGGAGTGTGCTTCAGATGTCTCCATCCAACGAAGACGCATCTGTTGCACAGTGATATGGATTGGGGACGCTCAATCCACGTACCTGCTCAATCTTTTTCATTTTCGTCGTTCGTAGGATGCATCGTTAATTTCATTGTTTCGTATCTAATCTGCATGTTTCAGGATTCAGTTCCTGCCGGATCATATAATGATCCATTCTTGTCTAGTGTGTGTGTGTGTAAAAGCGTCTGTGTGTAAAAGCCTCTGTGTGTAAAAGCGTCTGTGTGTAAAAGCGTCTGTGTGTAAAAGTGTCAGCGTGTTAAAGTGTCTGTGTGTAAAAGTGTCTGTGTGTAAAAGTCTCTGTGTGTAAACGCGTCTGTGTGTACATTGTCTTGATACCACTTGTCTCGTCTGCCTATAATACATCTTTAAAAATTTGGCTTGTAATATAGTGTCTCAATACTAACAACAGAAGACCCTGCTCCTCTACTAGTTTCTTTCTTCATGCTTCCGTGCCAAAAAATCCTTAGCTGGGAAAGTCTTGGCGTGACTGTATGTGTCTTAGTTCCAGTGAAGGGAGGTGATCGGCCGTGCCGTGAACACCGAACGAATTGCGATGAAGTGCAGCAAACTGAGTTCCCGATCAAAGTTGTGCCCTTGGCGTCAATAAATGTGGTGTTGCCAGTGACATGCGCAAAAAGCTGACACCAGAACGATGCATTGAACACTTCTCTTGCCTCCGGCAGGCAGCCTTCAAGCAGTTCTTGGGTGCCAGTATGGCAGATGCTTGGAGAAACATGATGTGGTGGCTGTTGCAAGAACGCTTTGAACTAGTTCGGCTGCGATCAAGGCATCGCCTCCCCCAGTCCGGACTTCAAAAACAAGACGTATTTTGTTTGTTCGAGAAAATTCCTTGAGTCATCTTCGTTGTCGTCAGCATCATCGTCGTCATCGCTATAAACCCTTTTCTTTTTTCGGATCTCAGCTGAGCAGTCTCCGGTACAACATTGGCACTGTCCTGCTAGCTTTGGTCCCTCCCCTTCTGGCCTCAAGTTTTGCAGATTTTTTGAAATCCGCAACACTGCAACTCTGAGATTCTGCAAATAGTCCGACTGGTTGGAAAGAATCCCTTTGAGTCCAAATGTCCCAATCCGAAAACACATTGTGAGGCACCTAGAAAAATGCACTTGGAAGTTCGATGAAATATATGAAATGCATCACTGCAACGCAGTAGTCATGCAGGGGACTTTGGTCTGACTTGTCCTTAGGACGCAGCGCTGGGATCAAGAATGTGCTTCTTAGCTATGAGAGATTTGAGAGACGTTGGCGCATGTGCACTTCATAGAGGCAGTGACCGATCATACAGCCACGTCACTCTTGAGGCATATGCACCCAGACCAGGGACCCAGCAAGTGCATCGATGCCAACAGCCACATGCCAGTCCCAACAGAATTGCTGCAACTAGCTTGGGCGGCATCTTGGCCCACATTTTGTTTGCCCCATTTGGTTTCTTCGCGCGGAGAATTTTCATTGTTTTTTTTTGCAATGTCAATTTGCTTGTCGTGAAGGTGTTTCAGGATGTTTAATAATGTATAATGATATTATAATGATGGTGTGTTTTTCACCACCTCCCAGGTGAGGGTCCCTAGATTTTAACATAAGTGCAACTCCTTCCTCTTCTTCTTCGTCCTTCTCGTCCTCCTTTCCTTCTTCTGCCATGTCTATGGCCCCGGAGCTCACAGCAAGTGCCGCGCCCGGACCCGAACGCTATCGCGAGCTCCGGATGCACTGGAGCACGCCTTGACCTGAACTGTATCGTGAGTTCTGGATGCTGTGGAGCACGAACATATACCAGGTAGAAGTCAGAACGGATGATAGACAGACTGCAAGAATATCTGCCAGATAAAATGTCAGATAGAATGCCAGATAGAATGACAGAATATATTCCAGACCAAATGCTAGATAGAATGCCAGATGTCAGATGGAATGTCAGAAAACATGCCAAATAAAATGTCAAATAAAATGCCAGATAGATTGTCAGAATATATGCCAGATAAAATGCGAAGAATATATGTCAGGTAGAATGTCAGATAGAATGCCCGATAGCATCCCAAAGTATATGTCAAAGAGAAGGCCAGATGGACTGCCAGAATATATGCCACATAGAATGTCAGATAGAATACGAGTTAAACATCAGATATTTCGAATGTCAGTATATATGACAGATAAAATGTCAGACAGCATGCTAGATAGGATGCCAGAATATATGTCAGATAGAACGCCAGATGTTAGACTGCCAGATAGACAGATGGATGAGTGGACGGATGGATAGATAGATAGATAGATAGACAGGTAGATAGATAGACAGATAGCTAGATAGATAGATCGATAGATCGATAGATCGATAGATCGATAGATAGATCGATAGATAGATAGATAGATAGACAGACAGATAGATAGATAGATAGATAGATAGATAGATATTGATTGTAAGGCTTTGCACACCGGCGATGCCCCAAGATTCAAATGCTTCGGCAGAAAAATTGGGGTAAAGATAGCATTTGCATTTGTATGAGTATTTGTGGTTGTGGTTGTTGTTGTTGTCGTTGTTGTTGTTGTTGTTGTTGTTGTTGTTGTTGTTGTTGTTGTTGTTGTTGTTGTTGTTGTTGTTGTTGTTGTTGTTGTTGTTGTGTTGTTGTTGTGTGTTGTGTGTTGTGTTGTTGTTGTTGTTGTTGTGTGTTGTGGTGTTGTGTTGTTGTTGTGTGTTGTGGTTGTGGTTGTGGTGTTGTTGTTGTGTCGTTGTCGTTGTCGCGTTTGGAGTGGGTTGGTCGTGATCGATGGGGGGGTGTGGTCGTGGTGGTGGTCGTGTGTCGTCGTGGTGGTCGTCGTGGTCATCGTGGTCGTCGTGGTCGTCGTGGTCGTCGTGGTCGTCGTCGTGGTCGTCGTGGTCGTGGTCGTCGTGGTCGTCGTGGTCGTCGTGGTCGTCGTGGTCGTCGTGATCGTGGTCGTCGTCGTCAAAATCTCACCAAGCAATATCGCAATCTCTGCAGCTCGGCTTCTTGCTTCTTCTTGATTGCTTTTTGTCACTATATATCTCGTATTGCTTCTTGCAATGCTGTTTCCTCTTGCCACTTCCTTGCTTTGTTCGTATGTGCTTTCTGTTTTCTTCTTTCGGCGGCTTTTTTGTGCTTGGCTCTTGCTCATTCTTGATTGCTTTTTTGTCTCTTGCCTTTTGCTTCTTGTTTTTGCTCCTGCTGCTTGCTTCGAACCCTTGCCAAAAAGCACCGTGAAGGACGGATGGGCTTCATTTCCGGCAGCCTGTCGTGCCTAACGTTGCTTCCTGAAGCTACAAGAAACCACTGGGTAGTAGACCTTATTCGTCTCATTTTACGAGAAGTCGTCTCGCAGCTGTCGTGCCTATGGGGAAGTGCTGTTAGACACCTCATCCCAGATTAGTCATATGTTTTGTGGCACGTTGAGTTTTTGGTGCAAATCGCAGTGGCACGGTGCTTTGGACTGGGACTGGGGTTCATTTGGGAAATCCTTTTTCCTGCAGGGTCGTTTGTGTAGATTGCCCACTATCATCAGACAAAAAGATCGCTAAACGCAAAATAACGTGAATCTTTTTACTGCATGGCGCAAAAAGGAACGCCTTATACAGATGGGGCAAAGGGCTTCAAACTTGAATACCCCTTACTGCGATGATGTGGCTTGTAGTCAAGTGCTATGACAGCAGAGCGGCGGAGACCAAGGGACACCGGACGGACACCGGGGCGTACATCCGAGCATTGCAGAGCACCAAGTGCTGCGCCTGCCACGCAAAAGCCACCGGCAGAGCGGCGGAGACCAAGGGACACCGGAGGGGCGTAGACCCCTTGGCACTGCACCAAGTCTCACGCCTGCCAGCGCCTTCAGCACCTTCAGCGCCTCCAGCGCCTCCAGCGCCTTCAGCGCCTTCAGCGTCCCAGCGCCTCCAGCGCCTTCAGCGCCTTCAGCGTCTCCAGCGCCTTCAGCGCCTTCAGCGCCTTCAGCGCCTCCAGCGCCTCCAGCGCCTACTTATCATGCATTTTAAAATGGGTAAACACATAACGGTAGCTGCTAACTGCCAAATAGCATCGAACTGTCCATCGTACGGGAGACCACCCCTTTTTGAAATATTTCAGTTTTTACCCCCCCACCCTAAAGGGGGGGGGATATTTTTATCAAGGCCCAAGGGGAATAGGCCTGACAAGCTGCCAATGCAGCATCTGACTAATATGATAGTTATTGATGTTTCGGGCAACACTTGAACCACAAGTATCAGCCAATGCCCTCGCAATCTCGGCAGCTCCAATTCTTCTGGCTCTTGCCTTCGAACCCTTGCTAAATAGCACCGCTTCATGTCGGGCAGCCTGTCATGCCTAACGTTGCTTTCGGAAGCTACAAGAAGCTAGCTCAAAATCTCAATAGACAACATCGCAATCTCTGCAATTCCCGTTCTTGCTTCGTTTTGCTTGCTTTCTGTCACTATCTCGTCTTGCTTCTTGCGATGTTGTTTGCTCTTGCCGCTTGCTGTCTTTTTTCGTGCGTGCTTTCTCTTTCTGCTCCTTTTTGCTTTTCTTCTTTCGGTTGCTTTTTCGCTTTTGCCTCTTGCTTATTCTTGCTTGCTTTTTGTCTCTTGCCTCTTGCCTCTTGCTGCTTGCTTCGAACCCTTGCCAAAAAGCACCGTCAAGGACGGATGGGCTTCATATCGGGCAGCCAGAGTCGTGGCTAACGTTGCTCGCTAAAGCTACAAGAAGCCAACAACCTGGCAACCTCTGCAACTCCCATTCTTTCTGTCTTGTTCTTGCCTCTGGCCCTTGCCTTCGAAACCTTGCCAACAAGCACCCCCTCGGAGGGACAAAACGCCATGCCAGTGAAGGACGGATGGGTTTCTTTTTGGACAGCCTGTCATGCCTAACGTTGCTTTCTGAAGCCACAAGAGACTAGCGCAAAATCTCTACAAACAACTTCGCAATCTGCGACTCCCATTCTTGCTTCTTCTTGTCTGCTTTTTGTCACTATATCGCCTTGCTTCTTGCGATCTTACTTGCTCTTGCCACTTGCTTTCTTCTTTCGTACAATTCTTTCTCTTTTCGCTTCCTTTTGCTTGCTTTCTTCTTTCTCTTTCCTCTTGCTTCTTCTTCTTCCTTGCTCGCTTCTCGCCTGACCAGCTCCAAAAGTTCTGCTTCCAGGTCCCTCTTGCTTCTTCTTCTTCATGCTTTCTGTGCTTGCTCTTGCAACTGTTTCATCTGCTTCTTTCTCTTGCCTCTTGCCTCTTCTTCTTCCGTGCTCGCTTCTTTGCTTTATATCGTGCTTTCTCTTGCAGTTTGCTCCTTCTTTCTCTACCTTTTGCGTCGGCACTTGCCGCTTGTGGTTTTTTCTCTGACGCGCTCTCCCTTGCCGTCGGCTGGGGTCGGCGGATATATGTCAAATAGAATGCCAGGTAAACTGCCAGAATATATGTCAGATAGAATGTCAGATAGACCGTAAGAATGTACTTCAGGATATATGCCATGGCGGGGACCACACGAAGTAAAACAATTTTGTTTCATTGTTATTTAAAGGTGGCGTTTCGTTCGATGTTGCAGATTTTACCGTGAAATTGGTTGGGACTGCTGTGGTGTCAAAGCAAAGGCGACATGCACGGTGTCGCCCGGCCTCCTGCTGGAAATCTTCGGGCGGAGGCCCAGGTTTTCAGATGACCTGAGCCTTGAACTTGCTACGTGCACAGGAGAGAGTCACTGAAATTCATACAAATTGACGCGGGTTTTGCATGTCAAAATGGAATCATACCGTTATACCCGCAGCCTGTGATTTTCTTTATTCTGTAATATAATTACTTAGTATATAAACTGTATGATTTTGGCGCAAAATGGCCCGGGTACAGAGCATTTACCCAGATGCCAAAGACAGACGTACAGCGAACATCCTCAAATTGGGCATGCAAGTTTTTGATTTGAGGGGCCACGAGGTCTCTGAAAGCTTTCATTGGGGTTAAATGTGCCGGTTTCCCTTTGAAACCCTTGTTCTTTGTGGAACGGTTCCGCCATGTCGGTCGGCAGGTCTATTCGTCAAGCAGCTCGGCCATGGTTCAAGAGGATGGATCCTGGATATTTCGTTTATAAAAGGTGTTTGATGGCCCGGCCGTGCAGCATTGATTCTTGCGGCCAGCACCCCATCGATCACGCTTAAGAACATGCAACTGTAGTTAATCAGCTGTGACGACGCAAAGCAACTCAGGAAACTGCCCTGCACATTGGGAGTTTTGGAGACGGTTGTAATGTTGAAAGGCATCAAAGTGACGCGATTAGTGTAGTTATGAATGTGTATGATATTGTATGATGTAATACACACGCACACACACACACACATATATATATATACGCATACACACACATAAATAAATAAATAAATGTATATATATATATATAGATACACAAATATTGCATGGCATTGTGTCATTCCTTCACGGGTGGCACTTTGACTGGCAGTTGGAGATGTTAGGTAGTTGTTGACGATGTTGCATAATATTGCATGTGCCGGCATCATTGGTTTGGCAAGAGATGTCTAGTGGCAGCAGTGGCAGTGGCAGTTTCTTTGTCGAAGCGGGGATGCTTCAAGTTGTGAAGCCCCTAAACTTTGCAGTAGGATGCGTGCTGCCACACGTTCCATCGCGCTGCAAGTGTTGAATCATCTTGCTTGCACCCGTGGTGTGCCCGCCAGTTCACCTACTGCAATGACCCTCATTTGGGTTGCATAGCTGAACTCGTCAACTTTTAATTGGAAGAGTGCCGGGGCAAACCAGGCAGCCAGAAGAAATCACAAGGCCATAAGCATTTGTGAGTTAGTTGCTTCAGCAGTGCTTTGAAGAACTTAAGCCAAGTGGCACGCTTAGACTTAGACCGAAGTTACGTCTGTCTAGGGAACTCGGCGTGATTGGCCCGTTTGGTTCCAGGACAAAACGGCCCGTGACAAGTGGAAAAGGATCTCCATGGTCATGTCAGATGTTTGAAAGATTTGTCTTGGTCTTGCCAGCGCTGGTTTTGTTTTTGTGTTTTCAAAGAGCGCAGTCCTACGCAGAATGTCGGTGTTTTACCTTCACTTCCTCTTGTCACATTGGTTAGTTGGGAGACACCGCCACAGGTGTGAATTTTCTTCCACTTGCGTCAGTCTTAATTGTCAAAGTCACCATGCCGGTCGTTCTGAAGTCACAGTAGCACACTGTGCCACTTGCCAGGATTTGGTGGGGCTGTTTGGGCTTGGCAGTTTTTAGCAGGTAGATGCATTGCAGCATGTGTTACAATATGTACATATATACATGAAAAATGTAGCATATAATGTCAAAAAGTAGGACATACACACGTATACACAGAATAATATACATAATCTATGTATATAATAATATAAATGTAAAAAGTATCACATACACATATGTGTGGTGAATGATGGCCACAGAGGCATATACAAGCACATGTGATACACACACACATATATATATATAGATAAAATACAAACTAAAAAATACATATTTATAGACATTCATCGAAGGAAGCTTAGAAGTCAAACTTCCGACAATAGGGACAGATGAAAAAGCAGAGGTGGGCAGAGTCAGAGAGGAGAAGAGAAGAAGAGAGAAGATCAGAGAAGAGAAAGAGTCAGATGAAATAAAGATGCATGTGCACGAAAAGGTAGAAAAGTCGCGAAACACTGTTTTTTCAACTAATTTTTTTTGCTTCGCGGGGTCTAAAAGTAGGCTCGCTAAAGCGGGTGAAATCAAAAATTGCACGCCCCGGTGGCGTGAAGCAGATTTAGAAGTCAAAATGCTCAAAACACCTCGGTCTCGGACCATTTTTGGAAATTGAGATGTTCAAAAAGTGCACGCTGTTGTGGCGCAAAGCGGCAAAGCGCATTTCTAAGTCAAAATGCACAACGCACACCAGGTTCGGAGCACTTTTGGAAGTTGAGATGTGGAAAAAGTGCACGCTGTTGTGGCGCGAACCACATTTCAAAGTCAAAAGCGTTAAAAGCTGGCGGTCTCGGAAGGTTCAGATGTGGCAAGAACATCCCGTCGCGCCGTTTTCCGTACGTGCGTTTTGCACAATTTCATCATCATCAGGTCCACTTAAAGTTCATTTCGTGTGGGACGCATTAAGCGTTTTTTTGTTCAGCATGCACAAAATGATGTGGAAATTGGCTGGTGTTTTTGGAAAAAGTCATATTTCGCTTGTGTTTTCATGCAATTTTGACCGAGAGTTATGTGAAATTTAACATCGTTTGGAATAGGCTCTGCCCGCATAATATGTGTCATCGCATCAAAATAGGAAAGAGAAAACGTGGCCTGCGTGGCATATTCATCATTTTTGTCCAAAATTTGTCGAAATCAGTACGCATTTAGAGTGGTTTTACTGTTTTACTTTTCTTTTTCCTTCTCGCTGTGGTGCCGTACATGTATTTCTTCAAAGTGCTGTTTTCCCAATGACAGCCATCACAACACAGTCTGCGCACTTTGTTTTCTTCTTCACTTTCGCAGCAAGTTGAGCTGGTTGATGGTCTTCGTGCGAATCAGAGTGAGGCGATTGACATACCTCCACTGGAACGCGCGCAAGTAAACTTCAATCAATTCTGATTGGCTTCCCAGCTGTTTTGGAATGAATGCTTTGCACCCAGTCCACACTTGGTCAATTGTTCCGGTATGTACTTGAATGACTTCTCGTCCTCGTCTCAGTTCACCAGTAAACTGGCCAGCTGAATGGTTCACCACACCATGAAGAAGGTTCAAGGTTGAGGACATTCTTTTGTAGCAACGAGCACCAATGCGTGCCAGCAAGTACGTGAGACGGTGCTAGCGTAGCATGCCGTCATAGAAGAAAGACGATCATCTAGAGACAGACGCCAAGAACGTTATTACACCACCCACCCCCCCCCAAACCCCCCCATATGAGAAACGTCAAAAACCTGCATTTTACTAGTACGGTTTTCGGCGCGTAGGCAAAAACATGTACGCCGTTGTGGCGCGAATCAAATTTCGAAGTCAAAATGGTAAAAGCATGTAAAGGCATGTGAAAGCATGTAAAAGCATGTACAAGCATGTAAAAGTTTGGACCACTTTTGGATGTTCAACCTCACACTACACAACAAGGACAACAAGGACAACAAGGACAACAAGGACAACAAGGACAACAAGGACAACAAGGACAACAAGGACAACAAGGACAACAAGGACAACAAGGACAACAACCACAACAACAACTACAACAACTACAACAAGAACAAGAACAAGAACAACAACAACAACTACTACTACTACAACTACAACTACGACTACAACTACAGCTACAACTACAACTACAACTGCAACTACAACTACAACTACAACTACAACTACAGCCACCACAACAACTACAACAAGCACAGCTACAACTACAACAGCCATAACTACAACAGCTACAACAACAACCACAACCACAACCACAACCACTACTACCACAGCAATAACTACTGCCAACTACAACTTCGACTGCAACTCCACTACGCTACGCTACACTACACTCCACTTCACACTACACTGCCACTACACTACACTACGGTTGCAACTACAGCTACAACAACAACTGCTACTACAGCGACAACTATAGCTACAACAACATCAATGACAGCTACAGCTGCAACTACAACTACCACTACACTACCCTCACTACAGCTACAACTACAACATATTCCACTACACTACGTCACTACCCCACAGCTACAGCTACAATACCATACAAGTACAACTGCAACTACAGCTCAAACTTCACTGCGCCCGCTGTGCTACACTGCACCAGACTACAATACCATTAATTATAGTTGCACTAAATTATTTTAACTTCAACCACAGCTACAACAACAACTACGACTACTCTTATTACTATTGTTGTTATTATTATTACTATTGCTACCACCAGCACTACCACTACTACTACTGATCCTGCTACTACTACTACTACTCCTGCTGCTGCTACTACTACTACTACAACAACTACTACTACGACGACTACTACGACGACTACTACTACGACTACTACTACGACTACTACTACTGCTGCTGCTACTACTGCTACTACTGCTACTACGACGACTACTACTACTACTACGACTACTACTACTACTGCTGCTGCTGCTGCTACTGCTACTGCTCCTGCTCCTGCTCCTGCTCCTGCTCCTGCTCCTGCTCCTGCTGCTGCTGCTGCTACTACTACTACTGCTACTGCTACTGCTACTGCTACTGCTACTGCTACTGCTACTGCTACTGCTACTACTACTGCTGCTGCTGCTGCTACATTACAACTTCAGCAAAATCAATAACAACTTCAGCTCCAACTGCGCTGCAAGTACAACTACAACTAGCAGTAGTACCGTGCAAGGTGGTGGCGGAAGTTTCAAGGTTAGACAACTATAGGAGAGGTGAGTTGTTGTGATGCATGGATGGCAGAGCGAATCCATTGATGGACCGGAAGGTGGTTGGAGTGAGTTGTTCTTTTTGGAGTGGTTGCAGTGGTTAATCCACCCACAACTGCTGAATGTAGTATGGCGTGGTGTGGCGTGGTGTAGTGTAGTTGTAGCTGTAGTTGTAGCTGTAGTTGCAGCGTAGTGTGGTGGTAGTTGTAGTTGTATTGTTATGACAATTTGAGAGCCACAGGCTGGAGCCCACAAAAACATTTATTTTTTCAAAAATTCATGATTTTGGCTATCATCAATATCATCTCAAGGTTTTCGGCCGCTTGGGCAGCTGCTTTTGTGTATTCATGTGGATCATCATTGAAATTTTCACCAAAAGATCACGGCCGCGCGGATCCTCGGACATGGAGAAGAGCCTCCAGGGCTGCTGCGGCCCTTTTTGGGAGCTGGAAAAATGGTCAATTTGCGTCAAATTAGGCAAAATCCAGAAATTGTTGCAAAAAACTCGATTTTCTTTCTTTTTTCGTTTTTTTCTCGATTGTTTTTTTCGTTTTTGTTTTCGATTCTTGTCGGTTTCTCTCGTTTTTGAATAACATTTGACAAAATCATCCAAAAATTGCAAGAAACATCGAGTTTTTTTTTTCGTTTTTTTTTCTCGTTTTTTTTTTAACCGAAAAGATATTTCAAATTATTTTCGAATTAAGAAAATTTTGAATGATTTTCGAACCTGAAGCACCTTTTGATTTTGTTTTCGCCATTACCGGTGCGATTGCCACAGTGATCTTCACGACCCTGGCAAGATTTGTTGCAACAAGCTAAAAGTCATGTTTTGGTAACATTCCGTGACGATGGAAAACTAACCTCATATGGTTCCGACAAAAAAGGATAAAAAAGGTGATGGTTTTGTGATGTTTTGGGCGATGATGAAAATAATAACCGAAGGAAGTTTAGAAGTCAAACTTCCGACAATATGGACAGATGAAAAGCAGAGATGGGAAGAGTCAGAGAAGAGAAGAGAAGAAGAAAGAAGATCAAACAAGAGAAAGTCTCAGAAGAAAGAAGATCCAGGTGCGCGAAAAGGTAGGAAAGTCGCGAAACACTGTGTTTTTCCAATGAGTTGTGGCTTCGGAGGGTCGAAAAATAGGCTCGCTAAAGCGGCAGGTGCAGAGCCAGCTGGCCAGAGATCAAAAATTGCACGCCGTCGTGGCGCGAAGCACATTTCCAAGTCAATTTGTACAAAGCACCGCAGCTCTGGAGCACTTTTAGAAGTTGCGACGTCGAAAAAGTGCACGCTGTTGTGGCGCGATGCACATTTCGAAGTCAAAATGTACAAAACACACCATGTTCGGACCACTTTTGGAAGTTGAGATGTCGAAGAAGTGCAAGCCGTTGTGGCGCGAATCACATTTCGAAGTCAAAATTTACAAAGAACAACATGTACGCGCCACTTGTGGACGTTGAAGCGTCGTTCTGCGTGGCAGGCGCAAGGGATTGTGCACCTTGTCAAAAATGAGCAAAGCGTGACGGTTTGTAGCATTTCCAAAAACGATGGCAGGCGTGGGACATTTGAAGAGGGTCTGCAAAGATGCATTTTCCATGGCAGGCGCTGTACAAGAGACATGTTCATCAGAGCTGTTATATACTGTTAGGAGGTCCGGGCGCTGATTTCCTGAGAGGGGTTGCATTTTGGAGCATCAGATCTTCAGTTTTGGGAAGATGATTTTGCGTGACAGGTGCAGCACTCCGTATAACCTGGCATCACTTTTGCATGGCAGGCGGGGTACTTTAGACAGGTGGAGTGGAAAAATTGCAAAACGCATTGGTACGAGGCCGCCAGCTCTGCACCCAACTTTCCATTTCTGAAGGAAGTCGCGCAGAATTGTTTCGTTTTTGATGTCGTCAACTCCGAAAATTGACGAAGTCTCGCAGAATTCCTTCGTTTTTGACGTTATCAAGTTCAAAAGTTGAGGAAGTCTCGCAGAATGGCTTCGTTTTCAATCTTGCAGATAGACAGATAGATACATAGACAACTACAACTGCAACTACAACTACAAGTACCACTACACTACACTATTACTACAGCTACAAGTACCCATATACTACGCTACATTACACAACACTAATTACACTACACTAGTTACACTACAACTACTACAACAGCAACAACAACAACAACTACTACTGCTACTACTACTACCACCACGACTACTACGACGACGACGACTACTACTACTACTACTACTACTGCTGCTACTGCTACTACTACTACTACTACCACTACTACTACTACTACTACTACTGCTGGTGCTATATACTGCTACTGCTACTGCTACTGCTACTGCTACTGCTACTGCTACTACTGCTACTACTACTACTACGACGACGACGACCACCACAGCTACAACTACAATTACAGCTACACTTTATTACACTACAATACGCTAATTAAACTGCAGTACATTGCAGCTACAAATACAAATATGACTACAACCAAACTACATTACACAACACTACGCTACACTAATTACAGCACATTACACTACAACTGCAACTAGACGACACTACACTGCAACTACAGCTACACTACTTCACACTACAATACACTAGACTACACTACACTATACCACGCTTCAGTACACAACACTACAGTACACTACAATACACTGCACTAATTACACCACACCACAACTACGACTGCAACTGCAACTACACTACACTAATTAGACTACATTACAACTACAACTTGCAACTACAACTCCACCATATACACTAGAACTACACCTGCAACTACAACTACAACTACAACTGCACTACACCACACTACATCCAGCAGCTGTGGTGAGGTGACCACTGCAACCATTGGAACCACTCCAAAAAAACAACTCCAACCACCTTTCGGTCCATCAGTGGATTCGCTCTGCCACCCTTGAGTCACAACAACCAACCCTTCCATAACACTTCCTATAGGTTTCCTAGTTTTGAAACTTCCGCCACCGCCTGGTGCGGTACTCCTGGTAAATTGAAAAGGAAACTTTTATGAAATTCCCAATGTGTGGCTAAATGAAATTGTCATTATTGTATTGTAGTTGTAGTTCTAGTGTAGCTGCAGTTGAAGTTTTAGTTGTAGTTTGTAGCTGTAGTGGTAGTGGTAGTTGTAGTGTTGTAGTAGCAGTAGTAGTAGTAGTAGTAGTAATAGTAGTAGTAGTAGTAGCAGCAGCAGCAGCAAGAGTAGTAGTAGTAGTAGTAGTAGTAGTAGTAGTTGTAGTTGTAGGTGTAGGTGTAGGTGTAGGTGTAGTGTAGTTGAAGTTGAGGCTGTAGCTGTAGTTTGTAGTTGTAGTGTATGTACTGTAGTTGTGTACGTTGTTGTGTAGTTGTAGTGTTAGTTGTGCTTGTAGTTGTACCTTCAGTGCATTTGAAGTTAAAGTTGTGGTTGTAGTTGTGACTGTAGCTCTAGTTGTAGTGGTAGTTGTAATTGTAATTGTAGTGGAGTTGTGGCTGTAGTGTAGTTGAAGCTGTAGTTGTAGTGTAGTGTAGTGGTAGTTGTAGCTTCAGTTGCAGCGTAGTTGGAGTTGAAGCTGTAGTTGTAGTTGTAGTGTTAGTAGTAGCGTAGTTGTCGGTGTAGTGTAGTTGGAGTTGAGTTGTCGTTGTGGTGTATTCGGAATTGAAGTTGAAGATGTAGGTGTTGTAGTAGGCGCAGTTGTAGTTGTATTTTTTGTTGTAGTGACTATATTGTGGTGCGGTTGAACGTCCAAAAGTGGCCCGAACATGTAGTGTCTTTAGCATTTTCACCTCCAAATGTGCTTCGCGCCACAACGGGCGCGTTTTCAACATCTCAACTTCAAAAAGTGCTCCGAACCCGTCAATCTTTAACACGTTTTCGAAATGTGCTTCGCGCCACGACGGCGTGCACTTTTTCGACATCTCAACTTCCAAATGGAGTCCGAACGTGGTTTTGTATATTTTGACTTCGAAATGTGCTTCGCGCCACAACAGCACGCATTTTTTCGATATCTCGACTCCCAAAAGTGCTCCGAGGCTGAGGTGTTTTGTACATTTTGAGTTCGAAATGTGCTTCGCGCCACAACGGCGTGCACTTTTTCAACATCTCAACTTCTAAAAGTGCTCCGAACCCGTCAGTTTTTAACACTCTTGACTTCCAAATGTGCTTCGCACCAGGCGTGTAATTCTTCATCTCTCATCTAGCCAGATTGCTCTGCACCCGCCGCTTTAGTGAGCCTATTTTTCGATCCTCCGGAGCCACAACTCATTGGAAAAACACAGTGAATCGCGACTTTGCCACCTTTTCGCGCACCTGCATCTTCTTTCTTCTGACTCTTTCTCTTCTGTGATCTTCTCTCTTCTTCTCTTCCCCTCTCTGACTTCCCACCTCTGCCTTTTCATCTGTCCATATTGTCGGAAGTTTGACTTCTAAATTTCCTTCGACACTTGCGTTCCACTACGCTACACCACACTGCATCCAGCAGTTGTGGGTGAGGAGACCTCTGCAACCATTTCAAACAGCACAACTACCTGTCGTTCCATCAGTGGGTTCGCTCTGCCATCCATGCATCACAACAGTTCATCTTTCCTATAGTTTCCTATCTTTGAAACTTCCGCCGCCGCCTTGTGCGGTACTACTGTTAGAGTCAAGTCAAACCTGCATGCCTAAGTCCATCTTGTTATGCGTATACAGTGTACAGGTGCACGCACACATTGTGCATATATGCAAATATATATATATATATTTATGCATATGTGCATGTATACATTTGCGCGTACTTACGGGGGCGCTACAAATATGCGCGCATATGCACACATGCGTATGTGTTGGTACGAACGAGTAGATAAATTAACAAACCAACAAATAGCTATCACATGCATGTACAGCATGCTGGTACCTATGGCCTCCCTGTTGGCATGGGATAGGCTCATCGCGCAAGCCCTTCGCCTTCGACATTTTGCGTCACGTGCGTTTTTGTCGGACTGGGCCCGACTTTCGTAGCGCAATCCTTTGCTGACTTTATCAGCAAGAAAGGAGAATTGAACTACATGAGAGGGATTCAAAACATTCATACATACATTTTCAAGAAAAAGGAACGTCGGAAAAAAGTAGTTCACTTCTTCTCTTTGCCCACTCAGCTCACAGACTAGTAAACAAGGCTCACAGCACGCGCACACAGTTTGAATTTCCAACTGTTCTGCAGCTGTGCTGTCACTGTTTTGCTCGTGCTATGTCAAGCAATTCCCCACATCTTTGTGTGGGGTTCTTGTTTTTGATTCTGTATCCCGCTCCTCCGCCGCCTCCTCTCTCTCTCACACACAACTTGCTAACACACAACTTTGTCACACACACACACAACTTGCTCACACACAACTTTGTCACACACACAACTTTGCCACTCACTCTCTTTCACACACAGCTTTGTCACGCACCACGTTCTCACACACAACTTGCTCACACACACACAACTTGCTCACACACGCACACACCTTGGTCACACACTATCTTTCACACACAGCTTTGTCACACAACATTGTCACACAAACTCTCTTTCACACACAACTTTGCCACACACACACACAACTTTGTCACACACACACACCTTTGTCACACACCATCTTTCACACACAACTTTGTCACACACACACACAATTTTGTCACACACAACTTTGTCACACACAACTTTGTCACACACACACACAACATTGTCGCACATTCTCTTTCACACACAACTTGCGCACACACACACAACATTGTCAAACACAATTTAGTCACACACACACACGCGACACACCATCTTTCACACACACACACAACTTGCCCACACACAAGTTTGTAGCACACCATCTTTCACACGCAACTTCGTCACAAACACGCACAACTTTGTCACACACCATCGACCTCGCGACGTCCACTTGCGTTTTGCATGGCAGGGGTGGCACTTGCTTACATCCACCTTCCTGCTGCGTGGCAGAGGCGTGGCATAGGTGGCACTTGGCGCCATCCATTCGTTTCACATGGCAGGCGTGGCACTTGGCGGCGTGCACCTTCGTTTCACGAGGCGCCGCGGCACCACTTTGCGTGGCAAGCATGGCACTTGCTCATCCACCTACGTTTTACGTGGCAGGCGTGGCACGTGGTGACATCGACGATCCATTTGCATGGCAGGTGTGACGCTTGTGGCACTGGGCTGGCTCTGGTGGCGTGCTTGGTCGCCGATAGTCGCCCGGGGCGCCGCGGCACTTTGCGTGGCAAGCGTGGCGCTTGCTCACATCCACCTCCGTTTTGCGTGGCAGGCATGTTATGTGGTGACATCGACGTTCCATTTGCATGGCAGGTGTGACGCTTGTGGCACTGGGCTGGCTCTGGTGGCGCGCTTGGTCGCCGTTAGTCGCTCGGGGCGCCGCAGCACTTTGCGTGGCAGGCGTGGCACTTGCTCACATCCACCTTTGTTTTACGTGGCAGGCGTGGCACTTGGCGACATCTACCTGACATCGACGTTCCATTTGCGTGGCAGGCGTTGCGCTTGGCGACATCCTTGCTGTAAGTGAGTCCATCTCTCTCTTAAACACGACTTTGTCACACACAACTTTGTCACGCACAATCTTTCACATGCAACTTTATCGCGCACAACTTTGTCACACACAACAGTTTCAATCTCTCTCTCTCACATCTTTGTCACACAAAAATTTATCACACACAACTCCTTCACACACAACTTGGTCACAGACAGCTTTGTCACACTCAACTTTGTCACACACACACAACTCTTTAACACACAACTTTATACAACTTTGTCACAGACAATCTTTCACACACACACAATCTTTCACACACAGCTTTGTTACAAACAACTTTGTCATGCACAACTCTGTCACACACAACTTTGTCACAGACAATCTTTCACACACAACTCTTTCACACACATCCTTTCACAAACAACTTTGTCATACACAACTCTTTCACACACAATTTTGTCACAGACAATCTTTCACATACAACTCTTTCAGACACAACCTTTCACAAACAACTTTGTCATACACAACTCTTTCACACACACCATTTTGTCACAGACAATCTTTCACATACAGCTCTTTCAGACACAACCTTTCACACACAACTTTGTCACACACACACAACTTTGTCACACACAACTTTGTCAAATGCACAATCTTTCCCACACAACTTTGTCACACACACAACTTTTCACATACAACTTTTAAAATCATCGATCCTCCACCATCTCCTTTGTCCTTTCTTCTTTTTCCGTGCCGCTTCAACCACTTTTTCTGATTATTGGAAGAAATTGACTTGTGGGGTTGTCCGGTCCTTCAATTTTTTGCAGCTAGACATGGCTCTTAACAACAGAGAATCCCTAAATTCAATGCTGTGAGATTAGTGGATGCATCTTAGATTGTTATAGACGCTTCAGCATGTGTTTATAGATATATAATATACATATATACACATACATGGACACACACACATATACACATATATATATATATATACATTGTGTGCATACATCTGTGTATGGTTTCAATTTGTTCTAATCCCCGGGCAGCAGCAAAGTATTGCAGAGGAAACCACAGCTGGGGGTTGGCGCTCCAAAGGTTTTCTCTCCCACAGGAATACTTTTTCGACAAAGATAAACCCATGTATAGTACATTTTGTAAAAGATATGTAATGTAGGATTGTAGGGTATGCCAACATTTTCACGCACAATCCCAAGCGAATCAGCGTCTGTGAGCTTGCTTCGATCTCTTTGCCTTCCTTTTTCAAGCACAAAAAAATTCACAGTCTGTGATCGCTGGCTACCATGCGGCCTGTTGCTAATCTTTTATTAATTAATCATTCTTGTAATTCTTGTTCCATTGGTGTTCCAGTGGTGCTTCATTTGCATTCGGCCATCTAAAGTAACCAGAACAGTTTGCAACGAATCTGCAGGCTGCAAGGCGGCTCCATTTTGCCCAAGCGTGGCTTGACAATTGCTTAAGCCATAGTTCGTGGAAAGGGTATGTCGTTGTGCAGCTAACTGTGTTCCTGGATTTTTGTGTCAGGCTCGGGGAGGAGACCAGGTTGGGGATTTTAGAAGTGCATGGATACCAGGATGGAGATGTTCAGTGCTGGCCAGCAGCGAGACATGTGTATGAGGTCTCCGTGCAAGATAAAACTGAAACAAGATGAACCAAACTAAATGTCGGTTCTCGTTTCGTTGCGTGCCAACCAGCTAGTGCTAGATATATCTAGATATTGCCAGTCTGCTGGGCAGCCCATTCTTTTGTATCATTTTGTATCCTTCGATGCGGTTTGGTTTAGTTTGGTTTGGGTATTGGGGATTCCAGTTGAGGGACAGCGAAGCAACCCTTTCCAAAGACTTGCGCAGTGCTGCCTCGGCTTCCAACTGGAGTCTTTCACGCACGCTAAGTTGACGATGAGGATCCAAGGGGAAGTCAACTAATTGATCATTTCGGCTGGCGAGAGACAAGGCCCCCCACGAACCCCGTGGCCCCGTGGGCAATAAAAGCGGCCTGCTTGCATTGCTGCCTTGTTAGTTTCTCTCCACCGAGGCAAAAGGTTCAATCAATTTCCATGCGTTGAATCATTGTTGCAGAATGAGAACCGCGCGAGCACAGACTGGATGTGAAGAGAGAGAGAGAGAGAAAAAAGAAACCCTTGTGGCCCTTGTGCATTTCATGTCTTTGCTGTCTGTCCACCACAAAGCAGCGCCGAATTCTCCAAGGCCTGGCTGATCGCCATCCATGACCATGACAGGTGACAGAGGACAAGAATGCCTTCTCTTCCGTTGCCGGAGTTGCCGTGGGACTTGCTCCGGTTGTATCAACTGGCGCAAATATCGCAATCGATTAGTTTGAATGCGGGCACGACAAAAAGCCCCATGCTGGGTGCGATTTGCTGTGCCGAAAGCACGGCAGGCTGCAGTGAAGAGTTGGGTTTCAAGAAGTTTAGTGTTCTGCTGATTAAGCCGATTAAGCCGAGCTGAGAAAGCATGACTCAAACGCGATAGAGCGCTCACACGCACAGGGTTCTCCAATGCAGCCCGCTTGATAAATATTCTTGTACTTCCAGTCGCCTTATCCAACACTTCCATCATACTCCAAATCATGATTTTGTAAGAGATGGGCATTCAAAGTTTGCTCGTGTCAATCCTTCGTGTTAGTTGCCAAAGCCTTGATATTGCAACATCCATTCCTTTTCAAGAGCCACGCAGGGCACGTCTACAAGATGAACTCTCGAATTATGTGAAGGTGGGGCTGAAAGGCGACCAACCTGGAACATGGAACAGGGATCGCCCGATCCTGATTTTTTGTCTCCTGGGGGCATTTCAAGGACATAGAAAGAGATTGTAAAATTAAGCAGGTGGTTTAGTGTATAGCAAGTGTAACAGTCATCCTACTTCTCCAGGTATCATCCTTGCAGACAAATATGAATGTGCCAGCCAGCAGGAGAGTTTATCAATGATGAGCCTTAAAACTAGTTTTTGGCACATGGCTACCCCGGACTCCTCAGTTTTTGGGTGGAGCATCTTGGGTCATGACATGATTTTGTAGAGACGGCATTTTGAAGGCCACTTGAGATGTGTTTGTTTTTTTCGAGGCCTTTTTTTTTACGAATGAATTTGCCGTGGTGCAAGGGTGGTTTTGGGATGTTTTGGGAGGGTGACGTGCAAATTGCTAACCCGACCTGCTGATTCCTTGGAGGATTCGTGTTGGGTTTGTTTAAAAAAAAAAGCTGCTTGTAACGGGTTGCCTGGGTTTGTTCCCCACCTGCCAGGCGAGGGTCCCTAGATTTTAACCAAAGGTGCAACTCCTTGCTCACCCTCCTGGCTTCCTCGCCACCTTCCTCACCTTCTTCACCTTCACCTTCTTCTTCCTCTTCCACCTCCTCCTCCGTCTTCTGCCGTGGAGTGCGCCGGGGCCGAACACCAAATCGCCTGGACCCAAACTCCAAACCGCCAGCCTAGGATGGTGGAGTGCGCCCGGGCCCGAACTCCAAATCGGAGCGCGCTTGGGCCCGCACACGTGCCAGAGAGAATGCCAGACAGAATGTCAGAATAAATGTCAGATAGAATGCCAGATTGATTGCCAGATAGACTGCTAGATTCGACAGAATGTCAGAATAGAAGCCAAATAGAATGCTACGATAGATGCCAGAATGAATGCCTGAAAAGATGCCAGATAGAATACCAGAAAGAACGTCACAATAGATTAGATGCCAGAAAGTATATCAGAACAGATAGAACAGATGCCAGATAGAATGCCAGAGAAAATGTAAGATTAGATGGGCCAAATCCCTACCCTCTTAAAAATGCAATTTGAGGGGGGGGAGTCGTACTGAAATTTAATTTTAAAATTCAATTTTTGCAATCATGTTTTCTCAATGATCAATATTCCTCATCATTCCATGTCATTGGCAAGCAGGTGAAAATTAAATACGTGCGCTTAGCTCCGGAGGAGCTAAGCACATGTCAGACTGAAGCAGCACATGTGTAGGGATGGCATCCCTCCAAAAAATTGCGCTGCCGTGATCATACTTGCGCTTAGCTCCTCGAGCTAAGCGCAAGTATTTTCTAACCAGTGCCCAAGGCTTGTTAAGAAATGTTACTTTACAATTCCATTCTAGGGGTTGGATCACTATCCCAGGGTTTCCAAGCAAAACAAAGTGGAATTCGACAGGTTGGTTTTGTCCCCCCCCCGCCCTCCCCCTCTATAGGGGTAGGGAAGTAGTATTGCGCGATCCTTCGTTCAGAATTCCAGGCACCGCCGCAGCTATTTCGGATGTTTTTGGTAATTTTGGAATGTGCCATTTAGTTGGGGAACGACCCTCTGAACGACATCCAGAACGACATTGGAACGACGTCCTAAATATATGTAAATGGGGCGTGTTCAAAAAACACGGTACTACTACTACTACTAAACTACTACTCCTGCTACTACTACTACTACTACTAATACTACTACTACTACTACTGCTACTACTCCTGCTACTACTACTACTACTACTAATACTACTACTACTACTACTACTCCTACTGCCACTGCTACTGCCACTGCTACTGCTACTGCTACTGCTACTGCTACTTACTACTACTACTACTGCTGCTACTACTACTACTACTCCTACTACTACTACTAAACATCATCATCATCATCATCATCACCGCCATCATCATCAACATCATCATCATCATCATCGCCATCATCGCCATCATCATCATCATCACCATCATCATCATCAGCATCATCATCATCATCATCATCATCATCACCATCATCGTCATCATCAGTGTCATCGTCATTACCATCACCGTCACCATCATGGTCATTGTTATCATCATCCACATTATCATACATCATCCTCCCACGCCCCCGCACTGTTTGGGGTCTCTTGCCGTTTTTTTTTTTTGGCGGGGGGTGGGCTCACCTATTGCCAGGTCAAAAATTTGAGGGCATCGCTTTAAGTTTCACAAAGGAGGATAATCAGGATATACTGATATACTCAAAAGATCAGGCGTCGCTCCATGCGCAAGGTCTTGCCAAAGACACGTTTGGTCCGGCTCAAAGAGCGCCGAGGCCTGGCCTGAACCAACGCCAATGGACGGCAACATCTTTAAGTTTGGCATATCACAAACTTGGGTAGGTCACATGGGGAAAAGGGTAGGAAACGAGTCACACCATATGGGTTGAATTGAAGAACGACAATAGAGAATTAGAAATCTTACCTAAGAGCCTCCTGAAACACTCGGGTCAATCACATTCCTGCAGTTTCAGTTGCAGGTTTGATGCTCGCAACTTGGCAATGATCGCGAAATGCACACGGTTGGGCCAAACAAATTTTATCAGATTGCAATCTAATTTCTCCGACCTTGCGACCCGTTCCTCACGGTCATGGCCTGACATGGTCTGACATGTATGCCAAATTATGATTGTACCACGATGGGAAACAGAGTCAGGGTACAGTCATTACATGTCAGTACTCGCTGCGAACGTCGCAAGATATCACAATTACTTATACCAAGAGGTACTCGTAGCATTCAGCGACGAGGATGACGAGGGGTGTTATTTGTTGTTATAGGATGCTACAGGTATTACGTTTGCAAGTAGCAATGCACGTACACATTGAGTGGAGAGGTACTGTGTTGCCGTAGTGTTTAAATATGTGGGTTGTGTATAGGGCAGTGCATAAGGATAACACATGATAGTACAGTTTCCGCAATTATGTCGATGGACTTTGAGGTCGTAGTGATAGTGTAGCTAGTGGAGAGGTTGTAGAAATTACATGAGAACACATGAGATCACAAAATGCAGGAAGTGGAGTCGGCAGGGGGTGCGAGTGGCAGCGATGTATCTACGAACGGAGGTTGGTGGTTTTGGAAAGGTACATTGAGGTTCGGAGGTGCGTCAGAAGGGACACGAGTCCGGCGCAAGCCCCTCCCAGAAGGGGCAGATGCGATGGACAGAAGGGAAACCGGGCTTTCAACCTTTCACCCACAGATGTAACGAATGTATAAATAAAATTAGATAAATAAATGCACGCGCACACACAGACACACGCGCATATATATATATATATATATATTTATATTTATCTTTATATTTATCAAAGGAAGTTGGGAAGCAATACTTCCGAGTTACGAATGACTATTTTACTTGATGGAATTGACTATGATGAAGGGTGGTGTGAAACTTTACACTACATAACAATACATCAGAAAAGAATTGACTTGATGAAGGGTGGTGTGAGACTTAACACTACATAACAATACATCAGAAAAGAATTGACCTTGATGAAGGGTGGCGTGAGACTTTGCATTACATAACAATACATCAGAAAAGAATTGACTTTGATGAAGGGTGGTGTGAGACCTTACACTACATAACAATACATCAGAAAAGAATTGACTTTGATGAAGGGTGAAGTGAGACTTTACACTGCATAACAATACATCAGAAAAGAATTGACCTTGATGAAGGGTGGTTTGAGACTTTGCATTACATAGCAAGACATCAGAAAAGAATTGACTTTGATGAAGGGTGGTGTGAGACTTTACACTACATAACAATACATCAGAAAAGAATTGACTTTGATGAAGCGTGAAGTGAGACTTTACACTGCATAACAATACATCAGAAAAGAATTGACCTTGATGAAGGGTGGTGTGAGACTTTGCATTACATAACAAGACATCAGAAAAGAATTGACTTTGATGAAGGGTGGTGTGAGACCTTACACTACATAACAATACATCAGAAAAGAATTGACCTTGATGAAGGGTGGTGTGAGACTTTACACTACATAACAATACATCAGAAAAGAATTGACTTTGATGAAGGGTGGTGTGAGACTTTGTGCATTACATAACAATACATCAGAAAAGAATTGACCTTGATGAAGGGTGGTGTGAGACTTTGCACTACATAACAATACATCACAAAAGAACTGACCTGCATGAATGTTGCATGGGCTATGTTTTGGGGATGAAGCCGGAGCACGAAACCTTGTGTTTTTCCGTGTAAAGTGGTTGCAGGCGGCGATGAAAGGTAGGTTTTGGAGCTGCAATTTCCGTCACCGTTGTGCGTAGTTCTATTGTGCTTTGCAACTCAGTCTCTGCAGATCGCATTGTAATGGCTGCGTCAAGGTTGCTTGGTGCCGCGGCTGCATGCGTAATACTATTGTCTTTTGCAGCTGAAGATTGTAAATCGTATTGGGGTGGCTGCAACCAGGCTGCGATAGTCATTTGTCAGCAGATTTTCGCAATTTTGGCGCTAGTATTTTCCTTTAAAAAATCCTTTCAAAAAGTGCTTCAAAATCGTTTTTTTTTCCTGCTTTGGCGTCGAGATCCATCCGGTTTTGGAGCTGCAATTTCCGACGCCGTTGCGCGTAGTTCTATTGTGTTTTGCACCTCAGTCTCTGCAGATCGCATTGTAATGGCTGCGTCAAGGTTGCTTGGTGCCGCGGCTGCATGCGTAATACTATTGTCTTTTGCAGCTGAAGATTGTAAATCGTATTGGAGTGGCTGCAACCAGGCTGCGATAGTGATTTGTTAGCAGATTTTCGCAATTTTGGCTCTGGCAATTTTCCTTTTGAAAATCCTTTTAAAAAGTGCTTCAAAATCGTCTTTTTTCTGCTTTGGCGTCGAGATCCGGTTTTGGAGCTGCAATTTCAGATGCTGTTGCGCCTTTTGTGTTTTGCAACTCTGTCTCTGGAGTCTGTTTTCTATTCATGTCTAGGAACAAGTTATCGAACACTTGATAAGAAACCACGGTGGCGATGTGTTGCTAAAGAAATCGCTCGGAAAAAGGCATGAAAGATGAAACAATTATATTGGCATGGCGGATGAAAGACTGTGATGAGTTCTATTTTTGTGGTAGTGTCATCTCTAGGTTTTTAAACCGGGTTTTGTCATGAACATTTTTTGAACGGGGTTCAGCGAATGCGTGTGTGAACTCCTTTTAGGTGCTTTTGGTCTCCATGGATGCTGGCTAGCATGTGATACGTGGACTGCTTTGAGATATGTTTTGTACAAGTATGCTATTCAGAATCTGTCCCTTAAAGGGGGTTCCATGGAAGTTGCAAAAAAAAGGTATGATGACAAGACACGATTTGAAGGTGTGGCATCTGGTTCAAGTTGTTCTGCTATCTTTTTTTCATGTCAATGAAGCAAGCAGACATGTGATGATGCTCATGCATCAACAGCACATAGATGAAGCAACCGCATGACTTTCAAAGACTATCACAAGCAAATGCTGATGTATGTATCATGTGTTAGCTCATTTCTTGACTCGACGTGTCCAAAGGAATAGTTCGTGCGTGAGCAAGTTCCGCGGCAGTCCGGCCCGGACTTGCCCACGGGCGTATCGCAATTTCTGACACGTCCTGCAGCCATGGTGGAACCGGATGCTTTTGCGCAGCTGCAGTCATATGTCGAGAAAGAAACAGAGACATTGAAGCTTCTGCGATGCAAGACTTTGAAAGAATGTTTATTGAGCGGAAAAGAAAGTAGCAAACGTGACGGAAATCCTAAACAATTGAAGCATTACAAGTTGTACCTTGCTCTTCAGAACAAGATGTCGGCGGAGCAAACAGAGGTGCTCGAAGATTGGGGAAGAACATATTGCGTGAAAGAACGTCCCATGCAGCAACAGTTCGATCGTTTCATTAAAATGCATGAAGAAAACAGAGATGAGTTGAAAGCTATGCAAAAGTCGACGTTGCTTGAACTCATGTGTGTGGTTGAGCGTACAGGTACCAAAGAGCATATATTTGGCAAGAATTTTTGCCGACGAAGTTATGAAAAGCTCGATGAAGATATGAAGGCGATGTTGCAGGAATGGGAAGCACAGCTGTGTGTTGCATCGGTTTGCTCGATAGACAAGTTCGTGGAGATCCTTGATTGAAGGAAAGTAGAGTTGCAATCTTTTGCTGCGGCAAGTGTTGAGTCTTTGTTTAATGTGCATGCAAAGAAGCAAGATGCCGAACTTCGTTGCTGTTATGACTTCATGCAACGCACGTTTCCGAGTCTGACAGAGGAGACGAAAGAGATGTTGACAGATGCCCTACGACAGCTGTTGCCAGCATCGGCCACTGTGCCGCTGAAGAAATCGCATGAAGCCAAGTTGCACAGCCGGGAGACAGTCTTGGGAGATAACTTGCCACGACCCAGGTTGCCGAAGAGTTTGCGACAACTGTACGGAAATTCAGCAGATGCCGAAAGCCGCGCCATGGCTTTTTTCCATCGTGTCAATGAAGTAGACACTTTTTTGAACGAGCTTGAATTTCAAGATTGTTCGTATTGTCACGAAGGTAGGTTTGGCACCAAACGGACGAAAGCACAGTTGCCTGGGAAGTTCGAAACGCAAACTTTCCAAAAAACGAATTTTGTGCAAATGCCGAAAAAAGATTGGCTTGAGCCCGAGAGACCGATCTGTGATATGTGATTGAAAGAAGCCAAAAAGCGAGCGCAAGATGGCTTGCCGAAGCAGCCATGTCGACTGACTGCCGAGAACTTTGCAGATCCTGGCGACACATTGCCAGAAACGGATGCTTTGACGTTCTTTGAAGAGAAACTGCTGTCGCCGATTCAACACATTGTGCGGATCTTCACCCTGCATGCCGCTGACAGATGAGGGTGTGCACGCTGCGGCCATGTTGTTGAGTGCTTACCGAGCAGGTGCAGAATGTTGTTTGTCGCAAGCAGATGCAGCTTGGGTCCGCAATGTCATTGCGGATAGTGAGAACTTCTTGCCTGATTTGCTTCGTGAAGTGCCATGGCGGCCAACCAGGCTGCCAACGTTATAAGCTGTCCAGCCTTTCGTGCCAGTGCGGGTCGAAAGAGCTGCCAAAAGCCTAGACCAAGTGTAGCGCAGAGAAAAAAGCAGCTGTTGACCTTGGATCGTGTGAATCTCCTTCACAGGTAACAACTACACTGTAGTTACACTATGACTACACTTGCAGTTGCGATTTGATGCAATGCATCAATGGCATGAATGACTTGAATATTGTGAATATATTATGGTCTAGGCCTTTGGCATGCAGAAGAACCGAGATGAGTTACGAAGAGGTAAGATGAGGTGAGAGGTGTTTCTTCAAGTGCTAGTGGGAAGTACTCTTGTGCAAGCTGTGTAAAGTGCATCTGTGGCTCAACCTTTCTGATGTGCAGAAGCGCCGAGATGAATTGAAAGTAGCTCCAATGCATGAGAAAGTTTGAGCTGCGTTCAGATGACATGAAAATAGCCAAGAAGAACGTAGCTGACATATGTGAAGACATGAAACCAGATGAAAAGAGCTCAGATGTGAAGTGTGGACGGTGCAATGTGAAGTGTGAGGAAAGTGCTTGCTTGTCGTTGCATTGCACCGGGGTCGCGCGCAGGTCATGTTCTGGGACAACAACACAGCAACAGCTTCGCACAAAGCACGCACGCACGGGCCTGGCTGGCGCATGGCGCATGCAAGCTCCTTAGTAGTAGTACTGGGAAGTGATTCATGAAAGCTTAGATGACATATGAGAAGAGATGAGCTGGGATAAGGTGAGAAGAGCTCAGATGAGATGAAGTGTGGAGTGTGAAGAGTGCAGTGTGAAGTGTGGGGCGTGAAGAGTGCAGTGTGAAGTGTGGAGTGTGAAGTGTGGAGTGTGAAGAAAGCAGTGAGAAGTGAGAAGTGTGAGGCGTGGACTGAAGTGTGAAGTGTGGACTGTGAAGTGTGAAGTGTGGAGTGTGAAGTGTGAAGTGTGGAGTGTGAAGTGTGAAGTGTGGAATAGTGTGGAGTGTGAAGAGCGCAGTGAGAAGTGTGAAGTGTGAAGGGCGAAGTGGAGCATCAAATGTGACATGTGAAACAGGACACAACTTTTGCAGAATGCACGCACGCACGGGCTTGGCTGGCGCACGGCGCATGCAAGTTCTATAGATGAGAAAGGTCTTACATATATCCCTAAGGCAACTTCCGCCCCGCCTCGTGCGGGCACTACTGGTATTTATGTTATTATTTACATATATATATATATATAATTATATATATATATATTATATATATATGTATTTATAATCCTTGTTGAAATAAGCCTTTTGTAGAATGGACGGACCTGAGACCTTATTAATAAAACCAAAATACAGGCTGGATTTTTTTTTCAGATTTTACTGTAAAATGAACCTGCGGGTATGGATTTTACAGGAGGCTAATTTTGAGTCTGTTTTGGGGACTGATAGACCTGGAAGATCCATTCTACAGTTCCTTTGTTAGGTTTTTTCCAATTTGGAATATCCATTTTACAAGGGTGTTGGGTTGGGCCGAATATCATGGAACCTGGTATAACCATTCTATTGGATAGAACCCGGTTCTTCATTCTACAGTTGATTTTGTAGGTTTTTGGTGTGATGTTAACATATTTAACCATTTTATAGGGCTTATATATACTTATATGGTTTTGAGGTGTGTATCCATTTTATAGGGATCATAGAGTTCATCTATTATTATCAATTTTACAGTATTCTGGATGCTAACATACCAGCCACATGAACCCAAATGAAGTAAAACCATGTGAAAAATTGTGAAACCATTAACCTGTACGATTTAATTCGACGTCACGACGTCACCCCCGAATTAACGAGGCAAAATTTCGATTTTAGGGGATATGTGCATAAAGTATCTAACCCTACCTGTGCCCGATCCGGTTTGCTCGCGACGCGCATTGTTGACAACGAGTTCTTTGTTGATCTTGAATGATCTTCGTGTTCATGGTGGATTGGGATTTCCATTTTACAGAGCATATCATTAGAAGACCTGGTTTACCATTTTACACCAGGGCAGGGTTGACCACCCAAAAAAAACAAGATGTTAAGTTGGGGATATTTTACTTGATTTTTCAATATATGCATTTTACAGTGGGGAACCATTTTGCATTTTATGGTTTGAGGTTTGAACTATCCATTTTACAGCAATTCCAGGTAACCATTCTACAGTTGTTTTTTTGGTAAAACATATCCATATTACATCATATTACAGGTTTTCCCCATTCTACAGTGTAGAATGGTTGTCCCAAGTAGCCCCTGGAGATATTGCAGTTTTTTTCTTTCGGTTTGTATGCTATGCACTATCTTTGGCACTGTGGATTTCAACATGCTGTGTCTATGAGGCTCGGATGGAAGGAGTTTGGCGATCAACAGCCGAAGTCACGATTTTCTTAGATAGCCACATAGAGGCACTTGATGGCACTTGATGGCACTTGTAGGCAAGACAGAATCAAACACAAAGTTGGGACCCAGCTCTTGTATGTTCTTGTGGGACAGCTGTGGACAGGTCTAGTTTCTCACTTGATAGTTTCACGAAATGTACTCTATGAGGTGATGCGACAGTATGAATAGACATATCACGGTGCGGAGACACTTGGTATATTTGCCAGTCGACTTCTCTCTGTCGGGCAGGCAACAAAAGGATGGTTGGAACCTATACTGTCTCGAATCAAAGAGGACATGTCATGAGTGCTGCTTCTTTGCACCCTTGACGCTGGACTACGGGTCAGGTTCACAACAAGGGGTTGCACGAGGACGTTGAAGTCCTTTTTATCAAGCATACGTCGCACTTTCGTATGGAAAGTCCTAGCTCACAGCTTCCTGTATAACGTTGTTGACTCGTTGTTGGTTCCGGTCTGTAAGATCTGTCTGAAAGAAGCTGAACTAAACATATTCCTCTAAGTCTAAGACTTGGGGCGTGAGAAGGGGATGGACGCATGCATTCGTCAGCTTTTCCTTTTCCATCTTTTCCGCTGCTTTGTAGCATTGTTGTGGCAGCGGAAGTATAACATGAAATTGAAATAACGATATTTTTTCACTGCAACTGCTGTGCCGAAGCGTGCAGGACAAGCGCCATGTAGTTGTTCCCAGCATCGACACCATCGGTGCTGATGACCGGGGTCTGGGGGACTGGTCTGTTGATGTCAAGGTGAAGTCTTGGTTTGCCAAACCTTAGGATCGAAGATGGGAAACCTATGGCAATTTTGATGATGTTTCTTTAATTTTAATGTGCAAAACGCTCGGGGCATAGTGGACCCATGCGGACGCATGTGGACCTGTTGCCGCTCGTCCTTTGTTGACCAGGACTTGGAGTACAGACTAGGTGGTGGCCTTGGCGTTCTAGGCCTGGGAACGATGAAAAAAGCATGGAAGAGGCAGATCAGACATCGACTGTACACTGTACAGTAGAGGCTGTAAAGACCTGTAAAGGCTGGTAAAAGCTACAAAAGTCAGGCATGTTAGGCCCAGTATTGTCACAGCACCTGCAAAACTGACACAATGGGTGCAAAGGGATGCAAGGGGTTGTAGCAGGCAGCTATCTCTCTCCTATGGTTTGGTGGAGAGGCGTTCTCTTTTGTACCAATTTACTAGGAATCACTGGACAAGAAAATCAAGAAGGAGAGAAGTTATGTCCATTAGATTCTATCAGCATCAAGTCTGTACATGTTTTTGAGAGAGAGAGATATATATATATAGATAGATAATAGACAAGAAGTCCTGAACTGCATCGCAGACTCAATCCTCAAACTGTTTTGGACCAAAGCGCGCGAAATTCCATTTCATGGAAAATTCAGGTTTTTCATTCAATCCTTCGGAGTAAGCTTTTATATGGGTTGGAAACTATCCAGCTTAACCAGTCAGAACTTCATAGATTAGATGCTTTTCAGATCAAAGGATATCGGAGAATTTTACATATCCCACCCACTAGTGTTGACAGAACAATGACCAACGCATCGGTAAAAAGAACTTGTCAAAAGTCATTATGGTCTAAAAATTATAGAATTCCCCAAACTATGGTTGAAAAATGTTGAAAAGAAAAAACAGCTCTTAGGGCACATCATTCGAGCAGACCCACAAGATCCCATGCGTCAGGTCCTTTTTCTACCTAATTCACTCATACCTAGAACTGAACATGCAAGACGAGTAGGCAAACCCAGAGCTCACTGGCCAATCGAAACCTATGCAGATGCTTATAGAGAAAGTGGTCACGTAGATCAGTTTGACATCAACAATGTACCACATTCTTCAAATAAATTTAGTAAACGAATTCCCCCAAAGACTCAACGTTTGTTCCTGACACTCCATCGCACACCTCTTCACCGAAAGTTTCATCACCGAAAGCTTCGTCACCGAAAGTTCCGTCATCGATAGCGGGCATATTCCCAGCCCGGCCTCAGAAATAATAGATGTCTACACCCTTTTGCTCCTTTTTTGCTTCTGTTCCTCCCCTTGTTTGATAATTTGATTTTTCCGTATTTTTCCTTCCGATTCCGTGATTCAGACAAAAATCATGGTGCTGCAAGGTTCACAAGTTCAGTTTCATTCGGCGAAGCAGATAGCCAACAGTTGGATTCTGCACTCAGCTGCAGCTGCGGCTTGTGCGATTCAAAAAAAATTCATTTTTTCTTATGTAGATCTGCATTACACTTCAGATGTTGAAGCTTTCGCCGATTTATGATTTGCCAGGCTTTTCCTGGACCTTGGGCCAGGCGCAGAATGCGGCTTCAACTAACATGGCAGTACTCATCAGTCAGTGCGGTATCTTCTGCAACGTGCACGCAGTATCATTGCTGTCTACAGTTTGTTTCAACGTCGGTTAGGACGTACGTGATGCTTCCAGGCATTTCGTGCCATTTCAGCAACGAATTGTTTCTGTTTCCCGCCTCAGGACCCATATCAGGCAGATACTGGTCACGATGGCACGGTTCCAGCGAAGTCGCCAGTCATGGCCGGTGGTCTTTTTGCCTCCGACACTCGCGAGTTTTTGCGCTTGGGAGGCTCTAAGCACTAAAATTTGTGTCACGTGAGTGATAGGATTTGGTGTAGTCTCGATTTTGCATTTTGTATTTCTAGTTACTACCAGTCAGTTTGCTCAACGTAGTTGGTGCACGGCGCGTAGACGGCCCTGTACCGAAGGACGTATTTTTGATATTTGGGGGAGGGTTGGGGTGGGGTGGGGCATGTTACCCTTTCGTGTGAAGTTGCACTGGACGAATGCTACGCTGCTGATGGGGGAGGGGTGGGGTGGGTCACGTTACCCTTCGTGTGAAGTTGCACTGGACGGATGCTACACTGCTGATGGGGGAGGGTTGGGGTGAGGTGGGGCATGTTACGCTTCGTGTGAAGTTGCACTGGACGGATGCTACGCTGCTGATGGGGGAGGGTTGGGGTGGGGTGGGGCATGTTACCCTTCGTGTGAGGTTGCACTGGACGGATGCTACGCTGCTGATGGGGAGATTGGGGGAGGGTTGGGGTGGGGTGGGGCATGTTACCCTTCGTGGAAGTTGCACTGGACGGATGCTACACTGCTGATGGGGGAGGGTTGGGTGGTGGGGCATGTTACCCCGCGTGTGAAGTTGCACTGGACGGATGCTACGCTGCTGATGGGGGAGGGTTGGGGTGGGGTGGGGCATGTTACCCTTCGTGCGAAGTTGCACTGGACGGATGCTACACTGCTGATGGGGGAGGGTTGGGGTGAGGTTGGGGCATGTTAACCTTCGTGTGAAGTTGCACTGGACGGATGCTACGCTGCTGATGGGGGAGATTGGGGGAGGGTTGGGGTGGGGTGGGGCATGTTACCCTTCGTGTGAGGTTGCACTGGACGGATGCTACGCTGCTGATGGGGGAGGGTTGGGGTGGGGTGGGGCATGTTACCCTACATGTACATGTGGGCTTGGGGGCAAAGTCTCGGCAGTGTGAGCCCGAGCGAATTCTTGGAACACTTGGAACAGCTGCTGCCGGAGGAGTGATCCTGTCAGAATTAGGAGAAAAGAAGCAAGTCCTTGCATAGACCAAGTAGTTACGTCATTTCAAAAAAGCAGTAAAATTATCGTTTCGCTGAGGCGAAAATGCAATTTTGGTGAACTCTGCATT